>OZ010597.1:57419633-57592133 GCA_963932145.1 Acanthosepion lycidas | reverse complement strand
AGAACTGTGAAACCTACTTGCTAATCCAACAGTACGCTATCCAGATAGCAAGGGGAGAAGCTCAGAAAAAAAAGCCAAGAAAATATCTATAGAAAATACAGAGGTGAGCCAGGTCAATATTAGTGGAAAAGTGACTGAAGTCAAGATACCAGGCCTAGCCCGACTACCTTACAGTTTCTTTGAATTTTGTCGAGAATCTCATATTCTTTGCGCGGATGAATGATGGATTTAGAAATGTGGATGATGTATTCTGGTGGGATCAATTGTAGGCCACAAAGAAGTTTTAAGGAAAAATATGAACGAAAAAGCAACTAAAACACACAATCAATAAGAAAGAGCGTATATTTCATGGATACATAATGAGGAAGGAGGACTTGATAAATATATCAAAGTTAAAACGGATAGATGAATGCCCCGATCCACTTACAAGTGGGAGGGATACCTGGCAAAGGAAAATACATTGCTAAGAGCTACAAGTGACCGTAGGTTATGAAGAGCCATGCTCGCTTAGGTTTTAAAGCTACCTGTCACATAGAAATCGATTAGCCTACGGTGTGAGACGTAAGTCACAGAAGTGAAACGAATCATGTGTTCAATTACCTAATCGGCTTCTTGAAATCTATTATAACCGATGCATGTATTGAAGCATAAAAAAAAGTTTACAAATTATCAAATTCCGAGACGGAATTTTTTATTCTAAGTTCCGGTTTACTGCCTACGGCCATATCACGTTGCATCACCCATTTTCGATTGGTCACCTAAGTTGAGCATTTGTTTGAGACATTCTGGTTTGTACCTAGATGGATGACCACCTGTAAATGCCAGGTAGTGTCAGTTTGAATGTGCGTTTGGGGTAGAAGATAACGGCTCGGAATGTGAGATCAGAGAGCCGAGTTACAATTCCACACGATGACGACACATTTAACTTAAGCGCAAATTATCTTCGTTAGATAATGAATCAAAAAGACTAGTAAGCGCCCAAACGAGTCAATCCGCTTTTAATGGCACGGATTAGACAATCGTCTTAAGCTAATGACCTCTTCCTCTCGATGAATCGTTGGAAGGCCTATGGTTATTTTTTAAGCATAGCTTAAATGTGGCAAAGGCCGAAACTATGGAACACCAATGAGAATCGAACTCATTTTTCAGTCGTAACTAGATCTAGCGAGATAAGCTTACTAACCATTACACCACGCCGAGGTGCCCCGTTGGAAGACCTATGTTCAACAAAGCATGGTCTCAGTTTGAGATGAGATCAGTTCACTGCCCTCATTCTAAATCTAGATAATTTCGTTACATTTTAGAAGATATTTCACAATTTAAAATGCTCCATGCCATTTATAATTACAGTATATGTGTAAAATGAACGGCTGCAGAATGTTTGCCTACTATAATGAGCAAAGATATCAGACACAATCTCTAGATAAATGATGTATATTATTCTTTCTTTTATAACTTGCAGAAACGTGACGCGAAGCAAAAAAAAATATTCCTTATTCAGTGTCAATATTTCGCGGAGATGATATGGACAATAGAGGTGGAAATGGTCCTGTTGATATTCGGCTAAATAAACCAGTTATTAATCATTTCTCAAAGATAATGAAATTGAATGTTTTGTCGAATAGAGAAGACGTGAATTTATTGATGTTAATTTAATCTGAAAGACGCAGACGACACCAATTTATAATGGAAAGTCGTTAGTGAGAATTTAGAATGAGCTCAATTTAATATGGCGCTTGCTGGGTAGGTAATAATAGAGGTTTAGACGGTTTTTAATGAGAAATGCTTCCATAAGTAGATAAAAAATGCTTTCAAAAACTGTCCGACTTTAATTTTCCCCGTTAAAACTAATGCAGCGTTGGCAAAATTATTTGAGTGAAAGCCGACGCCATTCTTCCTGCGTATGCGTGAAACTTTTCGGCCAGTCGGTCGCGTCAGTTCCCGGCTGTTACGCCTGTAGTACACGCTCGTCTGACTATTCACGCAAGATGACCAAACGTATAAAGCAGAGATATTATATTAGGTTTTACAAAAAAGTTTGGTGGTACACAATCTCAAAACAACCAGAAGATTCAGCAGACCTTTGGTGGTGATGCCATGGGCAAGACGCTGATCAAAGAGGGAAAGAACCACTTCAAACATTACCACACTTGTGTGGAATGTGAGGCATGAAACGAGAGATCGATTGAGAAGTTTTTGAGAATAGACATAAAAAACCGTTACGTAAAATCAAGGAAATCGCTCACAAATGTGGACTAAACACAGAATCGGCGTCTTCCATTTAAACGGAGGATTCGTGCATGCGGAGATAGTCAATGAAATTCACCCTCTCATTCCGCCCACACAACGCAAGTTTTTCTGGTAAAAAAAAATACTTGTTCGACAGGCGCCCTACTCTCCCAACAGGGCAATGTTTGACATCTGGCTCTTAGTAGACCACACTGAACGGGAAGCGATTTGAGTCGCGAGAGCAAATTATGAAAAAATCGACGATGAAGCTTGATAGCAAAACAGTTTCTAGTATAGGTCTAGATTGTTTTTATTTTCTTTATTGATAGCACAAGTTTATCCAATCTGTAGAACTACGGCAGGGAATGCTGGACGATTTTCTCATAGATGAAAAAGCGACTCGAGGCAAGGGAGATGTGGTTCTACAGAAAGATGCTAAGGATATCATGGACCGAGAGTGTGGGCAACGACGAGGTCTTAGGATGCAAAGGAGGATGCTTATGCTTAATATGAGGAAGAGGCAGCTGAAGTTTCTGGGACACATAATGAGGAAGGTGGGCCTGGAGAATCTGATACTCACGGGTGAAATAGAGGGAAAGGGCGACAAAGGAAAACAATGCATGGCATAACTAACCTTAAGACTTGTTTCTCTATGCCTCTATTTTGAGGGATAGAGAAACAAGGGAGAACATCATGTGAAATACCTGACTAGATTGAGCATGTGGATAACAGAACTGGGCGAGGAAGCAGAATAAAGGAACTTGCTGAGAGCTGCAAGGAATGGAGGGAGGTGGAGGGCGATGTTCGCCTACGTCCTAAAAGGATATGGAACATAAAAAGAAAAGAAGACCAGGCTGAAAGAGAAGCGATTTGAGTCGCGAGAGGAAATTATGAGAAAATCGATGAGGAAGCTTCATAGCAATCCAGTTCCGAGTGTAGGTCTAGATGGTTTTTATTTATTTATTTATTGATAGCTCAAGTTTATAAATGTATTTTCCGGCATTGGCTTCAAAAGGGGACTAATTTAAAGAAGATTAGATGCCGATTTGATAATGGTCGTAGTTTTCTTTGTATAGGATCAGCACCGATACTTTTTTAACTGATCTCGTATAGACAAAAAACTTCGACAAATAAACATCAAATGGTATCAAACCTGCCCAAGATGGAGGAAAGAATGTAGCCCTTTTTGTGAGGGTTGACCGAACAACGTATCAAGATAAGGTAGTAGTAGTAGTAGTAGTAGTAGTAACAACAACAAGAACAACAAAAAAGCGAACCAATATTTGCATCGAAAAGTATGCAACTTTTACGGTAAGAAAACTGCAAACAATTGGTCGGAACACTACTCAGACCTGTTTACGGAGATAGGACCTATAGTAATATTATGGGACATTACAATACACACAGACATAACAGTCAAATTTTATCACCCATACATTGTAATGAAAGACTTCTAGAACAGCTTCTCCCTGAAGAGTGTAATGTATCTTTGAAAATCTTTCAAAAAAAAAAAAAAAAGAAAAGATAAATTACAAGAAAATTGAAGTGAAAATCAAAAAATAAATTATGTATTCTTCGGTTTAGATTAATTTGGTTTATTTTGTTTTACGGCATATCAACCTCAATGGGTTAATTAATGCCGGCATCATTTTTAGGATAGATTCGTATGAATAGAATATGTATTCTTTGGTTTAGATTGGTTTGGTTTATTTTGTTTTACGACATATCAACCTCAATGGGTTATTTAATGCCGACAAAATTTTTTATTGCTGGTAATAATTTGTTTTGTCAAAAATCTGTTCCTGGTAATATATATCCTTCAAAATTGTAATGCTGGTAATATTTTTTTCAGAAAAGTATTGCTGGTAATAGTTAACTATTTGCCCAAAGTTGGGACCCTAACAAGTGCTACCAGCCCGGGTCAGGGTGGACCTGGGAACACCATCAATTAAGAGGTGGTTTCCCGCCCCTCAAAACTTCCTGAGCAGAGGTCTTGCAGCTGGACGTAGTTTAAAGTCTGACCCAGGACAGGGATATAGTTTTTAGAAATATCCTTTTACCTTTTATTCTATATTTTATCTCTAACAACCGAAATAATTCTTAGATAAAAGATATCAATATCTGAAGTACAAGATAGTTTTGTGGCTTCTTTGCATATTCAGTATATGCAATTGTACCATTTAACTTATAGCACGAAGGAAAGAAAATCTGATTCGAATGGCGGAAATTAGTCATTTCAGCAATATTTTAGCCAGACAGTCATTCATCATTTGTGAAGTTTATTTTATATCTGTATTTTGTTTCTGGTAATGGCTTTTAATTTTTCTTTGTCAGATTGAATAGCCTTGAATTTGTTTTGAGACATCGATTACCGTAGGATAACATCAAAGGGATTAAAATCGGGTAATTCGTTTGATTACGTCCATAATGGCCGATCCGATCATCGTCTGCATACGGTCTGCAGTGAACTTTCTAAAAACGATCAGAAAATAAATTCAACTTAACTGTCAACCAATCAAGAAATATCGGACAATTTGACGGAAATAGTTGTCCCGACGAAACTAATAGTATTTTATTACACCACGACATAGCAAATTTTTAAATATAATATCATTTTATTTCTGTTTTATAGCCTAGTGTTGACGGGGAAGTAAATTCATTTTGAAAATTCATGTAGACTCAGGATGTGGAAATAAACAAAACTTAAGGAAGAGGAAGAAATCATTCAGATTTTAAGTAAAACAGATCTTAATATGTAAAGTAGTTAGATTAACACGTGTGATAGATCAATAGGAAGTCGAGCGAGAAGGAAAAGAATTTATAAGGTATTTGAAAGAAAGAAAGAACGATATCAATAAGACAAATAACAGGCGGGTGGGGAGAATTAAGAGGCTTTGGAAAAGAAAGAAAGAAAGAAAGAAAGAAAGAAAGAAAGAAAGAAAGAAAGATCTCAAAGAACGAGAGGAAAAATGGAGGTGGGGGTTAAAGAAAGGAAGATCTAAAAAATGAGAAGAGCGTGAGGGAAAAGAATGGAGGAGTGTTAGTGTTGTGAAATGAAACCCCCCACCCCCAGTTACACAAATAAACTAGGCAATACGAATTAAATAAAGGACTCTAGCTGAGTGAAGGGATCAGGTAATCCGCTGTCTGGCTAGTAACTATTAGGTCGGTGTAAAAAATAATGTCGTTTTCTCACATATGTTACTATGTGAGAAAACGACATTATTTTTGAACCAACCTAATATCAAGTTCACTGTCTTCAGGCAGAATACGAGTCAGTCGGGGGTTTGTCTACGGGCGGAGGCATGGCTGAGAAGAAAAGACAATGTAAAATGCCCCATCCTGCAATTGTGGAAGCTGGGTGAATTCTGACCTTTGACACGAATGTACTCGCTGGTGTTCAACAAACTATATTCGACCTTGTGTCACATCTCGTCTCAGCGAGGAGACTGGGTATAAACCAGTCAGTTTGAGTCAGACAGGATAATTTCTAACAGATGTCACGGCGAGTAGCCTAAGTTATACATAATATTGTAACCACTAGGAGTGAGGTATAACGTTGGCTAACAAGGGATCGAAACTCTACGAGTAGCAAAAAAGTACGTTTTTTGTTTAGGCGGACATACCAGTGACGACTTCAGATAAGAACAACGTGGGTTTTTACTTGTTTCTCTTTGGTGTAAAAAAATATAATAATCTTCAAATATGGAAGAATTATTAGCCGAAAAGATAAAAGTGCAACAACAGCATTTTTTTAACTCAAGAAAAAGCAATAATTGCAATAATACGGAAGAAAACGAAAAATTCCCCAAGTTCATTCATGCCCGATGCGGTTGGAAATGACATATTTGAAATCACATACAATTCAGTTGATCGAATTATTTCCTCTGCTTATTTAGGTAGATACGTGCGAAATTTTATAGAAGAATGCAGCGACTGTGTAAAGGAAAAAAAAATAACTATAGCACCGAAAATAACAAAACACGACACATTGATTATATAATCATCAACAAATGATTCAGGAATGCAATGCTTCACTACAAAACCTACCCAAGGGCCAACTGCGGAAGCGATCATCGCCTTGTTGTATGTAAACTAAGAGTGAAACTGCGGAAATTAAAGAAGCCTAACGAAGGACCAACATTTCAATACAACAATCTCCTGAGAAACCCTAACCTAAAAGAAAAGTATAGGGACAATGTGAAAAAGAAGTTACGAGGCACACAATGGAAACTCGAAATTGGACGCACTAAGAGACGCTTTAGTGACATCAGCAAACGATACAATTCTAAAGGAGACAGGACGAAGAAAGAAATAAAAAAAGATGGCTGCCTGATGAGAATATCGACATGGTGTAAAGGAGACCGAAATCTCTGTCAAGATACAGGTAAGCTAAAGAGTAGCTAAAAGAAAAATCTGCTGAAATAGAAAAACTAGATACTACCAACAAAAGAGATATGCACAAGCATATAAAACTACTAACAGGACAACTAACAGGACAAAGGACATGCACGTCAACAGGCTGCTTAAAATTAAAGGAAGGAACCCTCATATAAGAGAAGGAAAAAAAATTCTTCAGCGCTCGAGCGAGTACATTGGAGAAGTTTTCCACGACGATAGGAAAAAAAACAGCAATACACAGAACTAGTGACGGAACTGGAATTCTGAAAACCGAAGTAAAAACCGCACTGGCCAAATTGAACAGAAACAAGGCAGCTGGGCCAGACGGAATTGTAACGGAAATGCTGACAGCCTTAGATGACATTGGCATAAATAAGATCACCGAAATAACAAATGAAATCTACAACAGCGGGAATATCCCGGAAGACGTCAGTAGATCTGCATTCATAGCTATGACTAAGAAACCAAGCGAATGCCAACTACACCGAACAATAAGCTTTATGAGCCACGGGGCAAAACTCATCATCCGTATTCTGATGAAGAGAGCGCACAGCAAAATCAGGCCTGAAATAGGACGACAACAGTGCGGGTTCGTTAAAAACACCAGAAGAAGTAAGGCGATATTCATGCAGAAGGACGTGTACCTATGTTTCATAGACTACACATAGGCCTTCCACAAAGTACGCCACAGGGATCTGCTGGAACTGCTCAGCAACCTTGATATATATTCGGGAATGATGTAAGAATAATATAAGAATCTATGCTGGCAGCAAATAGCATTCATGAACATAGGGAAAGGGTTCAGCTAATATAAAATATAAAAAAGGGGCGTAAGGCAAGGATGCGTCTTCTCACCAGACCTGTTCAACCTATACAGTGAGGCAATTCTGAGAGAATTAGAAATCCTACCGGGATTCAGCATTGGCGGGCACAATCTTAACGATATAAGATACGCAGATGACACAGTATTGATAGCAGACACTGAAAAGAAATGACAAAATCTCCTACAGAAGGTAGCGACGGAGGGTGAGAAGAAAGGACTAAGCACAAACTACAAGATGTCAGAATGCATAGTCGTCAGCAAGAGGATGAGCCCGAAATTTTATTTCCAGATCGGAAACACTAGAATCAAGTAGAACGCGGAAGTTTAAATATCTGGGAAGCGTTTTGACAGAGGACGGTAAGTGCGACACTAAAATCCGTAGGCGTATTAGCATGGCAAAGGACACATTAAAAAAGATGGGTAGTGTATTGCAAGTCAGGAGGTTATCTTTGGTAATGAAGAAAAGAGTACTGAGCTATTACGTGATATATGTTCTTCTTTACGGCAGCGAATGTTGGACGATTTCCTCAAAGATGAAGAAGCGACTCGAGTCGACGGAAATCTGGTTTTACAGAAGTATGCTAAGGATATCATGTACTGGGGGGGGGTGAGCAACGATGAGGTCCTGGAGAGGATGCAAAAAAGGAAGAGGCTTATACTTAGCATCAGTGTTGTGGATTCCGTGAATTGAATGGTGCCCAAATAAATAAACAACGCCAGTAATTGAGATAGAAAAATAAGTGTATTAAACGTAAGAATACAGACTTGAACTGAAGATTAGTAGTCCAGGAATATGGATTAGTAGAAATTATATGTACACGTCTCTGTAAGTAAAGCCGGAATAATAATAACAATAATAATAATAATAATTCTCTCTCATTCTCCCATTTCTCTCTCTCTCTCTATCTCTCTCTCTCTCTGGGCTCTTGTATAACCCTGTGAGAACATCCTGTGTCTGTCTCCGTATCTCTCAACGTACCTCAACAGCAGGAATTCTCTGTCAGTATGAGTAGACTTTGGACGAGACCATCTTATGTAAAAAGGGGAGAGCCCCACAACAATAAGGAAGAGGCAGCTGAAGGTTCTGAGACATATAATGGGGAAGGAGGGCCTGGAGAATCTGATACTCACGGGTCGAATAGAGGGAAGGAGAGACAAAGGAAAACTGCATGACATAACTAGATGCTTTAAGCTAGTGGATGACAGAGCGTGGTCTGAGGGAGGGTACAGAGGGAGTGAACAGAGGGAAGAAACTTGTTAAAAGCTGCAAGGAATAGAGAGAGGTGGAGTGCCATGATCGCCTACGTCCTGAAAGTATTAGGTTGGTGCAAAAATAATGACGTAATAATGTCGTTTTTTGTCGTATTTTGAAGGTCAAAAAACGACATTATTACGTCATTGTTTTTGCACCAACCTAATACATGGCACACAAAAAGAAAAGAAGAATAAACCAGGAGAAATTTCCTTTGAAGAAACAATAAAGATTCTGAATATATATATATATATATATATATATATATATATATATATATATATATATATATATATATATATATATATTTTAACGATAAAAGCTTGTTATTAAATACTCGATGGAAGTGTATGAATCTAACGAAAAATGAAGACTTAGATTTTCACATTTGCTGGAATCGTTAACAAGAAGTGTGAAAGATTCGAATTAAACGAACTTAGTCCGGATATGTTCGAGGGTTAATTTTCATTCAAGGGTTATGGGCGAGATAGACACAGACATAGTTAATAGAACTCTTACAAAATTTTGAACAGCATTAAAAAACAAAACAAAAAAAAAACAAAAAAAAACTAGCAGACGAAATATCGGACGAATTTCAGAGATTCCTAAATGTGAGACGCGATGCAGGAGAAACTGAAAAATATGTGCATACATACAAGCAAAAGAAAATTGTCGAAATAAAATCCATGTTTCAGAAGTAGAAAGGTTATATATCGGTGTCGACTGTCGCTTTAAGAATTCAAAGTTTTGAAATCGTGGAAAAGTAGGACATAAAACATGACACTGCAACACTAAAACAAAGAAAAGTTCTCAGGAAAATTTTCGTACACAGCGCTTCGACGAAACGCTTACAGAAAACTGAAGAAAATTTGTGTATGTGAAAACATTTATGTAAAAATGCAACTAGACACTGGTATTGATATCCCAATCAACGAAGCTACATGGAAAGCAAAAGGAAAGCCTACATTAAAAAGAATTTCGAAAATCATATGTGGCGTGTTCGGGTGAGGGTTATTTTTTATTGGTGAAATGACTTGTTACGTCTCATTCAGAAACAAGTGTGTAAAAGCTAAGGTTTATGCTTTAAAATTACTACATGCTTGTTTATTACTGACTGGATGGATTTATTTGATCTGTGGCATTTACCTATAAATATTTATTGCAACATTGCAAGTGGACAAGATAGCAGTTTTAAAAAAAACGTATGAAAAATTGAATGGGAGAATTGAAAAAATGGTTTCTGGCTGTTCTGTTAGATGAGTTGCGGAGGTGTTTTAAAGTCAAAGCCAGATTTCAAGTAAACAAAGTTTTGATACCAGTGTTTAAACCGAAACGTAGTGTACCATTCGAAGCATTGAATCAATTCAACGAAGAATTAAATGAATTAAAAAGTGCATGTAACTGAAAATATTGGCTATTGAAAATGGGAAGCGCCAACAGTGTATTTAATAAAAACGTCTGTACATTTTTCTACAGTTAAACAAATGTTTAGGATTCCATAATTACCGGAGGAAATTTTGCGGCTTTAAACGGTGGAAAAATCTTTTTTGAAATTGGATCTTGTATTTGTAAATAGAGTTCAAAGCAGAATGCTCAAAGTTAACAAATATAAGTACGCACAAGGGATTGTATAAGATCAACAGCTTTTCTTTTGGAAAAGATTAAAAGTGGCTGATCTAGATGATATATTGATTAAAGGAGTATCTAAGGAAAACATATCGGGAATGTAAATAAAAATCTTTGAAAAAAATTTCATTTTTTGTATATATAATTATTATTGTATTATTATATTATTATTCAAAATCCTTTGAAAAGAGTCTTTGAAAAAAATGAGAGAATATGGCTTCGAACTCAGTGAGAAAATTACGAATTTCTTTTTGCCTAAAATTAAGCACCTTCGACTAATCATTGGAACAAAAAAAAAGTCATCAACCAGACCCGTCTAGGGCAAGTGCAATGAAGAATATGCCTCTCCCAACAAACGTTACTAGGTTACAAACATTTTTGCGACTAGCAAGCTATTAGAAAATCTATACAACTGATATGCAGAATTTTGAGAGCTACACTGAACAGTTTGCTTTAAAAAGTCGTAAAGTGGAACTGAACTGATGTCAGAGGACGTTTAAAGAAATCAAGAAAATACTAACGTCTGACATATCATTAGCGCACTAAGGTCCAAAAGCAGAAATCGAATTTGCTTCAGATGCTACTGATTATGCCATAGGAGCTGTAGCTTTACATAAATATGATGACGGCAATATGAATGCCGTCATACAGGCTTTGCGTTCGCTACTACCGACAGAAAAAAAAAATACATCGAGATCGAAAAAGAGTATTAGCAGTAATATTCAAAGTGAAAAAAATTAACAAAATTCAAACACCGAAAAAGATTTCATTTACAAATAGGCCATCGGCCTCTATTATCAATTTGTTTTGAAACAAAGGAATTCCTACGCATACAGCGAACAGATAACAACGCAAAAGGTATCAGGTTGGTGCAAAAATAATGACGTAATAATGTCGTTTTTTGACGTTAAAAATACGGCAACAAACGACATTATTACGTCATTATTTTTGCACCAACCTAATACCTTCTTATTATGATTTCAGGTTGGAATACCAACCGTCCAAAAAACTAAGACATGTTGATGATTTATCAAGATTGATACCAAAAAGTACAGAACCGTTTGAGGACAGTGTTTTGCAGCATTAAAACGTGAAATAGAAATTTAAAAAATATATTATGTAATGTAGTACGCGAACTAGCAGTTACCCTGGAAAAAATAGAAGTAAGACCAGGACAAGGCCATTTTATTTCGAAAAAAGTTTTTTTTTTTTTTTTTTTAAATCACTAAAAGAAATTAAGAAAAAAAAAAGTATTTTTGTATGCTTTTTTCTGTCTTGAACGCTTTCTCGCTGTGTCACAGAGTACTGATGTTTGCAAAAAGAGTAGTAATACCTATCATATTATTAGGTTGGTGCAAAAATAATGACGTAATAATGTCGTTTTTTGACGTATTTTTAACGTCAACAAACGACATTATTACATCATTATTTTTGCACCAACCTACTACAAAACCGGGTATTAAATGAATTTCGTAGCTTTCATCGATGGATTTTCTCATGAGAAACTTTGCATACTGAACCAAAATGGATCAAGACATCACAGCCTGTACTGTTTGTTCTCTGGCAGCAAAATCACCTACCATGAAATTACAGCCTTAGTCAAAGACAGATACACCCTGGTCAAGATTGTACATACATTGCGCATGTCCGATAACCGGATCAAATTATCTTGTGGTAGTGGAACGCTTAACTAACTGGCCTGAAATTTGTAAGTTCAAAAAACAATTACAGTGGAAATTTTTACACGAAATGTTTTCAAGATATGGCATTCCTGATGCCATAATCTCGGAAAACGGTACATAATTCACAATGTTTAAGAATTTAAAGAATTTTGTCAAATGTTCTCGATTGAACATATTACTTACCCCGCCGTATCATCCAAGGTCAAACGGACATTTTTGAATCGTTTCTGGGTACTTCAAGAGATATTTGAAGAAAAAAATGAAAAAAAAAAGTGAGCGAAGAAGCACTACAAAAATTCTTGACTGTATACCGTATAACACCGAATCCCAATACACTGCTAGGCATTTTGCCGGAGGATTGATTTTCGCAAGATAAATTAAATCGATATTCGACAAGTTGTTACCAGGTCAAAAAAGAACGTATGACGAAATGAACACAAAATTCTGAAAAAAAGTGTTTTTCAGGGGATATAAAGAGGGAAATGAAAAGTGGGAAGACGGTTTAATAACGTCACAAATTGAAAGAAAAATCTGATATATAAGGTAAAAGGGAAAACCTGGAAACATAGAAAGCATTTAAAACTGTTAAAAGAAAAGTTTTACTGAAGAAAGGTTCGCAAGAAAGGACATGTACTGTATGATTACAAGAAAAAGGAGACGTACGGAAAAAAAAGACTATAGGTTGGCCCAAAATGAAATTAATTAAAAAATATATGGCGAAATCGTCAGAAAGACGACTTTGGGAATATTAAGAACTAAAATAAAATATTTCTTACTAAAAAAAAAAAAATCTCAAAAGAGATGCAGAGTATATTATACAAACAAGGTAGCCCAAATAACGCCATAAATAAAGAACACGAGATGGTTCAAGGAATCCGTCGTCAAGGTCTCTCCGGAGCGGTGCAATGGTTAGGAATCTTGTCTCGCTAGATCAATTACGACTGAATAGTGATTTCGATCCTCACTGGGTACTTCACATTTTCAGCTTTGTGCCATATCAACACTACGCTTAATAAATTATTTTGAGCACATCGCCGTGGTGTCATGGCTTTCAATCGGCCGAAGATGCGGTCGAAGGTGCAGTACGTCTGTTCTCACGGAGGAATCCTTCCTTAAAGGGTAAAGCAGATGTATGTGTTTCGCATATCTACCTAATTCTTCTTTACTGACTCTCGATTGTTCCCCGTGCAGTATACCATACTAATTCAGTTAGTTAGTTCTTGTTCTTCTGCTTGCAGGGAGGCAAACTGTCAAGGTACGTCGGAAGATTTCTTAACTCCACCCTTCTGAAGGCGGTCTGGGTATGACTAGCTTTGAGATTCGTCAATATACGCTCCGCATCGCGTTTCGAAACCGAATATGTTCTCAAGCGGATGGGAATGGCATGTTCTTGAATGAAGACGCCCTGTCCCTGTGAAGTGTGTACTTGTGTGAGCAGTATCCTCTTTCTATTGTGAATGATGGTTAGCTATGAAGTTCCTCTTAGAGGTGATGAATGGACTTTCCGAGACCCAGGCGTTGTCGCGTAAGGCATTATATCATGTGGTAGTGTGGAGGTACGTTGCAGGTAATCTGGCTGGCGACCTCGGTTTAACGAAGCCAGTGGCTCGATCCATACGGCCTTTAGCGCCTGGGTTGAGATATCTGAATAACAATGAGGCATCACTCAACCGGCTGGTGATGCGAATGGACCGCTGGAGTGGCAAGATCTTTCTTCAGTCGGCTTGCGAAACTCTCCTAATTGCGCCGGTGGAGACCCTGGGATACGCCTTATTCCATTGTAATATCGTAGTCTCTATGTGCAATTTTATTGAAGACATCATGGTCCGAATGCTGCGCGGAAACTTCTTTGTCCTCGAGGCCAGTTCTGTTAGTAACAATGTAGTAATGTCGTTGACTAAAGTTCTAGTGCTTACTAGGTGTTTTGCGTGTCGTTATGTACGACGCGACAGAAGGAACTCTATGTAGACGAGAGGTTTACCTCTTCCCTATTGATCTTTTTTCTTTAAACAGTAGCTTAAAGTCAAGATCAGGATGGAAAGGTGACGATTGCCTCCATCAGAATGTGGCAAAATGTCGGTGAGTCTTGCGCGTCTGTGTCGAGCAAACGGCCCTGACTTAGAGAAGAATTTTAATGCTGGTTAGGGATCAGGATATTGAGAGCCCTGAAATAAACATTGGCAACCTCACCCAAAATAAGTTAGTTTAGGCCCGTTTTTTTTTTTTTTTTTTTTTTTTTTAGTTTTCTTTACGGTAAATTAAATTATCTAAGGGATTTATATCCATTAGCTCCTTTTATTTTGTCCCTACTTTGTTTTAGATTAATTCTCTCTCTTCTTCCCCGTTATGTGACCAGAAATGTCAATTCTACCATGGATGTGGAACATATCCACGATAGAACTGTGTAAAGTGTGTTCTTTTCTTTATGTTTTTTCATGGCTGAATAAGTGTTTAGTTGTGCGCATGGTTGGTCGAATGATTGTTTTTTTGTTTTTTTTTAATTCATTCAAGTCCGGTATTAATTTCTTCCAGTTAACTGATATTTCTGCCACAATAAATGTTGTAATATTTTTTATTTTTTATTTTTTTATTACGAACACCATTTTGTTTAGTTTCTTCCATACATAATATTGTGTATATTGTAAATATTCAGTACGGTGTTTTCATTTTTAAATATTATTCTATTTCCCACCACAGACTAATTGTACATAGGGGATTAGTTAGGACTTCATAGAGTCTTTGAAGTATTATACCATTCTTACTACAACGTAAGAATGGTAAGAATAAGGTATTTTGGTGTAAGGAATATGGTATAGACTGTTTGGATCAGAGATTGTGACTAGATAAGTGGAAGACAAGACAGATGATGACCAGCCTTCCGCATCCTCGCTTTTGGCGTTGTGGACAATTTTGTATTTTATTTTTTTGTATTTTATGCATCGTAGTAAGGCGGTGCACTGTCCAACTCACAATCATCAAGTTTTCTGTCTTCAGGTAGAATACGGCTCAATCAAGGCTCTGTCCGCGAACAGAGACACGACTGAGAAGGATAGAAAATTGCAAGTGCTCGATCACGCGGTTGTGGGATTTGGGTAAATTTGAGGCTTTGGTCCAAGTGTACGCGCTCTGGTTCCCCACACGAAACTCGACCTAGTGTCACATCTCTTCTAGGTGGGGAGACTAGGTAACTACCAGTCCCTTGGAGTCAGTCAGGAGAATTTCTAACAGATGCCACGGGGAGTAGCCTAAACGTGACATAATATTATAACCACTAGGAGTGAGTCATAAAAGAAATAAAGAAATAATAAAAGAAAGAAAGAAAGAATGAATGTTAATTAGAAGACCGAGAGTGAAATGAATCGAGGGTGTCTAAGAATGAATGAAAGAAAAAAAAAGAAAGAAAGAAAGAGAAAGAAAGACTAATCTCGATAAGAGAGAGAACAAGTTGTAGAATTAAGAGGGTTTAGAAAGAAAGAAAGAAAGAGATAAGGCGGATAGGATATTAACTGAGGGCTGTTAGAAAGAAAGGAAAGAAGCTGAAAAAAGAGTAAGAAAGAAAGAAAAAAAGATGAATTTATGAATGAAATAAAGGATGAAGGAAAAATAAATGGCTGAAAGTACAAAGGATTGTAAAAAATATAACGAAAAAGAAAAAAAAATATATAATTAATTTGAAAGACAGGAAAATAAAACGCTGAAAGAGAAAGAAAAAAATGAAAGAAATTAAAAGGAAAAGGAAAAAGAAAAAAAGGAAGTAAGCATATGGAAACTGAAAGAAAAAATGAAGGTATAGAAAAACGCGAAAAGATAATATTAAATAAGCAAAAAGAAAGGAATAGAAAGAAAGTAAAGGGAAGATGAAGAAAGATGGAACGAAAGAAAAAGAAAGGAAGGAAAATAAAGGAAAAAGTTAAGAAAAATTAACAAAAACAGAAAAGAAAACGGTAGAATCTAAAAGAAAGAATCAATGATCGAAGGTAAATGAATGTTAAAAAAATAAAGACAACAGAAAGAAAGAAAGAAAGAAAGAAAGAAAGGAAGGAAAGAAAGACAGAGAAAAGAAATACGTAACGGAAGAAACAATCAAATTTAAAGAAAAAGAATAGACGTAAGAAATGCAAGGAAAGATTATTTCCTTTCTTACATCTTCTCAAGGGAAAAAAAGGAAAAGAATGATAAAAAAGAAAAAGAAAAAAAAGAAGGAAGTCAAAGAAACAAAAAGCCGAAAGGAAACAGAAATAAATTCGGTTTAATAACCATCCCCACCCCCGCCAAATAAACAAACGTGAAAGATTTCCGCTCGCGATTGTATAATGCGAATTCGTTAGCATAGCTTACATGTAAGCACAAGGCCAAACGTACGGAGTACCCAGTGAGGATCGAACTCGTTACTCAATTAATCATTTTTCTGCTGTTTTTATCCCATAGTGATGAGAGATCTTTCAATGAAAATATTAATGTACACTCTCATGACGATTTTGTACTCCTTCTGTGAGGCGCCTCTTGAAATAAAGTGATCAATAATTTCAATATTTTGGTAATTGGACCTACATTTTAGGCTGGTATGATTTTGCGCGGTACTTGTTCTGGTCCTGCGCAGCAATAATAAACCCTTCAGTTTCACCCTTATGTCTGGAACTCCTTAATCACTGGAGTGCTGCAAATTGACCTATATCATTTTTGTTACGGAGAAGGAACTGGCTCTGTCGAACCGTTTGACATCCGCTTTCTTCTATTTGCATATGGCCTACTTTTTCCGTTTCTTCATCATCATTATCTTTCTTCTTCTTCTTCTTCTTCTTCTTCTTCTTCTTCTTCTTCTTCTTCTTCTTCTTCTTCTATTTCTTCTTCTTCTTCTTCTTCTTCTTCTTCCAGATATTTATTATTATTATTATTATTTTCTTTGATTTCTCGCGTTTACACATTTCTTTCCGGGTCCCGTCCAGGGACCTAAGGTTAGAAATGGCATCATGACACTTTCCACTGACACACAAAAAAAATTACATCGATAAAGCCCTTAAAGTGTGTGCCGTACTTGTCAGAATAATTTTTGTATCTCCTTGAGGCATGGACTTCCAGGAATCCCTTCAATTAGTCTACTGCAATCGTTTCCAACTAGTCATAGGGCTCCAACTACAACAGGGATTGTTGATGTTCCCATATGCCACATTTTCGAGATTTCTATTTCAAGGTCTTCAAAGATACATTGCAGTCAGCAGGGACTGCCATATCAATAAGGAGGCACTGTTTTTGTTTGTGGTCTTTAATAACAATATCTGGGCGGTTGGCCTTGATTGTTCTGTCAGTGTGTATTATGTAGTCCCATAGAATTATAACAGGTCTTATCTCCGTAACCGTGCCTGGGTGGTTTTCATACCAGTTATTATTATTATTATTATTATTATTATTATTATTATTATTATTATTATTATTATTATTATTTCGTGGGATTTCAGGTGCATATACATTTTCTTCCGGGTCCCAACCTGAGACATGATATCAGAAAGGGGTTCATGATAATTTCCACTGAACATTTTTATAAAAAACAAAAACAAAAATCAAACCCTAAAATCACACGGATTTTACATAGATAAAACTCCTATGTGTGAGCAATACTTTTGAGTACATTTTATTCCTTGTATTTCTTGAAGGCCAAGATGAGTCTATCAGTAGCTTTTCCAATCAATCCGTGGTCTCCGACTAGAACAATAAATTACGGATAACCTCATATATCACATTTTTTATATTTCCACTTCAAGATTCTTCTATTTTGATATTTTTTGAATACCTTCAATGATATTTTACAAACTGCAGGGACTGCCTTATCAATAAGAAAACATATTCTGTTCACATGTTGTTTGATCATGATCTATTATTATTATTATTATTATTATTATTATTATTATTATTATTATTATTATATTTTATGCATATTAATATTATGTACAAACTTCAAGGCATGGTCTCCTGTGGTAAAATGTATTTTCTTTAAATTTCTACGTTACTTTTGGGTAATAGTAGCTTTTGGATGTGAAATCTTTCCTTGCAGTGGATGTGGTATAGTATTCTGGGTTCTAAAACAGTTCCGACCAGGATATTTGTTTCCCGAACTATTGCGTACCGGACAATTGCGTCCCTAGACATTGCTTTCCTACACAAATGCGTCACTGGATGAACGCGAACCTCTGAAAATTTTTCGAAATTTTAAAGACCAAACATACGGAGTACCCATGAGGATCGAACTCGTTAATCTATCGATACTATCTTGCTAATCATTTTTTTGTTGTTTTTATCCCCTTGTGATGAGAGATCTTCCAATGAACGTATTAATGTACTCTCATGACCATAAATTTTGAAAAAAAAAAAAAGACACAAGTAGTAATCATGACTTTTTAAAAAAAGGCATAAATGGAATAAAATAAAAGAATTAAAAATTTATTTTTAATTAAATTGCAATGACAGATTAACAGTATTGCAAGATCGCTCCCTACATCGCGAATATGGTTTTCTTTCATCGGCGTTTTTCTTATAATAGAGGTAGCTGTAATTTTACTCGCGGACAAATATTTTTCAACCTGTGTTTGATTTTCGGTTCTTAGCCATGGGTTGCTAATAGAAATAGTATCTATAAAATCCAGAATTTATTAGATGTTTGTTGTACACACTGCTGGATTGAACCAAAACTGCTAGCTTAATTTTCTCTTTCTTTAAAAAAAAGAATTATTTCTCTCTCTTTTTGTTCATGGCAACTGCTTTTCTGCTTGTTTAGAGTAATTAAAGGTATTGGCGTGCAAATTTCTATATTAAACAACTCTTTTTATAAAATGATAACTCCCAAAATTATCAACTACCAAAAATTTTTCCACACGTGACAAAGTTGCCAAGTTAACCTACAAGAGAATGTATTGTTTGTATGGTCAATGTAGATTCAATAATTCCATGATTTTTGTTTCTTTTTCATTTTTTAAACGTAATGATAATTCATATAAAATACTATTTTCTACATTTTGGCGGTTTGAGGAGGTCAGTTAATGGTAATAACTATGTTAAAAGGTTTGAACTATTTCAAGTAAATGATAAAACTATAGTCTTTGTTGATATATACCGGCAAATTATAGATTTAATTGTTTCCTTTATATATATATGCGTATGTGTTTATGAGGTAATGATTTTGCGACGTGATTACTTTTGTCTATATTATTGTTTGCATTACGTTTTCTAGATTGTGTTAAATACAAATTTATTTGCTAGTCGAAGTGGTGTTTCTGGTAATAGAGAAATAAATAAAAATAAATAACAAGAAAATATACGCGTAATAAAAATCGCCAAGCAACCAAAGCCGTAGCGCGATCAACTAATAAGGAAGCTTTCAGAACTACGATATAAGAAAAGAAATAAACAAATAATAATGAAACCAAAATTTCGCCATCTTTAAAAGAAGATAGTTCGATCACCAACCAGGAAGCATTCACGAGCAGGATATGAGATCGTGATCCACTACGAAGCAAGTGGCCTTTTTAAAGCTGATCTATAAATGTGTATAAAAACAGATGAAAAATGAAACAAAGTCCGAGTTGATCCATTTATTTTGTCCATTCTACGATGCTGTGCTCACCGTAAGCTACCCAGAGACGAAATACAGCTAAACAGTTTCTTGTACAGTGAAAACAAATATACCTTTCTTTACTATATGATCTGGCGGTGGCTACTACATTTGTATGGATATATATCTAAGGATACAGAAAGCACCTATCTGTCTTTGGTGGGGAAAAGTCACGTGGGTCACATTACGGCCGCTTAACGATGTCACTACATACAGCGACAAAAGCGCCGTCCATTTTTCAGTTAGTTTTCAGTATCCAAACGAGAAAGTTGTTTTCCTTAGTACACAGGCTAAATCTGCATCCCCAGCAGCTTTCAAGCACACAGTGCCGTTTCCATTTGGGGATATATCTTTCCAAGATATAGAATGAAATTCCAGCTCGCACTCTTCAATTTGGAAAAAATTAAGAGTCACTGTTTTCCTTTCGAGCAGTATGTCGTTTACTGGGACATAGATGAATCCGGCGCGTTTGAATCTGTATCCCTAAAAATGGCTTCTCCAGGTACAAGAGTATCTCCATAGTATATGTAAGATCATTTCTTTTTGTTTCTCCTTACATTCTGCTTTATTGTGTAGATATAAGTGATATATTATTCTCCGCGTGGAATATGTATATACGTATATATATATATAAGGTTTTGCATATGTCATAGTATTATAAAATACTCTGAGAACAAAAGAAATGCTTGTAATGTTACAGTTTTTGTGTATATATATGTAACTAGTGAGTTAGTCCAAATGCCTGGACTCACTCTATAGTCTACCAATAGAAGGTTAACCAATCAGAAGACGCAGAACATTCTATCCGTCATGTATAAAGGCGGAAATTTTTGTTTACCCTACCCGAATCTCCAGTTTAGGTTGTCAGCCGAAGAGAACCAGAAGGACGAACTATGCTCTGCTACTTTTATCGAAATATCCACTGCTATCGTGAACAACGCTTTCCTACTGTCTTTTAAATTTTCACTGCTAACATCTGGATTCTATACTCGAAGACGACCGTCATGATGAACAACATTATAACATGTAATATTTTTCCTTTTCTACCGTTCTATTCTGTCTGTGAACTACGGTGTTATTATATGACGGATATAATAATACCCATAATGGGAGAAACGTAAATAGGAGAATGAATCGTTCTTCTACGCGCTTCCTTTACATATATATTGACTGTCTCACAGGCACTTTCCCTGTCTCTTCTACTATTGTATGCAACAGGAATTTTACACGTGAGCCCTTCAAACTTTCACCCCATCCTTCTATCACACTGTGTATGTAAATATTTATTTTGTATATATCGAAAATCATTGCTTTTTTTTAAATTATTGCACAAGGCCAATTTAAACGCTAATCATTTATATCGATATGTGGTGTGAACGGACGTAATGGTAAGAACGATGTTATTTTCAACATTTTATTTATGTTCTTTTTTTTAAATTCATTTTTGTTTTCCTATAGTATGAATGCCTCACCCATAAACTTAACGTATATGGAAGACTAGGTGTAATAATTTATAAACAGTTTCTACATGGATCATGTAGAAATAAGTTAATGTTTAGTCAAGAAGCGAACCCATTCCAAAGCCGCCTGTGCAGATGTTGCTATAATAATCGTAAAAATGTACTTGAAAAAATGTAATAAAACATACACATATAATTTATCTCTCTATATTTCTGAGATGAGGTATTATGTACACTATTTACATTATTCGGACTATTGTCCTTATCTTTGTCGCCATATTTATTACAACGTTTCGGCCTTCTACCACAGTGAGAAAAATAAAGGGTTCAGTTCTACATTCCAACCACCTGAAGAAGGCCGGGGCATACAACGGCCAAAACGTTTTAGTAAAAATGGCGACAAAGATGAGGACAATAGTCCGAATAATGTAAATAGTATATATAATCTGTTTAACAAAATATTTTGGGACACACACACAAACATATACATATTTATGAACATAGATATATATTTCTCTTTATTACAAATATTCTTTTCGATTATTTGTTACCTTTCCTGTATATCCACATATCGACGTCTAACTCTCAGCTTGTACGCTCTGACAACGACAATCTTGAGTGGATCTTGAGCCTTGTCTTCTGTAAACAATATCATAAAAGAAGTTTTAAACACCGACAGATATGAGTTGCGCATATATTTCCAAATATATTTTGTTATTAATTGTTAACTCTAGAAAACTAACCATCAATTAAAGTTACACCTCTGCTAACCATGGGTACATCATACCCGATTTTGAAAATATCAAAAGCAAAATATTAAATATAAGTCTTTATTTGAAATATTTTACATGCTGGCATTTCAAACTTTGTACTTTGAGTTAACATTAATAGGTAATGAAAAACATCTTTTTTAGGGAAGTAAATCAGGTATTGAAAATTGTAATTAAAAATAGGAAAATTTGCGCTGGGTACTATATACCCATGATTAATGTTCTAGGGTTAGAGTAATAATTTGGTACCTGACATTTCATTGAAAATAAGATATTCATATTTCAAATCTAAGTTGTTTTTTTTCTATTTGAAATACTTCATTCATTAGAAAAATATATTTACTTTAAATGCATGATTCGTAAAATACTTCAAAGAGCAAACTCGTATTATTTTCCGGTTTTCCTACACTTGTTGCCAGACATAAATAAAAATTATCCCTCATGACATAGCTATTCCATTCAGTTTCCTTTAAATTCAATGTGTATGCAAGCATACTTTTATGGCTTTATGCATGGCTACAATACTATACCTGAAATTGTTTCAACATAATTAAAATATTATACTAATTCTATTTGATACCAAATCATTTCTGAAAAGTTCAATAAAATCTTATAAAAATCTAATTTTCTTAGAATGAAAAAGAATGTTATTTTTGTTTTGCTTTTTTTTAAAATTCAACTTTGATTTACTTCCTCAGCCCAGTGTAGGGTGTGTAGTGACTGAGTGGGAATGATAAGTATTATTGCATTGTCTTATTTAAAACTCAATTAAATTATGCGTGTATGTGTGTGTTGTTATACATATTAAATGATACAGGCACATATCAGTCACTGACACAGACATAGACGTGCATAAATTTTCCAACCGTAGCTTAGATATGGCACACGGCCAAATGTATGTGGCACCCAGTGAGGGTCGAACACACTATTCAGTCGTAATTGTTCTAGCGAGACAAGCTTGCTAACTATTACACCGCCTCGAAGTGCCCCATATTGATTTTCTAAGCGAGGCTTACATGTGGCACATGGCTGACAGTATGGGGCACACAGTGAGGATCGAACTCACTATTCAGTTGTAACAAGACCAGCTTGTTAACAATTAAACCACGCCGAGGCGTCCAAATAGTGATTTTCCAAGCGTAGCTTAGATGTGGCACAAGGCCGAAAGTATGGGGCACCCAGTGAGGATCGAACTCACTACTCAGTCGTAATTGTTCTAGCGATCTAAGCTTGCTAACCATTACACCTCCTCGAGGTGCCCCCTGACATAGGCGTGTACATCACATACGCGTATACAAAGTCAAAACGCAGACTGTGTGACGCACAGAAAATCATATCTCATATCATTTTATAATATAAACTTGATGTTAACAAGCAACCTGTATGAATATCTTTTATAATATAACAGACTGGGTTCTATAGTGTTAAATCTGCCTCGTCAGTCATGTATCGAAAGATAGGTGACCACATTAGCGTGTATCATGCATAGCACTTAACTAACTGACATTGTATTTCATAACCTAGAGTTATTTTTATTGCTTTCTTTAAAACCGGAAGTAGGATAAAAAAACCCGCGCTGTTGTAATACTCTTGCGCCAATGAAAACACAATCACTACTTAAAGGAACGGGTGGGGGGAGAAGAATTTATCATTAAAGCTCAAAGCATTGCTTTGCTTGTCGACCACTTTTCCTTCGGGCAGGGAGGAACCCGGACGAGGCTATGCCGAAGGACAGAGTCTAGTTTGGGAAGATAGACAGACCCGACTCCGTGTATGTAGGGTCTAAGGGGAATTTTTGCCCGGGACAACGGGCTCGGAAAAGACCGACATTAAGCTGGCTTTATGCGGTATTCGGCTCTGTTGGGTGCTCGGGTAAATACCGAGTAGATGGTGATGGGGTAATATCCGACCCGGATCCCAGCAACGATCACTGCCGACCACATCTTCTACGAATCTACTCGTTGATACTGGTTTCACTCGCTCCTGCTCATCATTTTGAGGATCACCGTGATTCCAATCGCCTACCATCGGCTACTGCCTGCTAGTACCAGCTCAACACGCAGACTGTCTATCAACCTTCCCTGACATTCTATCGTCCTTCGACACCTCCCAAGCGGTTTTGTCTTCATCTACTGGTTACCAACAAATGTCTGCCCTGAGCTACGACTGCCATCTAGTATCAACCCAATACAACTGTTTATCAACCGTAGGCACCACTCAAGTGTCTCCAGTCATCATCAACTCTCGACGCATCTAATACCAACAATCAGCACGACTATTAAGGGCATTTAAATTTTTTGTTTGTGTTTCATGGCATATCAACCACTGTTGGTTATTTAACGCCAAATCCAGTTTATATATATATATATGCCAAATATATGAATTTTAAATGCCTATTTTGTATGGAACATTTTTAGCAAGCTAGAGCTCATTTGCTTGTAAATTCTAGGTATTTTTGTTTAAATCAAGAATTTCCATTTGATAAGTACATTTTATTTGAAAAATCGTAAAAGGTATATGTTGTTTACACATCAGTCTACATCTTTGATAAGAGACCAATTCTTTTTAGAAAATCCAATATAATTTTTGGTTCAGTTTTTGCAAATATTTTCTTCATGTTCTTGATTGATTAATTGTTTTGTTTAACGGCATCTCAAACTTAGTGGTCACTTTATGCCGAAAATGATTTTGAGTGACTTTAAAAGTCAAAAACGTATAGCTGGCAACATTATGGTTTAAAAAAAAAAAAACGTATAGCTGGCAACATTGTTTCAAAAACGCATAGCTGGCAACATTTTTCCGAAAACATTATCTGAGACCTTGCTGCTGGATGTAGTTTATCGCCGTACGCAGGACGCGGATGTAGTTTATCGTCATACCCAGGACGCGGATGTAGTTTATCGTCATACTAAGGGCATTTAAAGCATCCGGATTCTTCGAATGCGTTTTCCAGCCAATAATTAAATTTGGAATGTTTTATGTAACTCCTTGTTCTCGTTATCCTTGCCGCGGCTCCTGTCACTTCTTCAATCTTAATGTTTGTGATGTGTGTCTAACATCGATATTCGGACACCACAACAATTCAACATTCAACAGTAACCAGTTTAAATATTTTCTTTTATATTATAAATTTAACTTTTTTAAATATTTACTTTGTTAATTTCCGACTCGATAATCAGTCCAAGAGGAAATTAAATAGGCAACCACGTCTGTCAAAACAGACAATGTATTCAAGTTGCCATTACAATTCACTTATATATTGGCATAGCCACTGACTAGACGTAATGTTCGTCTGGCCATATTTACAATATATTTCCGCCATTTTCCTACTTGTATTAATTTTGTTTTTTTTCTATTTTTTTTTTATTTTATTTTAACAAAACAAAAAATAATCTTTTTTTTTTTCCTCAAGCTTTGTCTGATCTCCATTTTTTTCAATTTTTTAACTCTTGGTACAATTTCAATATGGCGTTGTTCCTGGTTTCAGTCGCCTGTGTTACTCGCTCAAACATGCAGACAATAAATTAAGTAATCAATCAAGTAATCCAGTCGAAGTAGAAAACTTTGACGGTTACTTCAGCCATTTCGCAATGTAACGTTAAAATAGACTCGACAAAATGTCACTTTATGCTCACAGATTGAAAATATTTACTCTCTAATTTAAAAGTATACGATTCCTTCATTTCCTTGGAGAAAAAAAATTCTTCTTCTTCTTCTTCTTCTTCTTCTTCTTATTATTATTATTATTATTATTATTATTATTTTCTTTGCTTTCTGGCGTTTACACATTTCTTTCCTGGTCCCACCCAGGGACCTAAGGTTAGAAATGGCATCATGACACTTTTCACTGACAAAAATATAAAAAATAAAAATTACATAGATAAAGCCCTTCGTAAATTGTGGGCTGTACTTGTCAGAACAATTTTTTGTATCTCCTTGAGGCATGGGCTTCCAGGAATCCCTGCAATTAGTCTACTGCAATCTTTTCCAACCAGTCCTAGGGCTCCAACTACAACAGGGATTGTTGATGTTCCCATATGCCACATTTTCGAGACTTCTATTTCAAGGTCCTTGTATTTTGACAGCTTTTTCAATATCTTCAAAGATACATTGCAGACAGCAGGGACTGCCATATCAATAAGGAGGCACCGTTTTTGTTTGTGGTCTTTAATAACAATATCTGGGCGGTTGGCCTTGATTGTTCTGTCAGTGTGAATTGTGTAGTCCCATAGAATTGTAACAGGTCCTATCTCCGTAACCGGGTCTGGGTGGTGTTGGTACCAGTTTCTTTCAGTTTCCTTCCCGTAGATGTTGCAGATTTTCCAGAGCAGATATTGGCCCACTCTGTCATGTTGGGTTTTATATTCAGTGGGTGCCAACATCGTGCAACCTGATGCAAGATGATCAATCTTTTCTGGATATTTATCACAGAATCTGCATTTTGGGCTGACACAATATTTTAGTATATGTGCTTGATAATTCCTAGTTAGCAAGCATTGGTCCTGCGCAGCAAGGATAAAACCTTCAGTTTCCGCTTTCAACTCTGCACTGCGTAGCCACTGATGGGTACGGGTTTTGTCTACATCAGCTTGTTTGATACGGGCAGAGTATTGGCCATGGAGCGGTTTATCTTGCCATCGCTTCTGTATCTGGTCTGTTGCATTCGTCTTTGCTGTCTTTTTCAAGTATTTTGCAGTTTCAGCCGGTGTATTGTGCTGTAGTTGCATCTCTACGCCCATTTGAAGCTCCATTTTGAATTTGTTGGCTTCTTTCATTACGGAGTAAAGACGCTTACTACTTTTATGTTCCTTGACGCATACCTTCATCCAGTCTTCTGTAGTTTCCAAGTATCTTTGGAGGCACATTTTTGTAGTTTTGTAGGACAGTTCTAGTTGAACTAATCCTCTGCCTCCTTCGGAACTGGGCACATACGGACGATCAACATCAGCTTTGGGATGATGCATGCGATAGCAAGTGAGAAGCTTTCTCGTTTTGGCGTCCATTCGCTTAATTTCAGCTATGGTCCAGTTAAGGACATTAAAGCTGTAATGCACCACTGGGACAGCCAATGTGTTTATAGCTGATATTCTATTTTTTGAGTTTAGTTCAGTATTTAGTATCAGACGTACACGCCTGTAGTACTCTTTTCTTATTTTTTCTTTCATTTGGGGGTGTTGTATGCCATCTCCTTCGCTAATTCCTAGGTACTTATAAGCTTCATCATACTCCAATTCACTAATCTTTGTGACAAAATCTAAATCTATTGAGGGCGTTTCTGTAATTCTACCTTTCTTGAATGATACTTTTGCACATTTATCTAATCCGAAGTCCATACCTATGTCGTCACTAAAGTATTTTACAATATTGAGGAGGCCTTTCCACTAATTGTCGTCTTTGGCAAAGAGTTTATTATTATTATTATTATTATTATTATTATTATTATTATTATTATTATTATTATTATTATTATTATATTTCGATTTCTGCTATGGTCACACTACCTACCAAATATGTGGGAAAATCTAAGGCAGACAGTGGTGTGTTGCTATGGCTAAATTTCATGGTCTGTTTTTCTAACTTCCATAACATAACTACCGTTACATGGAGAATGTTCTTCTTAGTGTGTGGGCTGTAATTATCAAGACAATTCTTTGTATTTCTCTTAAACTGGGATTTCCAGGGATGTTTTAACGAGTTGTGTACCGTTTTTTTATAACCCCAAACGCGCCTGTTATGTCTGTTAATATTCTTCATTAATTTCCACATTTTTTTTTCTATTTCGATTTCCAGGTCTTGACAGTTC
The DNA here is from genome assembly GCA_963932145.1 of Acanthosepion lycidas. NCBI lineage: Eukaryota > Metazoa > Mollusca > Cephalopoda > Sepiida > Sepiidae > Acanthosepion > Acanthosepion lycidas. Next base: position 57,564,484 of record OZ010597.1, on the reverse strand, counting down.
GATATTTTTTCAAATTCCTTGCTTGCTATGTTACACTTGTCCGCTGGGCAAGCCATATCATTTTTTTTTTCTTTTCGGTTTTTCACAATTATTTTCAGCATATTTGCTTCAATCTTCCTGTTTGTAAAGATGGTGTAATCACACAGAATAAGGATGTTTTCTTCTATTCTAACCGGTGCTGAGTGACGTTCACAGCAGTGTTTGCTAAAATATTTTCCAAATGGTTTGCAAATTGTCCGGTGTAAATATTACCTTATACTGTCGTGAAGAATTTTATATACATGTAGCGCAAGTACAGAATATTCTAAGATTATATGGTTTATGGTTTTGTGATATTTGTTGCAGAACCTGCATTTTGGATCGGCATTATTATGCATGATATTTGCCTGAAAATGCAAAGTGAAAAGGTTCTGGTCTTGCGGTGAACGAATAAGGTCTTCCATTTCAGCCTTTAATCCAGATGCTGGTAACCATCGATGAGTTTTGACGTAATCAACATCATCTTTATTAGGTCATTCTCGATATTGACCTCGCTGACGTTTGTCTTGTCAGCGTAGTTTCATCTCTTCAAGAGCTTATCTAGGGTTTTTTTTTCGTTTTGTTGCAACAGTTGGTTCTTGGGTGCTGTTTTGGTTCTATAGAGAATCCACTATATGTAAATCTTGTTTGTATTTAAAACCTTCTTACATAACTGAATATTTCTCTTTCTGTTTTTGTGTTGTTTGACGAATTATTTCATCCAGTCCTTTGTTGTTTCCGTGTAAGTTGTTTTTGTTGTTGTTGTTGTTGTTATTATTATTATTATTATTATTATTATTATTATTATTATTATTATTATTATTATTATTATTATCATCATCACCATCATCTTTGATTTCTGGCGTTTACACATTTCTTTCCGGGTCCCGTCCAGGGATCTAAGGTTAGAAATGGTAACATGACACTTTCCACGGACAAAAAAAAAATATATTACATAGATAAAGCCCTTCGTAAAGTGTGGGCTGTACTTGTCAGAACAGGAATCCATTCAATTAGTCTACTGGAATCTTTCCCAACCAGTCCTAGGACTCCAACTACAACAGCAATTGTTGATGTTCCCATATGCCACATTTTCGAGATTTCTATTTCAAGGTCCTTGTATTTTGACAGCTTTTTGAATATCTTCTAAGATACATTGCAGTCAGCAGAGACTGAAATATCAATAAGGAGGCACCGTTTTTGTTTGTGGTCTGTAATAACAATATCTGGGCGATTGGCTTTGATTGTTCTGTCAGTGTGTATTGTGTAATCCCATAGAATTGTAACAGGTCCTATCTCCGTAACCGGGTCTGGGTGGTGCTCATAGCATTTTCTTTCAGTTTCCTATTATTATTATTATTATTATTATTATTATTATTATCATTATTATTATTATTATTATTATTATTATATTTAGTTTCTGGTATATACTCATTTCTTTCCGGGTCCTGACCAGAGACCTAAAATCAGGAATAGCATGATAACATTGTTCACTGAGCAGTTTTGAAAAAAAAAATCACGCCTATTTTACATAGAAAAAGATCTTCGTAAGGTCTGGGCTGTAATTGTGAGAACAAATTTTTGTATTTTTTTAAGGCATGCGCTACCAGGGATTCCATCTTTGCGTCTATGAAAATCTTTGGCAATCAATCCGTGGTGAAATTGTTAATGTAATTTGTGAGATTTCAATTTCAAGGTCCTTGTATATATATATATATATATATATATATATATATATATATATATATATATATATATATCGTGTCTGTTGAAATAATTTAGACAACAATTTATCAATCGCACCTTCTGTGTGTGTGTGTATATATATATATATATATATATATATATATATATATATATATATATATTATATACTAAATCCTAAAGAGCCAGGCAAACCTGCCTAGGTTTCACCTAAACGGATCTTCAGGGTAAATTGTTAGGTTTGCCTGGCTCCTTAGAATTTATTCGAGTTTATCGCTCTATTCGTTTGTTTTGTTTTTCTTTGGTCTAATGACTTTAAAGCACTTGGCGATTTGTTTCGTCTTGTTCTGATGTTTTTAGTTCTTTCTTTTTTTTTATTCCCAATTTTTCCTCGGGTACAATGCTGCCTAAATACACACAATACATACATATATATATATATATATATATATATATATATATATATATATATATATATATATTTATATATATATATATATATATATATATATGCTAATTTTAGGTAATACTATAGTTATAAGTTAAACAGGTAAGTGTCAGGTATTATTCAGCATTGTTTCCATCAAAAGAAGCAATCCCGGAACTACTTGAGGCTAACGTCCAACTACTTTGTCTATACTCTTGAATTTCCTCGACGTATTGAAATGTTGCCTCTTCTACTGGGATTTGATTTTTGAAGAGGAAAGTCTAGCAACAAACGAAATCCTGGGAATTGTTGTTGTCAGACGTCTAGAATATTTCTACTGCACCCTGAGTACGAACCTGCTGTCTGATCTGAGTTGCAATACTAGATAGATAGATTGATTGATTGATTGATTGATTGATAGATAGATAAAAAAAAAGAAATACATTTATATGTCTCTATCTTTTTCTTTACATAACTATGTGACAACATAACGTGTAACATGAGAGCAAATCGATAAAATCTTAAATCTTTTAAAAATCTTTTTGAAGATTTCCAAACTAATGGCCATTATTGAATAGCGATCTAGGAATGGTTGGATATTTTCCCATAATTTTGTTCAGTATCAGTTTATACAACATGTTGATATAATTAAAAGAACATAAAAAATAAAATATAGAAAGTGAATTTTCTTTTGTAATATGTTATGGTGTCAGTCACACACGATTATCCAGATCTTAGCAAATGTCTTAATGTTCCTAATATTTTTTTTTATTCTCTTATTAAGTCGTATAATAATTGTTTGCCTTCTTTTTTTATTTTTCGGAATTGTTTTACCGCCATTTTGTTATTCCCAATTTATCTTGATGTGTTTGAATTATGGCTTAATATAAATACTTATGCCGTACAATAATCTCGAATTTAAACGTCTTGTGTCATTTAATTATACATTTAATGGGCCCGTTTATTTTTCTTTTAAGTATTTCAGAAGCTGATACACTTTTTATTTTTAAGGTAGAAAGCAAACATACAACATATTAGGAAATATGATTTTTTGTGTATCGTTTTTGTCTTTCAATGAAATATTTTTCTTCCCTATCTATTTTAATTATATATAAGGAAAACATCACACCAACCAAGACGATGATGTCTTTAAATGCAAGAAGTTACTGACTGTAAAAGAATATCAGAATAAATAACAAAGATTAAGGATAACGGTGGAGTGGTAAGCACCTGTTAGGGGTCGCAGCTATAGGAAAATAGTCAGCACCCAAAGTGAGATCAAACACTACGAAAATATAAACATATCTTTTTATAGTGAAATATTTTTTTAAATGTCGCCAATACATTTTTTTTTTAAATTAAAGTTACAAAAAATATCAGAAATACATTTTAGAAAAAAAAAATAAATAAAAAAAAATAAATAAATTAAATGAATAAATAAATATTAGGTTGGTGCAAAAATAATTTCGTTTTCTAACATATGTTACTATGTGAGAAAACGATATTTTTTTTGCACCAACCTAATAGATAAAAATAAGGGCAATTCATTTTTGTAAAGAGGAGGAGGGACGGTGGATTGATGAATGGAAGAGCCGAGTTCGAATTCTAGTCGAATACATTACATTCACTTACATTCACTTGCATGATAATAACTTAGGAATCCTCTTCCAGTCATCGAAGGAAACATGATCGGCTAACTGACTAAATGATAATTACTACTGACACCAAGAAACTTAAATTTCGGCATTAAATGACCCAGAAGTAGTTGATATGCTGCTAAACAAAATAACAAAAAAAAAAAAAGACAAGCAAGGAGAGAAACAATACAAAATCAGGGTTTACTATTACAAGATAACAACTGACACTAAATTTAACTTTTTGAAAACACTGTTGATTGGGAAGAAAATTGGGAAGAGATTGATTGGTTGCTTTTGTTTAGTGGCATAACAGCACAATACCGATAGCTAAATGTTAAAATTCAATCTTTATAATTAATTCAATTAATTAATTCATTAATTAAAATCAGAATTAATTGATTATTTTAAGATCAAATTATAATTACTTAGTCGCATTTTTTTAAACAAATAATCTTACAAGATAAAATTAAAAAAATTAAAAACAATTAAAAACTTATTTCACATGAAAAAAATGAGATTAATCGTAAAAATGATTTGTTTTCTTTAATCATTTTTGACAAACTATGCCATGTCTTCAGTTTTACTATGAAATGTATTGATTGCTATTTTACCATAAAATATATTGAATGCTATTTTACTTTAAAATGTATTCATCATTATTCTAGGATAAAATGTATTGATTACCATTTTACTATCAAAAATATATTGATTGCTATTTTACTATAAAATGTATAGATTTCTATTTTACCATAAAAGGTATTGATCAATATTCTAGGATAAAATGCATTGATTGTCATTTTACTATAAAATGTATTGATCACTATTCTAGGATAAAATGTATTGATCACTATTCTAGGATAAAATGTTTTGATTGCCATTTTACTATAAAATGTTTTGATTGCCATTTTACTAATAAATGTTTTGATCACTATTCTAGGATGAAATGTATTGATTGTCATTTTACGATAAAATGTTTTGATTGCCATTTTACTATAAAATGTATTGATCAATATTCTAGGATGAAATGTATTGATTGCCATTTTACTATAAAATGTATTGATCACTATTCTAGGATAAAATGTATTGATTGCCATTTTAGTATAAAATGTATTAGCTGCTATTTTACCATAAAATGTATTGATCACTATTCTAGGATAAAATGTATTGATTGCAATTTTACTATAAAATGTATTGATTGCTATTTTACCATAAAATGTATAGATTTCTATTTTACCATGAAATGTATTGATAACTATTCTAGGATGAAATGTATTGATTGCCATTTTACTATAAAATGTATTGATCACTATTCTGGGATAAAATGTATTGATTGCCATTTTACTATAAATTGTTTTGATTGCCATTTTACTATAAAATGTATTGATCACTATTCCACGATGAAATATATTGATTGCCATTTTACTATAAAATGTATTGATCACTCTTCTGGGATCAAATGTATTGATTGTCATTTTACTATAAAATGTATTGATCTCTATTCTAGGATAAAAAGTATTGATTGCCATTTTACTATAAAATGTATTGATTGCTATTTTACCATAAAATGTATAGATTTCTTCGTCTCTGAAGAGATTCTGCACCATTCATTTCCATATAGGTGAACTGATATCACGTTATAGCCCAGTACTCTTTTCTTTATTTCAAATCAAATTTTCCTGTTTCTTAATATTTTGCTTAGCTTTTGGAAAGCACCTTTGGCTATCTAAATGCACATCGCTTTCACAGATTCCGTCCTCTGCTAAACACTTCCCGGATATTTAAATTAGTGTCCTTGTTTGATTTCGGTATCTCCAATTGGTAATATGCATCTTGGTCTCATGATTTTGCTAACAACCGCGCATTCTTGTTGCACTTGATGTTTAGTACATTCTTCTCGATTTCATCCACTAAATTCTGTGGGACTTTTAGCCGTTTCCTTTCCGTTTCTGCTATCAACACTGTGTCATCTGCATATCTTATTTTGTTAAGATTTTGGTCACCGATACTATATCCCGGTAGGACTTCTAATTCTCTAAGAATCGCCTCACTGTATAGGTTGAATAAGTCGGGTGAGAAAACACATCCTTTCGTTACACCCCATTTCAATTCTTATATCTCTGCGGAACTCAATTTCTATCCATATCCAGGTTTGTTTCCTGCCAGTATACGTTCTTGATTATTCTAATATCTTTACCAAATATGTCAATGCTGCTGAACAATATCAAGAAGTCTTTGTCTCTCTCTTTTGCAGGGTCTATAAAACACAGTTACATGCCCTTCTTCATTGTCGTATCTAATATCATGATCACGAATATAGCGTTCCTTGAAAAATCAAATCATTCATTAAAGTCGATGTGAAAGCCTCCTTTGGTCTTATTACTTTTTGCAAGGTTTTTATTTCACTCAAGCGGACATTAAAACCAGGAGGTCCTCATCATCTCCTCTATTTCTTTTTTTTTCTTTCTAGAAACAGATATATAATGTTTCTGCATACACCAGAATAAAGATTAGCGGAAGTTAAGTGAAAGTGATTCGATACTATTATACTAAGCATTTATGTACAGGTAACATATAACCTATTAAAGGGCATAATTTACGCGCCAACTACATAAATTACTAATGACAAAAAACAGAAATATAATACTTATGTTAGTAAATAACCGTGAACATTTCAGTCTTTTCATATTTTCATTTTTCTAGCAAATTTCAAATTCTTCACTTCATGATTGAATAAGTTCGTGGCGAGTTCTATGGCAATAAAATATTCGCAGGAATAAAAAATATAGTTAAAAATTTTAGCTTAACCTCTTTAACAAAATATTGCAATAACAATTATGAATACCAGTGCATGTCGTTATTTTAAGAAATAAATGACTACACATCTTCTATCGTCCTTTTCTTTCTGTTTTCTTTCTTTCTTTCTTTATTTATTTCCTTCTTTCTTTCTTTCTTTCTTTCTTTCTTTCTTTCTTTCTAATGCCTCCGCAATACTTTCCCTCTTGTTCTGATTCAGCTAATTTCTTCTTTGTTTCTTTTTTGTGTCTTTTCTTTCTTTCTTTCTTTCTTTCTTTCTTTCTTTCTTTCTTTCTTTCTTTCTTTCTTTTCCAAAGCCTCTTAATTCTCTTTTTATTATAATATAGATTCATATTTTGTTCTTTCTTTATTTCTTTTTTCTTTACTTTTTCTTGCTCAATAATTTCTCTCTCGTTCTTATTCTTTCTTTCTTTCTTTCTTTCTTTCTTTCTTTCTTTCTAACATCTCCTCAATTCTTTTCCCTCTCATTCTTCTTATTGTTATTGAGATTATTCTTTCTTTCTTTCTTTCTTTCTTTCTTTCTTTCTAAGACACACTAAATTCTTTTCATTCTTCTTTGTCCCCATATTTAGATTCTTTCTTCGTTTTATTTCTGTGAAGTAAATTAACGTCTCTAATATGTCTTTTCCGTCTTTCCACTCACTCAAACGGAATAGTCCATTTTTTTAATAGATACTGGCAGGATGTAACACTCGTTTCTTTCTTTCTTTTTCTCACCGAGATCAAACAACGTACCAGATATGCCATTTCTGTCTTTCCACACGATAAAAACGGAATAGTCCATTATTTACAATGTATTGGCAGCACGTAGCCTTCGTACTTGCTAAGACACGAAGTAATGGACAAGCAGTATTATACAATGTTCTTGTCTCTATCTCTTCACTGTCTTGTTGCTGATATAAACCTTATTTCAATTCTCTTATGCATTATTAGAATTATATTATTTGCCGTTATTTAATTAGATTTCGAAGGAAAAATGTAATCTGTAATTACGAAAATGATACAGTATAGGAAAATAGTATTAATTAGCTTTTATTTTTAGAAGGGTAAAAGTACAAAGTCGTCCCGTCATTGTTATAAGATAAGATTACGAATGAATAGGAATATTGCTATAATTAAATTTGACATCACAAATGTATCACTGACAGCAAATTTGAAAGGGGTCTATTTTAAAATTTATCTCAGGAATGCTGTCTATAAATAAGAAAAAAATCATTTCAATAGTGATCATGGATTTTAAACTATGAATATTTTTTCCCTTTATATTTGACTTATATTCAATTGTCTGTCATTTATCACCATACATCAATTTTTTCCCCTCGCTGGTGGCAGTTGCAGGACGTCCAAACCATGCGTCATATTTTAGAGACACCTATTCCCTAATTAATATTCTTTGTCTGTCATTCAACGAAACATTTCTGAATGAAAGGTTGCTCTCCACATATTTTTATATGCCGTGTACTCTCAGGGTGTGGGCGATTATAGAATCCCCGAACGTCTTATCTCCAGTTCCTCTTAATAAGCTTTAACATTCTGTTACTTCTCTTAAACCTGCTCCCTCTTGCCTTCCAGCTGTCCCGTGAATGGCAGATTTCCCATGATCTCTTCGTTATGATGTGTTCCAGAAACCTCAGCTGTCTACACATTAGTTTCGTTTTTGTTTCTATTTTCTCAAAAATTTCCTCCGTTGCTCACAGGTTTGGTGCATGTTATCCTCAGCATCCTTCTGTAGAAGCATATGAATCGTCTATTTTTAATTCTGACCTTTAACTTTCAGAAAAGAGGTAACACTTTGGTTTTGATTTTTCTTTAAAATCATTTAATGTCCAGTTACTTACCATCTCCTGAATAAGTACAGTCATGGTATTGAAACATGAAAGCTTTTGTGTAGTCATTTCAACATGGTTTTATTATAATGTCTTATAGTATATATATATATATATATATATATATATATATATATATATATATATATATATATATATGAAGAAATATAGTCTTAAGGTGTGCTATATTTATGGGATAAAGTACTCAATATCAGAGATAGAGCGTGTGTAAATATAAAAGTGAACATAGAAGTCAACACTTAGAGGCGACAGTCTGGCCTGATGATTGCAAAAAGCATGAAACAGACTGTCGCCTCTAAGTGCTGACTTCTATGTTCACTTTTATATTTATATATATACATATATATATATATATATATATATATACACGCACACACATATATATATATTTATATATATATATATATATATATATATATATACGTCAACACTTAGAGGTGACACGCTGTTTCATGCTAGAAATCAGGCGGTCTGACGATTGCGTCTAGCATGAAACAGTCTGTCGCGGTTGAGTGCTGACTTCAATGTTCACTTTTATATTTATATTTACATACACACTATCTCTGATGTTGATCACTTTATCCCGTAAATATAGTACACCTTAAAACTATATATTTTCATATATATACATATTTATGTCTCTCTCTCTCTATATATATATATATATATACAGTCAAGATCCAGGGCGATAGTCTGTTTCATCCATATATGTAATCATCAAGCATGGCCTGACGATTGATTATAAGCATTAAACAGATCGTTGATGCTGAATTTTCAATCTGTCTTGTTATTTTTAACATTACTTGCTTTAATGATAGTAATAAAAATAAGCTTAAAAGAATTTTCTGTCTATTTTACCTGGACCGACAAATTAGCCTATCCTTTTGTTGTTTTTATTCCTTTTGTCATATATATTTATTGAATTTCTTTTCTTTGCAAAACCAGTGATTCAAGATAGCTACCATTTGTTCTTCAGAAAGCGAAAGAGAGAGAATTTAAACTGGTGAAAACAAGTCATATGTATACGCTTGCTTTGACAATACAAAAGGCAGCCCGTCATCATAACAACAAAATTACTACTGGTCGTCGAGCATGTCAATAATTCTGGACCCAAACCCCAAATTATGAGACTAACTCCGTTAAATGGACGACAGATGTATTGGATAAGTATTTCTTGAAGACAATATGGCTACTATTAAAGCCAAATAACGTTCATCCATAACTGCTTGATAAATTTCCTTCTTTCACTATTTGCTTGGTTAGGTAATGATTTTATCGCGTTGTGATCGAAATTTTCCAGTGTGAGAGTCGAATCATTTCTTCGTCTCCGGGAATTGGGTGTAAGTAGTTTCTGATTAACTCTGTTAGTTCACCAAAAGCGGGACAGCATAGTAATGAACATTTGATTGAGTGTGATAGGTATCTGGTTATATGGTTACTTAAATACAGAACTATAGAATTATTCCATGTGCATATCGTTGGCTTTATACGTTTCCGAATAGACTGAACATGGCTAGAAAATGTGGTTCAGGGCATGTAATTTAAAATCAATCTGTCAAACGTTTAGTTTGTTGTTGGTTTTAACACTAACAGAAGAAAACCGAGGAATATTCACCATTATCTAAATATATCGTCAAGTATATATATATATATATATATATATATATATATATATATATATATATATATATATATATATATATATGCCATACTACAACATGTTTGACACGAAGACGGAGTCTATACGATTGTCATCATAGCTTAGTTGTATCTCATTTAAATACTCATGGAGACCTACCGGACGCTATTCCTAAGATATTTTTTGACAACAAAAATATAATAGCATCATTTGCATCCAAAAAAGGCTAAAAATAATGGAAGCCTTAATAATAAAAACAAAAAATCCAACATTTATCAATAACAACTAAGAAGATGGACAAAATATCTTGAACGTGTTTCGAAAAATGATAGCATTATATAAATGCATACCTGCAACAAGCCTTTTCTTATTTAACAATTAAAATGTTTCATCGTTGAGAATGGCTAAATGTATAGCCGAAAGCGCTCGGGAAAAAACATTAGAACAGGTTTTATATAATTTATTATCTGAAAAGAAATTAAATTATTAGATCATATGAGAAATTGTCTAAAAAACTAAATCAATGTACCTTGTATGACGTATTCAATGAAATGTGCATGAAAGAAGGATTGTTGCCTAAATACACAAATCAACGTATACATATATATATATATATATATATATATATATATATATATATATATATACATATCATCAAAGTATACAGACATATATATATATATATATAATGTAAAAGTGGGCACTAAGACATATATATATATATATATATATATATATATATATATAGATAGATAGATAGATATCATCAAAGTATACAGCTATATATATATTTATAATGTAAAAGTGGGGACTAATATGTATGTATATATATATATATATATATTTATATATATAAATATATATATATATGTGTGTGCGCGCGCGTGCGATGGTGTCAATGTGTGTGTGTCGGCGTGCATATACATATGCAGATGGAAAAATAGAATGCGACAATGGAAACGTAGATAACGTGATATTAATTGAGCGACAGATACAGGTAAATACGATGTGATAAATAGATAAATAGAGAGATGGTTGCAGCATGGTGTGCGTATATATATATATATATATATATATATATATATATATATAATAGATAGATAGATAGATTTACAACAAGCCTGCATGGTATTTACAAACAAGTCTACATGAAGGATATTGATCCGTTGACGGTCATATGGGCTGTTATATTGGTCCAAGATTTAATGTTGCTTCTTAATTCTCTCAGATGGTTCAGACGTTTCTTTTCGGTAGCAGGGGTTTCTCCATTTTGCTCAGTTTTCAACAGCCAATTGGATCTCTTCTATAGGGATGTTTACAGCATTTAAATTGCATTTAATTTGTCCTTGAAGCGTAACCAAGAACGGCCTACATTATACTATTATATTATTATACCTAACATATATATATATATATATATATATATATATATATATATATATATATATATATATATATATAATGGATATACAGACGTACATACACACACACATATATATAAAGACATATAGATACGAACGAATGAGATAGAATACGACAATATGGAAAATGGTAACATCAAGCATTTTGAATCTAGAGAGAGAGAGAGATGGAGACGAAGGGAAGAAGAGTTTAAAAGAGATTGATAAAGAGACTGGGATAGATAGATAGATAGATAGATAGATAGATAGATAGATAGATAGATAGATAGATAGATAGAAACTAATAGTCCCATAAAGATAGATAGAAAGAAAGTTAGATAGATAAGATATTGGCAGTCCCAGATAGATAGATAGATAGATAGATAGATAGATAGATAGATAGATAGATAGATAGATAGATAGATGAGCAATAACAGATGGGAGTTTAGCTATCCATCCAGATACGAATGTTGAGAAAGATTATAACAGATTGTAATAGACAGACAGACCTATATGAGACCTATATAATATACTAATTTTTGTAGGAAAGTGTTCAGCTTCTAATGGATTCTTGTTTGGTTGTGTATTCTACTGTATTCCCGTGGCGATGAGAACTTTGGTTTCACAGTACAATCTGAGTCACCAGAGAAATAGCTAAATGTTTTCAGAGACAAACATTGGTTTCATTTTCCCACCTTTTCTTCTTTCCTTTCATCTTTTTTTTTAACGAAAAGAACAATATTCTAGTTTCATTCTAATCCTTTTTTCATTCTATTCTAAAATGTGATCGACGTCGTGGGTGATGAGAGAATGGTAAAAAATCAGAGAGGTCCACGACGCCACAACCTGTCCCAGTGTTGTGTTGTTTTTTTTTAATGATTGTATTAATCCCGTGAAGACTTTTACTTTTGTCAAAGTGCATATATATATATATATATATATATATATATATATATATATATATATATATATATATATAGTTACATTCTTCTGGTCTTTGCATAAAGAGGCAGCACGTACAAGACGGCAAATGGTTTTGAATCCATCAGCTCCTTTCTCGTAGACTAGTTGCCAACCAAAGCTACAGGGATTAATCTATTTACCCATAGCTTGGGGGAAGAGATGGGTTCATAACTTTCCCAAGTATATTATCACAGAATTGAAAGCAATGAACTCGACTGGAATTCGAACTCTGCTCTCCGATTCGCTATCTATTGCTCAACAGTGTCCCCTGCCAGTGTTCAGGCTCTAAAGTTTTGTATGCTTGGAAAAAATCATATTTTGCCCCGAAACCTTTAATATGGTATGATGTTGTTATCTTTACGAAAGATTATTTTCAAGCAATTTATTTTAAGTCGCTGATGTTTCAAGTTCTTGTAAAAGTTTGTATTTGTAATGTTCTTATTTTCGAATACTAGAATCAGCTGTTTTTTTCCAATGTTTTTGCTTGTAAGCTAATCCACACTTGTTTAGAATCAAAGAGGACACTTTACGGTAAATGGATAGCAAGAAAAAAATGTCTCCTCATTAAAAAAAAACAAAAAAAAATTACATAGGTTATACTGTATTTTCGCAATTTGATATGTTGCTACGTCTACCGCAAGGAAAGTTGGCTTCCTGTGCCGCGCCAGGAAATTTTTCTCCCGGAATCGATCCTCCAGATCGACAAATCAACAATTCGCCCTTGCATTGAGGATCGCTGTCATACATGGTCTGGAGTCCCTTCTGTTTGCCTCGGGGTTCTTGATAGGCTCCAGAGGCGGATATGCAATATAATTGGCCCTGCTCTGGCATCTCGTCTACAGTCACTCTCTCACAGACGCGCCGTCGCCTCTCTCTCCCTGTTCTACAAATACTTTCATGACAATTGCTCCGTGGAGCTGCATTCGCTGGTTCCCAGACTTCATGAGTTCAAGCGCCCCACGAGGCTGACATCCCGCTCTCACACTTTCACTGTCGAAACTCCTAAATATAGCCGTCTCTTCTACTCCAATAGCTTCATGTCTCGCACCTCTCGCCTGTGGAACTCCCTTCCCTATTTCAGTTTTCCTGAGAGTTATAATCTCCAGCTATTCAAATGTAATGTCAGTCGACATCTCCAGTTGCCTTGATCTATCCACTACCCTTCTCTTTCCTTTCTTCTATTACTCCTATCTGATTTTGCTCTAAATTTTCTGTAACTCCTTGCGTTCTAGTGGCTTCTTGCTTTGCTTGGAGTGAAACGCTTAAAAAAAAAGAAAATTCGATAAAATCAGTTGTTAGTCTAAAATCCAGTAAAAAAGTAAAAGAAAAAAGACTTGACGGTGCCTTTTCATTGGCCCGGAAATTGACGAATATATACCTTATATACCTTATATATATATATATATATATATATATATATATATATATATATATATATATATATATATATATATATATGCGTCCACCGCCGCGCCAGGAAATTTTCTCCCCGGAATCGATCCTCCAGATCAACAAATCAACAATTCACCCTTGCATGGAGTATTGCTACCATATATGGCCTGGAGCCCCTTCTGTTTGCTTCGGGGTTTTTGATAGGCTCCAGAGGCGGATATGCAATATAGTTGGCCCTGCCCTGGCGTCTCGTCTGCAGTTACTTTCTCACAGACGCGTTCTGGGATGTCTCTCACTAGCAAATAACGTAATGAAGATTCATGCCTAAAATTATATTTATCATGGTGGACGCATTTAATTTTAAACGATAAATGATTTTATTTGTGTCTCAAGTCTTTGCTGTTTTATGACAAGTAGTAAATCTTTAGAGTAACACCCTCAAATCAACCACTCATTTGTATAGATAAAGCAAAAAGGATATAGAGCAAATACATGAATAAAAACGTTCGGTTAGCATGCCACTTGATACACGCATGTGCCTATGCGTGTATCAAGCATGGCACATATCTTAAATTATTTGCATTATTCGGATAGTTATATTCATCTTCATTGCCATATTCACAACGTTTCGGCCGTTGTGCGCTCCGGCCTTCTTCAGGTGACAGGAATTTAGAACCGAACCGTTTATTTCGTCCACCGGGGAGGATTGTTCTAGTTCCACGTTGCAGTAGCCTTTTTATGCATGTGTAGATATAGTTAGAAATTTGAGCTGTCCGTAGAGGGTCGGGAAACGGTTGTCATTTACCAGCAGCCTTTTGGCGGTGTCTGCGCGTCATACACATGTAAGGTTAAAGAATCGGAAATATATGCATCGTGATGTAGGGATAAACAGAGTGGGTAGGTTAGAGACATCAATTATAGCAACTGGACAGATACAAGTGACATATGGAACCATTGTTCTCACTAGTCGTATGTAAGACCTGGTCGTTCGTCAGTCGGCAGTGTACCTGAAGGGTTTACCCACTATCCTCCCAAAACTATGTCAAGTTGATTCGCAACTTTTTTTTTTTGTTTATAAATATATTTAAAACACGATTCAGGTTTTCATTTCTAGCCGTGAAGTTAGTTTCATCTTTCTTTTTGTTGCGGACGTGCACCGACCTTTTCCAAGTTAACAATCCAAATGTGAATTGAATAATCTAATAACAATGTGGGTTGGATTTTTCCAGTTTGTAAAATATGTTGTTAGGGCTCCGCCTTCCAGTTTATAATAAGTTTCTTATGTTATATGGCTGTTGTCTAATGTTGAATATTAACTGCGATTAGAGTCGATAACCTGCGTCATTGTAGAGTTTTGTAAATTAAATTCACAGCGGTCAGTTGATGACCTTTAAAATTAATTATTCGTTAGAAATTGATCTGTCTCCAGGTAATTAATCTGACTGATCTATTTTCGATCTCATTACCCTTGCCCTGTTGAGCGGCTTATCTTGCGTTCAGTAAAACCTGCTCTCAAATGATAGAACAAATCTCCAATGGAATTTAGTGGCCGCTTTGCCTTTTCCCGTTTTTCATTATCAATGTCGTCATTTTGGCTTGAGATTAATCTGGAAAAAACAGAAGTTTTCAGATGAATGACTTTCTTTATAATCTCCGAACTAATTTTACCCAAGAAAATGAAATCCAATTTACTTTCAAATAGAAATAGAAATATACAAAAAATGTTGCTATATTACTTACCTTATTAGAGAGAACAGTTTTAGAGTTTTACTCAGGCAACGGACATTCTAGCCTATAGATTTGATGTGCTAGTCAAGTCGTTATGATTACAAAAAAAAAAAAAGAAAATTAATCATCAGAAAGAACACCCTCTTCCTTTGATCGGCATGGCTGATGCTATCCCCTGATATGACTCATTGTGACTTCTCTGGCTAATATTCTCACTGATATGAAGTGGAAAGACTTTATTGAATCTATTGCTAGGACAGTTGCTAAGAACGTCGCTTTACACTGACGAGCGGAACATTTTTTTCTCTCTGGAAACTATCTTGCATATCTATAAGTCTACCATTCGTCCAGTCTTAGCCATATGGCTGCCATATATAGTCCGATGCCCAGACTATTTCCCTGGAGCTCCTAGATGAGATTCAAATAAGATTCAGCAATATTATTGGTCCTGAACTCGCGCCTCGGTTTCAGTTACTTGCCCACCAACGTAACGTTGCCTCTTAGTGCCTGTTTTATAAATACTTGCATGGTAATTGTTCGGATGAGCTCTTCGCTATAATACTTACAGTGTTTGGATTTAAGCGCGATAGTAAATTGGCGGTGATATGTCATCAATTTTTAGTTAAGCTAGCTAGATGTAGATGTAACTAACAGTTTCTTATCCCGCACTTCTCGCTTGTGGAACTCCCTCCCGGCACCATGCTTTCCAAACAACTTTAATCTGCAAAAATTTAAATGAAATGTCAGTCGCTATCTACTGTCCTCCTGATAGGTCTTTTTTTTTCTCTCTCGTATTTTACGGATGCTTCTTTTCCTAATTACTTGCGTCTTAGTGGTTGTACTGCCTTCCTTGAGGCGGGAATACTGATTAAAAACGAAAATGTCGGAGTAGGCATTAACCTGATCAATAATAAAACTAGGTGAATCCTACACCCAATTCATACTCAGAGCACGTCGAAATTCAGGAACGATCATCGAAGCTAAGCAACGTCGAAAATGGTGAGTACTTAGATGGGTAACTGTTGAGAATACCAGGTGTTTTAAGCATGAATGCGCTGTGGGTATAAATAGCTTAAGCCCAGATCAGTTTTGAAAAACGCATATGTACAGATCACTGAAGTTAAGCAGCGTTGAGTCTGGCCAATACCTAGATGGATAAACGCTTGGGAATATCAGATTATTTCAGTTTCGATGTTCGGGTGGTATAAAGGACAGCGTCTAGGATTCAGATATCGGCGAACCGAGTTCCAATTCCAGTCGGGTTCGTTATCTTCGCTTACGCGAAAATACGCTTGAGAAAAGATGTGAGTTATGGTGTTAGGAGGTTATCAGTTATGGTTGAGTCGTTTATCATACGACAACCTCCGTACCATATATCAAAATGATGCAAAATTCAAATTAAATCTTTATATATCACAATGTTATCAGTCTGGTATACAGACGGTTAACCTAAAGGATGGGTCGAGTATGAAAAAAAAAACACCACAACGGAACGGAATGTGGATTTCATTGCAGTTACAATACGTTTGTCTTTTTAATTTACTCTTGTAGATTATCTTAAAAAATGGCAAATGTACCTGCGTTAACAACAATTATGGCACGATCCTTAATGATTTGCATTTTAACGTCAAAAAACTGATAAAACAACTAAAATGGATATGTATAATAAGAAGTATTAAGACTCAATACATATATATATAAAACAATGAAACGTGTTTGAATATATATATATATATATATATATATATATATATATATATATATATATATAGGTAACAATACTCGTTTCGAAAAAACCTCGAATTTGCGTTTTGCCAATAATCAAATGAATGCCAATGGAAAAAAAGCCAGCTTTCCTTGACGATCCACTTAGGTGAAACCTGGGTAGGTTTGTCTTGCTCACTAGGTTTATCTCTCTCTCTCTCTATCTCTATGTATATATATATATATATATATATATATATATATATATATATATATGTATATATGTATTCAAACTTATGTCATTGATTTATACATATATATATATATATATATATATATATATATTCAAAAATATTTCATTGATTTTCATATATATATATATATATATATATATATATATATATATATTCAAACATGTTTCATTGATTTATATATATATATATATATATATATATATATATATATATATTTAAATATTTATTTGATTTTTATAGACATATTGTGTCTACTTATTATTATACTGATCGGTATAATAAGTAGACACAATATGTCTATATAAATCAATGAAACATTTTTGAACATATATATGTATGGGTGTAATTATATATTCAAAATGTTTCATTGATTTATATAAACATATTGTTATTATACTGATCTTTTCTAGTTGTATATATATATATATATATATATATATATATATATAACTTGAGTGAAGGAATAAAAAGGCTAACTCTGCCTTCAGTAATCTCTATCACAGGCTTTGGAATATCCCTGGTGTTTTGTTAAATCTGAAAATTGATGTTTACAAATCAGTAGTATTTTCATCCTATTCTATGGTGCATAATCCTGGACACTGTACCGACGACGCATCAATGACCTCGATACCCTCCCCGTGTGTTGCCTACCTACCATCTGCAACATGAAACAGAGTTGATCGTATTAGGAACACTGAAGTTCTGCCTACATACAAAAATTACGCTATATATGAAAACCAAACTCCGGTGGCCAGGATATTTTTCTCGTTTGAGGTTATAGCAGACATAAAAAATAAAAAAAAACTTACCTTTGGCCAATTTCTAACAAGCAGGTCAGAAGGAAGATCACTGTATCATTTCAAAGACAATCTCACAGAGAATCTGAAGGGGTGCAGCGTCCACTTTTAATGCTGGGATTACAAAGCTTCAGAGCGATTGAGCTGGTGCATGTCATGCTTCCCATCTATGCAAAGGTTTGAGGAAGGCCGACTTGAACATCGGGATCAACTGCGTACAAATATTAAAGAAAATTGGCATTTTGCTGATCCACTCAAAGATAACCTTACCTGTCATTATGGTTTTATCGCATGCAGTAAAGCAGTACTTGCTGTCGACTCGCGAAAACATGTGCCAATTGATCTATCTCGAAGAGAACATAATGATAAAAGCAAGTCGTTGACATGCTGCACTACTTAAAATAAAATATTAGGAAGCAAACTCCTATCAATGCTGGAAAGAGCGATAAGAGCTACTGGGATTTAGAAATCTATTTTCCTGAATAATTATCTGGAGAAAGATTTTTATCATTGCGAACGACAGTAGTACAATCTGCTTGGAAAGTGAATGCCGACTGGTAATACTAGGGACTGTAATAACAACGACAACGCAATTTAGTCTAGAGGTGTCTGTCCTCAAAAGCGATTCTCCTGTTTTTTTATTCACACATACACAATATGGCCGACACATTACTTCCGTGTCTGAGCAATATCTGAAATAGTGCTTCCGTTTCCATAGTTACCATTTGCATTTAAGTCTTCCATGAGTATAGAGTCATCTACGTATGTTACTTTGTTAAGATTACGACCGCCGATGGTAAATCCTTGGAGTTGTAGTATTTTTTTAATTCATTTTCCGGAAAACTTTAATCGAATTACTCTCTGTTTCTCCAAGCATTGGGATGTGCGGGTGATGTAACGTAGGGCAGCTCAGAATAGGAAATCTGACAGCCAAGTTCACATTCAAGCCGAGTCGCTTATATTCATTTAGGCGCAGTTTCCCTTGGGAATGGTATGAATCATTGTATGGGTTAAATAATAGAAATTCTAAGTGGAACAATCATTTTGATCTTATAATTATTGCTAACGAAATATTTGCTGAAGAAAAAATCTCTTTTTCCATATACTGTGTTCTTTCAGGGGCTTGCCGATCATAGCTCGCCATAATTCCCTGTTCTCTTAATAAATGCTATCCCTTTTTATCACCCCTAAAACTCGTTGATCCATCCATTTAATCAACCCTATTATGTATGTTTTGCGTTGTTTTCGTCTGTCTCTCTAAACCTTCAAACTTACAACCCGAAAATATGTTTCGGTTTTAATAACCTGAAAACGGTTGATAAACCGTAAAAAAAATCAATAAATGTCATGTCTTGACTTCTCAATGGTTGAACAGGAGTGCAAATATTTAACGAATGCAATTAAAAAAATCAACTTGAATCGAATGAAGAGCAAGCATTCACGTCTGTCACCGAATTTCAAAACGAATATTTTCTATACGCAGTCACGTTTGTAAAGCATTTAAATAAATGATGCCCAGGTTTATCAGTATTAGCAATAAGAGATAAAAGAAAAAATAAATAAAATCATTGACTGGAGGAATATCGTGGCCTGACATTAACTTAATTTACAATAAATTGAAAGCGTATTTTATCTCTAAGTGACACACGCATTTTAAAAGGAAAGATATCGTTAAGGAAAGGTTCGCCTTGTTGTTTCAAGTCTGAGTATTCGATTAGTTTTTGCTTTTTTGTAATGATTTTTTGAGATTCTTTATCATAGTTTAACACATTTTGTATGGGGGGTGCATCACCAAGCGTAAAAAGGTCATCCAGTGCTTCATACACCAAATATATATATATATATATATATATATATATATATATATATATATATATATATATATGATTGAATTAAGAATATTATTAAAAAATGCACAACACCAGTTGACAATAGCAAAAAAAAAAAAGACTAACTATTTATTTCAAAACATTTAAAACATCTAAACTAATAGTTAAAAATAATAAATCACATCTTAGAACAAAATAAAATAGGACAAATATTATTTACGAATTTAAATGTCCATTAAGGAATTGTATTCCTGATCAATCAAAATTCGTAATCAATCATACTGGCCACACTACAACATGTTTGACAAGAAGACTCTCACTACATATTTCTGCTCATAGCTCAATTAGATTTTCATTTAATTACTCATGGAGACGTACCGTACCCTATTCAAAACTTACTTGGCAACACAAATATAATAGCATCATCTACATGTTAAAAATGTTAAAAATATCCATTATTTTTAACATTTTTAACATGCTTTATTAAAAAAAATATTTTTAAATATTTTTAAAAATTTTTTAAAATATTTTTTAATATTTTTAAAATTTTTAACATGCTTTATTAAAAAAAATAAAAATAAAAATAATAATATCAACTATGAACATGGAAACAATGTCTTGACCGGGTTTAGAAAATGAAAACTTTATATATATATACAGACATACAACAATCTATATTTTGTTAACTGTTAATATATTTCAACGTTGAAAATGGATAAATGTATGGAGGAAAACGCTCGTATAAAAAGAACAATTGGACAGTTTTTACATAATTTATTATAAATAAAATGACAATTGGAAAAAAGATCTTAGATTTTGCCGACGCGTTTCGTCTTACGACTTTTTCAATGCAATAATGAAATGGAAATGTTCTTGTTGTTATAGTTACATTAAAAAATCCAAATTTAAAAAGATAGACGCTTCTGTCTAAGCCTTTCTTTCTGGTTAATGTAAATTAACTTTATAATAAGAGATTTTTTTTTACATGTCAACAATATAGTTAAATTCCCAGATCAATTCTGTGGACAAGACAGATTGGTATAAATATAATGACAACTGGAAAAAGATCTTAGATTTTGCCGACGCGTTTCGTCTTCCGACTTTTTCAAGTCAAAAATGAAATCGAAAAGTTCCTGTTGTTATAGTTACATTAAAAAATCCAAATTTAAAAAGATTTTTGCCTTGAAAAAGTCGGAAGACGAAACGCGTCGGCAAAATCTAAGATCATTTTCCAATTGTCATTTTATTTATACCAATCTGTCTTGTCCACAGAATTGATCTGGGAATTTAACTATAA
This sequence comes from Acanthosepion lycidas, assembly GCA_963932145.1. Classification (NCBI taxonomy): domain Eukaryota; kingdom Metazoa; phylum Mollusca; class Cephalopoda; order Sepiida; family Sepiidae; genus Acanthosepion; species Acanthosepion lycidas. The sequence goes on along the minus strand of OZ010597.1, from coordinate 57,543,034 downwards.
TTTATTATCCAAAAAGAAAAAAATATTAGGTGAGAGTTTGTATTAAAAAACACTAAATCAAAGCACCTTGTCTGTCAATGAAATGTGCATGAAAGAAGGATTGTTGACTAAAAATACAGACACACACACATATTATATGCGCGGTATCTATTGTAAAGTTCTCATTATCAGTGATAGAGCTAGCAATCAATATAATCACAGTCGTCAATAATACACAAGCGTGCTGGCCTTGTTTGAATTGTTGATCCTACTAGGTAACAGAACCTGTAACTAACGTCTCTTCAGCATAGTTGCTGTATATATCACGTGTGGGCTCTGTAGATGTTACATAAACACAAATGCGCCTGAGCAAGCGTCTGCAACGGGTATCACCGAATACGAGTGGCCAGCCATACTACTACTATTAAATTACCTTCACTAATCAGCACCCAAATCAGCCTTGCTCCTCTGACTATGTCACTAAACCCTCTTTGAATTTATCAAGATGAGCGTCAAGGATATTAACTTTGAGCGGTTTTCTGCAGCCTATTTTACAGTAGTTCTTCTTCAGGGTTTCAACAAGCTACAAATAGTTATTGGCCTTAGGTTTCCCTAAGAATTCCAGAACCGCTGCAACAAATTTGTTCCACGCTGCTTTCTCTGTTCTGGTGAGTTTCATTGCACATTATGATCTATATTTTTAGCCCGACGAAGACACTGGCTAATTAAACTTTTGTCACAGACCGCTTAGGTTAAACTTTTCACGCGACAATTTTTTTCATTAAGCCCAGTTTTATATATATTGAAGGAAACGATACTTTCCGGGGTCCAACATTGCCTCCTATTTGGCATTGTTCTTTTTCCATCAATGATTTTTGACCCCTGTGTTTAGTCTGTAATCCTGCGATGTGATAACTTGGATAACACGGAAACTTGTTAAAGCCATCTTGAAGTCCCATCAGGAAGACCACCATTTTCAAGTGTCTGATAATCTCCATACTCTTCATATTGCAAGCCATCCAGCTTGACATTGCCGTATTCCTCTTTAGACCGCACCAATTCAGCCAAAGGAAGAGATTGATACATGTTCCAGTTAGGAAGCAGTACAGTTTTGAGGCTCCTGGATGCTCTGTAGTCGAAGTGTAGCCCCTTGTTCGGGTTACAGGCGATTCCAATTCCCTCAACCAAACAGGCCACATTGTGGCAGAAGCAAAGGCCATTTTGAGGTGTGAAAAAGCTTTAAAAACACGAGTGACGCTTTTGTTGACCAGCGACTTGTACACTTTCATCTCGCAAAACTCAGTACTTGATTCTCGACGTCAATAACCTAGTCATGGACTTTGTGAGTCCAAGATCTCCGGCCACGTCGTTGAGGTATTTTTGGTCGCGGTAGTACGGGTTTCTCTCCTCAGATGCACTTCGATAGCCCGGATCAATTAATTCCCCCTCTTCTGAATTGCTCTTCTCTTCTGAAGGTGGCAGCTCTGTCTTTGAAGCAGGCCGTATGTGGAGATCTGGTAATAAATGCCAAATTTGGAGGGAATAATGGTCATTATTCTTTTCTATACAGAAGCAATTACTAAATAACATTTACTCACTAGAGACAAAAATATATGTCACAAGAAAATCGATTGTATCTTAAAGATATATAACTACAGAATTTTAACAAATATATTTTTCTTGGTATTCTTAAGAAATGATGTCACTATTTTGGATAACACTTTACTCCAGAAAAAAAGAATAAATAATTTTAACGGTTGTTTAAATCAACACTGAAATCTGAAGGCTGCACTAGAATAGTCAAAGATGCCTCCCAGAAGTTAAGCAAAATATTAAGAAACGGGAAATATCGTTAGAGACAAGATAAAGTCTACTGAGCTGTCTTGCAATATAAGTTCACCTGTATGGCATTAAAAGCTACTGGAAAATCTAATCCCAGGCTTGAAGTAACAGGAATGTGACTACAAAATGATGCTGAGAATAGCATGGACAGAACATATGATTAACAAGGAAGTTTTATTGAAAGATTGACTTGTTTTCTTCGGCATATCAATCTTTATCAGGTTTTAGAGACACAAAATATTTTTAGTTTCTTAGTTTTTGTTTTTGTTTTTTTTTTTAGACAATAACGATTTCGTGAGACAAGTTTTACAAATTAACACATAGCTGGGGGAAAGAGGTGAACTCATAGCTTACCCAAGTGCATTTGCATGTAAGTGAATATAACGAACCCAACTGGACTTGGAACACGGCTCTCCGATTAACAAGGCCGAGCCCGTATCTATTAAATCACCAGCTCATCCATGCTTGCAGCACTTGATATTCCTAAGCATCTTGGTACTGAATTTCTCGATGTTGCTAGATTTCGTTGACTTAAATCAGTTTTTCATGAAATCGTACAGAATTATTTAATCGTAAAATATAAAATTTGACATATTTAAAAACATTTAAAAAATATTTAAATGTTTCTGTATGGATATGTCTAGAATTTGGAATTCAAGTTGACTTAACATAATCAAAAAAAATGTATTGCTGGAAAAAATCTATACAGTAATTGAGAGACATAGTAAAGTTTCTATTTGTCTGTATATTCGGCGACTAAAAAGAAGCTTACACTTGATGTCTCAACACAATATTACTCTATTATTCGTCTGATTTTCTGGAAACAACGAGAAGATCTCTCAGTTTATTTGGATGAAATTTAGGACTGAATATTTTCAATTATATCAAATATGTCCTGAGACCATTTGGCCTCGATTCAGAAAAATTTAATATGACCTTTTGGTATACTGTCATCTGGCTACGAATACATATTCTAATGTATAATATCTTTTTTACATATCTATTAGCTTTCTTCTGTTGATATTACATTTTTAAAATAACGTAATCATTTCAAATATAAACATTTTCACGTCTATCTATCTATCTATCTAGGTGTGTGCGTGTGTGTGTAGGTTTATATATATATATATATATATATATATATATATATATATATATATATATATATATATAGATGTGTGTGTGTGTGTCTGCGTGTGTGTGTGGATTATAATTTATATAATGTAATTATAATAATATAAATAGTGGAAATAGCCTCATTTCAGAAGTGAATTCTGAGTCGCTACAAACATATGTATAGACATTAAATCTTTCACACACACACACACACACGCACACACACACACACACACACACACATATATATATATATATATATATATATATATAAACTCCTACTGACGCCAAATCGGTTGGATTTTGACCCCGGCTTGAAGCAATCCGATGTCTAGCCGCACTGATGAGCTGTGATACAGCGATCAGGCCCGGATGCGGATGAAATTATTATGCTCTCGAAATTTCGGTTGAGCACTGTTGAGAGATGGGGTAATTCTAAACAGCAGCCGTCTCCTTTGACGCTCTTCATTGAAAATGATTTGAGCTATATGGCTGTCTGGCGATTGTTTACACGCGTAAAAAAATTCGATAGAATTCCCTTTACCTCTGCCGTGCGCTGATGGTTCGGTGTTAAAAACTCCAACTGATGTCAAATCGATCGGTTTCGATCCTGGCTTATATACATGAAAATATGTATGTACTGGGTGCGATGGATAAATTGTTGTTTAATTTATGAAAAAATGAAAATAACACGGATTTTAACAGATACATTTATATTTACCAAAATTACACAAAAACTTCTTGAATTAAAATGACTAAATTTTGAATAAAATAAAACCGCCATTAACTTCAACCACGGACTCCAGACGACTTCGTAATATCCTGCAAGTCGTCCGCACGGTCCTCTTGATTAAGTTGGTGAATGCCGCCATAATCCTTGCTATCAGTTTATCGTTGGTGTTACAAGTAGTTTTGTTACTCTCTTGCAGTCAGATCAGTTAGGTGGCAAGCTGTAAGGGATGTTATGGCTATAGAAATTGTTTGACAGACATAACTGGGTTTTTTTACTTGTGTGGCATTGTTCAGAGACATGTTGCCAGACATAGCGTCTTCCAGCAAACCAACCTCTTGACCCAGAGTAGCACTACATCTTCGAGGCATTTAATGCATGCAGCCGTGTAACGTTTGAGTCCCTCATCAACAAATTCGGGAGTTATTCACATCAGAAAGATCAAAGTGTGTTTTCCGAGATGATGCACCTTCGTAATAACTATTAGACTCGTACAAATTTTTTCTGAATAGCCTGCACTGTCTTAAGATTGGGACATAAATACTCTGAATGTTTGATATTAGAACTTACGGTGCGCATGGCAAGCAGTGTGGCATGCTGTTTCCAGTTTCTGTATTGTGTCTTGGTGATCTTTTTCTTAAGGACGGTACCCAACTGAGACTACTATATTGTGTACTCAGCAAAATCAAAGACAAACAACATTGAATATATATATATATATATATATATATATATATATATATATATATATATATATATATATATATAATAGACTCTCCCGTCGGTTTCGACGTATGAGGATCTGACAGCCTATTGATTTAGTGATGAAATTTTGTGCGATAATCTTACGTGGCATTTAAGACCCGCTAGTGATTTACAAAGGAGTCCACTTATGGAGCAAATGTAAGGATTGTGAGATGAGATCACTGTTAGATTGGCTAACCTTTTAGATCTTGCTCTCGCTTCTTGAAAATGATTCAAACAAGCAGATTGAAAATTACTGAGTCCACTAAAACACGTTGATCGCCATTCTACCCGCTCCAAGGCTAAGGGCTCATGGGTGTTATGTGGTATATTGACTGGTGACAATTTGCTTTTCAGCTTGTCTTTGTATCTTAGCCATGGTCGTCCTAAATTTTATGTAGCCCTCATCTAACTGGCTGTATATTAGAATCTTGGGTATCCTGTCATCAGACATTCTCAAGACATGACCAGTCCACCGTAACTGAGACTGTATGATAAAAGTCTCGATTCCTCCGATATTACACCTGTTAAACAGGTCTACGTTAGATGTCCTATCTTTAAACTTAACTCTACAGATTGCATCCCAGACAACTTTTATGGAAAACATCTAGCTTTAGTCAATACAAAACTATTAAATAAGTGATATAAACAAATTTTTACTACGTTAATAAAAACACCGATTAAAAAAAAAAAATAAATAAAATAAGAAACAAAAAGAAAATAAATAAAACAAGCAAAATAATTTAATTTAACCCAAATAAATAAATAAACGACTTCCGATAAAATAACCGCCATAATAGACTACCCACAATGCACCACTGCCCTGTATATATATAAATAGCCGAGAAAAATAACAGCACTCGTGGCCTGACGATTGTAAATAGTATGAAACAGACTGTCGCCTCTAAGTGTTGACTTCTATGTTCACTTTTATATTTACACACGCTCTATCTCTGATATTGAGCACTTTATTCCATAAATATAGCACACCTTAAGACTATATTTCTTCATATATACATATATATATATATATATATATATATATATATATATATATATATATATATATATATGTGTGTGTGTGTGTGTGTGTGTGTGTGTCTTTGTCTGTGTGTGCATGGGTGTGCGTGTATGTATGTGTATGCATGTGTGTAATTACACTTAATTTTTTTTTTATTTTCCTTTATATTTTTTCTTTAAATTTTCAATGTAGCTTTTTTCTAATGGTAAAGAATTAAATTCCTTCTCATGTTTTAGATTATTATTTTGTTTTGTTTTAATGTTTATTACTTTAGAACTACTTAAAACCACTTTATATTATGTTTAAATACGGAAGAAAATTATAGCCAGGGTTACAAACTCACAACCATACAACTAATATATATATATATATATATATATATATATATATATATGTATGTATGTATGTATGTGTGTGTGTGTGTTTGTGTGTGCCCTTGGTAAATTGAGTTTAATATCATCTTTATTACGTTCTATGCCTTCTATTCTCAGCTGAGACACACCTTTATTTACAATCATACATAGAAAATTAAAGTTAATCATAATATTTATCTGCAGAAGTGTTTTATTCCAAGTGCTACATGCAACCTGATAAATTGAAATATAAGTTAATGTTTGTACCATAAGTAAAAAATATACACCCTAACATTTAGATATATAAACATATTTCGTCTCTTTTACACGTTTACGCTTCCGTGCTTGGATAAAAGGACATATACGCATGCGCAGAAGGTCATTCATTTATGATTATGCACGCTGGTCTTTTCAAGTGGCCATTCCGCACCTTTCAATCTTGGTTATTTCCTTTTAGACATATTTGTTATAGGCTCAACTGTTTGGATCTGACAGTCTTTCCGGAAATTAAAACCGTTGAGAAATACAACAACTTCCCCTGGGGTGGGCCGACCTGGAACCAAGGTTGCACGGAAATTGTGTAGAGCAAGCTTCTATATTTATCAACAATGACCATTTCTGATTTCTTTCCTCTATTAAATGGTGTGAACAGCCACGTTATGTCGAAAATAGGGCCCTAAATAAACACGGTTATTTTCTTTCTTGATTTTCTCCAATAGGCATCAGATGTAATTCTCTGTGGCGTATTTCTGACTTTTCTGACGAAGAAAAGTGCTAAACGAAGGGAAACTATTTCGGTCAATTCAAACAAAATTCATTTCTTTTTCCTGTTGCCGCAACAGCGCTGTCAGGCAAGCGGCTTAAGATATCTAATAATTTATCCTTATACCAGGTGTATCATTTTTTATAGAATATAAAATATAACTTTAAAGTTTGAGAGTCTCAATCTTTTTTTTTTTCTTTTACGTATTTTCAGCAATCAGGGCACCAAGAAAAAATTGAAAGGGGCAAAAGTTATTTTCCTATCATATTTGATATTAAAATTTACGTATCTTCCAATTGTTTTCTTTATTTATATTCTTTAAATGGCTATAGACTTAATCGTTTCGAGAGTGCCGTGTATTCACTCAAAAATCAATTATAGTAGTAATTATCTGTTAGCAATGTTATTTTGCTCATCACTGCACTAAGTGGGACATGAACAAGTAAATAGTTCATTTGAATATAGAACAAAACTGCTAAATATCGAATACAAAATGGCGACTCCCTATCGTAACTTTTCGTGTTAGTTCTTAAGCCCCATTGCCCTATCCTTAAGCCTTGAACAATGACCATTTCTCTCTCTCTCTCTCTCTCTCTCTCTCTCTATATATATATATATATATATATATATATATATATATATATATATATATATATATATATATATGCACCTTATATATTTACGTATTTATTTAAAATCTCCATCAGTACTGAGATATATTTTTAATCATTTCAATTCAGGTGATAAAGCCCCTAAGATACATGTGGTTACTAAATGTGAAAGAAAACGACAGAAAAAAATTAATTAGTGAAGAGTGAGAACAATAAAAGAAAAGGAAGGCAGAAGATAATGATTTACGTTACATTTGAATTTTTGAAGATCAACGTTGACTGGAAAGCAAAAAGCTGGAAAGGAGTTCCACTGCACGTAAAAGAAGAAGACTATAGAGACAAATTTTACCTACTCTCATAATGAATAATCTGAAAAGAAAAGAAAAACAAGAGAAAATAAACATTATTGATTAGGTATTTAAGATTAAATATTGTAAAGATGCCCTCACTATCACCTTGTCAAAAATACGACGAGCTTTTCCATGAAACCTGTTAGATGGTATCCAGGGATCATATAAGCTTCAGTATATTTATCAATTAAGATTAAAGAAGCATTTTTTCTGTTCCATCATCGAATTAGATAGGTCATGATTTTCAATATATGACACGATAGCAGTCACGGAAAAGAATTTACCGAACCTCCTATAGAAGAGAGCGAAGGAGAGCGAGAAGGGACTAAGCATAAGCTAAGAAGACTGAATGCATGGTCATCAGTAAAAGGATCAGTCGGAAATGTAGGTCGCGGACATTAAAATCAACAGGTGCGGAAATTGAAATATCTGGGAAGTGTTCTGACAGAGGACGGTAACTACGACGCTGAGATCCGCAGACGTATTGGGATGGCCAAAGACGCATTCCAACAGCTAGGCAGAGTATTACGAGACAGGAAGTCTTCGTTGGTAACATAGAAAAAATTACTGAACTGCTACGTGATAAATGATCTCGTTTACGGCAGCAAATAATTGACAGTTCTCTTCAAAGATGAAGAAAAAACTCGAGGCAACGAAGGTATGGTTCTACAGAAGAATGCTAAGGATATCATGAACCGAAAGTCTGTGAGGATTTGAAGACAATGCAAATATAAAGGAAGGTTATACTTAACATCAGGAAAAAGCAGCTGAATTTTCTGGGACACGTAATGAGATAGGCAGGATTGGAGAGCGTGACATACCTATCGGGCTTACTCAAGCGGATGGCAAAACAGAGTCTAGTGCCAAAACTTATTGAGAATTACAACAGATAATGGGAAATGGAGAGCCAGAAACACTTACGTCCTGACACGGTACATAAAAGAAGATTGTATAGGGGTTTTCTGAGCATATCTTAGATGTGGCACAAGGCCGAAAGTGTGGGAAAACTCAGTGAGTATCGAACTCACTAGTCAGTAGTTATTGATCAAGCGAGTTAAGCTTGCTCACCATTAGACCATGTCGAAGTGTCCCAAAATGATTTTCTAAGCTTAGTTTAGATGTTGCACAAAGCAGAAGATTTGGAACACCTAGTGTGAATCAAACTCACTAATCAGTCGTAATTGATCTAGCAAGGCAAGCATGCTAACCATATACAACTTCCAAATGTTCTATAATAAATTTTGAAGCGTAGATTAAATCTGGAACAAATCCAAAAGGATGAATAACTCCGTAGGGATCGTACTCACTACTCAGTCGTAATTGATCTAGTGAGGCAAGCTTGCTAATATTTACACCGCGATGAAGTGGCCTAAATGATTTCTGTCCTGGGTATGACGGTAAACTACATCCGTGTTCTGGGTAAGACGATAAGCTATATCCAGTAGCAAGGCCTCTGATCAGGTGGTTTTTTAGGGTTTGGAATCACCTCTTAATTGCTGGTGTTCCCAGGTCCACCATGATCCGGGATGGTAGAAACATTTTAGTGTCTCAGATATGGGTAAATATTTAACCCCCAAACTGGGGTCAAAACACTATGAAAGTGTAAAAATTGGTTTTAATACCAGAAATACATTGTAAAGAATTATTACCAGCATTACATTTTCGGAAAAAAAATATTACAAGCTATACAGTTTTGAAAAAAATAAATTACCAGCTATACATTTTTTGAAAACATATTACCAGGGATACATTTTGAGAAAGAAATATTACAATAGATTTTTGAAGGAAACATATTACCAGCAATGTAAATCGTCGGAATTAAATAACCCATTTTGAGAGATATGCCGTAAAAAAACAAACAAAGCAAAAGAACCTAAATTATTTTCTATGAGTAGCTTAAATGTGGCTCAGGGCCGAAAGTGTGGAACTCAGTACTCAGTTTTAATTGATCTAGCGAGGCAAAATTGCTAACCACTACACCACGGCGAATTGCCCCACATTGATTTTCTAAGCGTAGCTTAGATGTGACGAAATTGTTTTACTATGAGACGGGCTATAAGGTTTTAGTCTGTAAAAAAAAAAAAAAAAGAAAAAAAAGATGTTCCGTAGCAACCGTTTCAGTCTTTCTCCTTTGTTATAGGTGTAAAATTTGTCACTCTGTGCTGGTTGAAGTTTTAAGAAAATGTTGTGGCATTTTCATTCTTACGGATTATTGTTATCATTTTTTTTTCTGTTTTCCAAATCTCATTTTTCGCATACAGCGTTCGTCGTTAATTCGATGAGTTTTGCTAAAAAGTTTCTTTTTACAGTGACAAAGCTAAAAGAAATAGAGTTCCAAGAAAGGAAAACTTGTCAAAAAAAGTTTGGAAACTCTATTCCGAAGAGAATAAAACGTTTTTTTGATAGAATTGAACAGACATATTGAAAAGACAGTTCCTATGTGTTTGAAATAAAATAAATACACACAGGAAGATTATAAAATGAGAATTACATTTTAAATACTTATAATTTTGTAGCAATACATGATAGAATTACGCTGTAAAAATATACCTTAGATTGATTTGTCTATATTTTTGTTGCTGAAGAATAGCACAATGGTCAATCAATGTGGAAAGTTTCTGTATTGTATGAGCGTTAGAAAGAGCAAGAAGTGGAGTTTATTGGACTATCCAGGAAATATAATAGTTAACCGTAGAATTGAAGAGGTCAAGATTACAGAGAGTGTGAATGCATCTTGAGGGGATCCATTCTACAAAGCAATAGATCTTGCGAGGAAGCTGTTAGAATGGAACACAGGTCGTACTATAGGATTACTAGGTGGGGGGGGGGTTAGGATCATTTATTCTTGTATACGCAGCATGGCGTATACCAGTCTAAAGAATGTAGATCTCCAGAACATGTCACGAAAATAGCAATAGAACATCGATAGACTAGCGAGTGGCTCGCAACATCTCGTCTGTAGAGAAAGAGCTGAAAATAATTGTGTGGCACCATTTAACGAGGCAGAAAGGGAAAAGAAAGAAAAGAAGGAAAGGAGAGGCTAAGAACCGAATCGTGAGTGATAAGCAAGAACACACACACAGCTAAGAGACGATGGATAAAGGGATATTTTGATAAGTAACAAATAGCGAAAGAGTGTCATTACAATGACAGGGAAATTCTGAGTAAAAAAGAAAGGGAAAGAAGGAAAGAATCAGATATGTTTTGGCATCGGCTGTATTATCTAAGGATATGAAAACAAACTATTGGTACGGGAAGACATCTTATTATCAACTACAGACCGGCTGGCCAAAGAAAGAGAAAATAAAATTCAAATGAAAATGTTATTTCGTTAAGTGACGAAAAACAGACAACTAAAAGGACTTGGACAGATATGAAAAATTAAAAAACCACCCACGAGCGTCCGACGGAACCTTCTTGGCCTGCTATAATAAAATTTTGTTATCAGGAATTTGTGCCGAAGCAAATGAATGTGTTTTCTTTCTTTCTTCGAGGCGACAGACTGACTGGAACTTTGGAGATGTTCCTTTTTGAGACCGTGTCAAGAAGACCACACATTCTGATAATTAGCGATAAACTACCTGACGTAAACCACTTGTAGAACAAGAGTTATGACCGCCATTGTCATATTGTCCCGTTCGCGGCTGGAGAAATGATAAACCATTAAGGGGAAGAAAAGGGAAATGGAAGAGATAATTTTTTTTTTTAAGCAATATATTTTTTTTTCTCTTCCTAAAACAAAGCTGCAGATTCGTCCACGCCCGACTAAGACATCATTGGTCGAGTGGTGATCACGTGATGCACGAGGGAGGGTGTTGCCGCCCATCTGGAGGATGAGTAAGAGAGGTTGCCACGAAGATGTGGGGAGGGCAGTTCACGCCCCTCTGAAGTATGATGAGAAGGTGGTAGTGAGGAAAGGTTCCCAAAAATGGAAAAAGGTGGAAATTCCTAACCAGAGAGGGGGATATGTATTTAGAATTATCGAGGAACCCCCCGGCGCCGACAAACTCACCCCGGTTTTGGTCGGCGCCCATATAAGCGAAGCCACAACGAGCAGAAATGAGTCGAGACCCAGCATTTCCCAGAGTCAGTCTCCGGTTGAGGCAAGCCTCGCAGATAGCTGACCAGGATTCCCGCACATTTTCCGGACCCATCTCTTCAAACCAAGAACAATTATTTTGAAGAGCGACTTAGATCCAGATCACCGAAATAAGTTTTTTTTTGACTTTCGTCCAAAGACCCACCGAGACACCAATTTCTTAGAGAGCAGACAACTTGAAGTGTTAAAACTTGCCTAGCGGAAAACGACGTGTCACAATCCATAGAACGGGTCGGGAGATAGATGCAGTCCTATGTATCGAACAACTAGACATAAATTTTGTTACCTTTTTCTTTGATACTTTGAACTTTTGAGTTTTCATTTTATTGCCTTTTATGCGTATTTTTGTGGTATCACCCCCGTTGGACTCGGTTTGCAGTACGGCCCCGATGACTGATTGATTTCCTCTGCCTAGATCAATTCACAACGTGGGTAGGCAGACTGGGAATCAAAGTAGGACGTCACAGTTGGTGCCGTGGTAGACTGGGATAGAACGACACGGTTGGCGCTGCGACCAGGGGACGACGTCACAACTGATCATTTACGCGGCATTTTGAACAGTGTCAAAACAGGCAAATAAGGAGTTAGCAGAATGTGTCACAAATGCTCCATTTTTTGTTTGATCTGGCTCTTGCATATCTTGTATATCAGATAGAGTCAGATACCTACTAAAGCGGTACTAGAAACCAAACATTTTTCCCCGCAACGTCTTTAGCAACAGATCGTTTATATGAGATCCATTTGAGGGCTAGGGAAAGCCTGGCTCCAAAAAGAGGTTCAAGACACTGAATCTTCTTGAGATAAAAAGCCGTTTATCATGACAGGTATAAGTTCAAGTTGGTGGTGAAACGTTGCTAGTAGGGCTTTGGCCGTATTAGATTTTACAAGCATGTAATTTTCTCATTGAGCTACACGGGCTAGGTCAGAGGAGAGGTTCTGTTCTTACAGATTTTCGGATGTCAACCTGCAAACGGTTGCATCATCTGCATAAATACTAACTAATACACGTAGAATTATCTTAGAAAATCATTAATATACGGAAGAAAATAGGTAGGACCGAGGAGAAAACACTGTTACTTGTCCTTTTGATGAAATTTCATAACATCACGTTGTGATCCCTTACTTCTTATGCTTACACTGTTTCCAATAACTTTTAAATACTCCATGCATCTTTTTACCAAATTATGGATACCCAGAATTTTATTGGTATCGTTCTGATTGCAGATATAGGTTTCTTGCATTTATTTCGCTTCAAACGTTCTCATGGCTCCTATTTTCGATCCATGATATTCTCAGAGTGGAAACACATCTCGATTGGTTAAGATGAATGGCTAATGAAATGCTATATCAAAGTTAATCTTTTAAAATCTCTTTAAATTAGAATATTGCATTCAAGTTGAAATTCTTTAAATAATATTCCATAGCTATTTAAACGACTACTTCAAATGAAAAGTTATTTCATCTATATATCACGGCTTAAGAATAACAAAAAACTTAAAAGTTATAAATAAGAAATTAGATTGTAGAATTACATGGACGTAAGGCATAGTTTCCATTGCCCGCTCACACGCCTCCCCGTTATTTTGAACAGGTGTAGAGGTTTATCCCTTATTTTCTTTTTATGATTGCTTTTTTCTGGTTTCTTTCTAAAATCTATTTCATTCTCTTTCTCTCTTTAGCATCTTAGTGGATCTATCGCCTGGCTTGGGGTGAACCCCCTCCCCCACCCCCCCAAAAAATGTAGAAACAAAAAACAAAAAAAATAAACTCAATAATTTTTTTTAAGCATTTGATCCCAAGTAATCGGGAGTGAAACTAGTATGTAAGAGAGTGTAAGTAAGAGAAAAGTCTGGGATAAAAAGATGAACGGAAGAGGATAAAAAGAAGAGGGGTAATTAAGGCAACAGAAGATGTCGATTGACATTACATTTAAATGATAGTAATCAGCGAACCAAGTAAGTGGAAGGGAGTTCCACTGCAGGGAAATCCGCGAGGAAAAGCTGTTGTAGTAGAAAAGGCGTTTACATTTAATTGTTTCGACAGTGAAATGGTTGGAACGATATGACAACTAGCAGCAAACTTAAATTCATGCAGTCGGGGGCACCGTTGAAAAGATCTCGTCCGAGTAGATGCTATGAACGTATTTATAGAAAGAAACAGAGGAAAGCCACATTACGTCAGTGAAAAAGTGACTGGAGTCGAGACGCCATGTCAGGAGTGGTCACACTGCATATCCGTCTTTGGATTTTGCAGAGAACTTCGAGATGAACAGCGCGGGCACCAGGTGGCCATCGTAAAATTTAGGCTGTAATTTTGATTTGTACAATGCAATTTTCATTAAATGAGAAAGTAATTTATGAAAGCAAGCATATCTTGAACGCGCAATAATTTTGAAATACTCAAAATTAAATTTACTTTCAAAATCTTGCAACATTTTCCCACAAAATTAATTCTGGTACTATATCGCATTATTGAAAATAATAGCGATAAAAATAAAAATAAGGTGAATGGGATAGACTAAATTTATCCTCGACATGCTGAGCGTCTCTGCTTCTTTAACGTTTAGATGTAAACGATCTCCGCCGATTGTTGTATTAGGTTGGTGCAAAAATAATGACGTAATAATGTCGTTTTTTGACGTTAAAAAATACGTCGAAAAACGACATTATTACGTCATTATTTTTGCACCAACCTAATATTTCTAACCTAACGCTATCAAACTTTTTATATAGCAGTTGAGTTCCATCAACGAAATTGCTACCTGAAGTATTTTCCTTCCGGAATTAATGCGACTCTAATTACTTATTTCCAAGCAAAAACAAAATTCTGGCAGCCATTTATACAAGAGAATTGCAGCCCAAAATAAATAAAACCAAGTACGAGTCTAGGATGTTTGTAGCAGCAAAGTTTCAAATAAAAAACTAAATTAAAAAAATTATATTTAATATGTTCTTCATTGTTGAATATTAAAATATAATTGACAAAAGTTACTCCCCTCATTTCGATAGCTAAAAAAAAATCGATTCGAATTTGGAATATGTAAGACGGAAATACTGTATATACACACAGTGGTGTAGTGGATAGTGATTTAGATTAAGTAATCGGAGAGCGGAGTTCGAATGCATTGCATGCACTTACGTGTTAATATCCTTGGAAAAGGTATGAATCTTTTTCTTCTAGCTTTATAACATTGAATAGCAACCTACAGACATCTATCGAAAGATACCTGATCGCCTATTCATGGCACACAAATGACTGTATATACATCCACAGATATTTTAAGTCTTAGATGCGATAGAAAGCACTCTGATGTTGATACTACATAAAAGTTTTTTTACTGTTCGATATGCATAACTCATTTACACCAGTAAAATAATTTATAGGGTTTAATCCTTGGAATACAGAATCAATAATTGAATCATATATATATATATATATATATATATATATATATATATATATATATATATATATGTGTGTGTGTGTGTGTGTGTGTGTGTGCGTGCGTGTGTGTAGAATAATAGGAAAGAACACGTTAAATAAATAATCCAGTGTTCTTTAGTATTTTTGTTTTTAAATTTAAAAAAACAGTGTTCCATACAGACGTTCCTGAATTTTCGCTTGAGAATGAAACAGGGTTTATTACATTAATTCAATTTAATTTTAATAATTATATTGATTGTTTCGGCTCTTGTTTTTGAAACATGAGAACTCTTATGTAGCGAAGGAATCCTATTTTTAAAAACATAATTATAATATATATATATATGTATATATATATATGTATGTATCAATAATAATATAACTGTACTTTATTTATATGATTCATTTGTTTTAGAAAGTAAATGATAAGCGTAATCGGGATTTCTCTGATAATTACTCGACATTATAATAAAACATCATAATATAATTTAAATTTTATATAGATATAATATTTTACATGAATGATCTTACATTAACTTTCATAAGTTTGCATAATGCTACATAATTTTACATAACTTTACATATTTACTCTTTTGTTATTTTTAATTTTATATAAATTTTTCGTTACATAATTTGACATAAATTCACACAATTTACGTAAATATATATAATTTTACATATATAAACCTTTTCTCCATTTTACAAAACATATGATGAAATTATTTATTATACTGTGATCTGTTCAAACCAAAACTAAAAGCGCCATCTTATCTTTTACAATCTCAACACTTCAGCATGTGTACCCTGTCTTCTTTTTAGGTAACTCTCGAAGTTTTATAGTTTCCAGGAAATTTAAATTTAACACTTTACTCAATTCACGATGGTAGATGGTAAGTGTAATAATAATATTAACCATTTCCCTACATGGTAAAATTTTGCGTTCATTGACCGAGCAGCCATAACTGTCTTCGATTGAAATTTATATATTTTTTTTCTGGAAAAGAGGTTTTTTGTCAAATGCAGTAATTGTAATTGTTCCTTCCAGTATTGATACGGCTGGAATTTCTTTACTACATTTATATCGCAACCAAATAAATTCTAATTGTAAACAAGACGAAAATATCCTAAAAAATTAACAATACTACCATTTCAATCACAGAACCTAGTAAAAAGAAAAATTAATTATATACTACGCTAAAACTTGAATGTCTAATGCAATCATCCGCAATGGCTTTTCAACACCAACTAACGTGTTGTAGAAAACCATAGTTGTATATAAATTTACATATCCTCTGCGAGATTGTATCTCCAACGGAAATATATATATATATATATATATATATATATATATATATATATATATATATATATATATATATGTATGTATGTATGTGGGCCACACTACGACCACGTTGATTCTGCGGCTGAGATTTCATTTGAATGATGCGTCCAAAATTTCTTAACATTTACTGCAAATTTACGTTACTAAATATTTTTATCTATCTATATTAAACAATTGAAACCAAACCATAACAAAATTAATTATGGCTACTACACAAAAGTTTTAAAATGCTTACAGTAGTTTAAAATATTGTACTAATAGTTTTAAATATTGTACCAATAGTTTAAAAACTTATTTTTAAAAAAAACTCTCGACACTCATAATTTAGTTACCTCCCCTGACTCATTATTCAAGCTAAACGCACAGCACTCAATCCAGTGTTCGTCACTTCACAATTAAATATGTTTATATGAACACAGTAATTTTGTCTTTAAAAATGATGAATACTGCAATATTTATCTTGAAATAAACAACACCCTGATGATGTCTTCGCGCTTATGTCGAAAGTACTCGGAATAAACAATATGTACCAACACGGTAATTTTCTCCATTATTTTACTGATGACACTAAAAAAATTGTCCGTGAATATCTTTCATATTCACGGACAATTTTTTTCGATCCAGATGAAAATAAGTAGACAGTACTTGTCTAAATTATTCAATGAAACATGACGATATGAAAACATGATGACAAAATTTATATATATATAAATATATATATATATATATATATATATATATATATATATATATATATATATATATATATATTAGAAACTGATGTATCACTAATTCATTATTGTTTCTAAAAAGCGTCTTAGAATCTAAAAGTATTTTTGGGCTTTATATAACCTGTATTGTCATAGAAAACGAATTAATTAAAAAAATAACTCGCTTAAAGCCATTTGTAACCATTGTAGCTATTGATCTTAGGATGCAGTTATATACAGCTGACAATTTCGTTATTTCTGACGGAGGACAGTAGAATGAGCATTATCTTCACTTTTCTTATAGAATGAATAAACATTTCAATAGCATATCGTCCGAAGTTCCCGGAAGATTTGACTTGTGCCACAGCCAATCTACGCTTAAAAAAATCACCCTATCAATCAACAATGATTCCAAAAATACATACAAAAATATCGTCTGAAATTCATACAGTCATGAAAGTCATCCATAAAATCACTGCGAATATTCAGATTAAATTATGATTCAAGTGGCACACGTATTTTTTGGTATAATTATAATTCTATTTATTTTTTTATTTATTTATTTATCCATTAATTTTTTTTATTTATCTATTTAGCTGAATGTGTAAGTTTTATCCCTATTTATACGTCTGAGTGATTTCTTTAAAATAATCCTGTCAGGATGGATTATAAAACCTTCTAATTTTCTCTAAAAGTCCGGCATCAGTTCGCAAATGGTCTATAATAGGGATGTCTGTATATTAGACCAGACGGTGTTTTGTACTGTTTTCTACTTGGCAAACTGCCTTCAACAGGTCGATATTGACACGTATTCTTTGACTGATGTTTACCTCGGAGCGTAACTCTGTTAATAGACGAGAGTGCCTCAGAACACAGGTGCAAAAATATATAATAAAGTCGCAGAGCTTTAAAAGATTTATTGAAGAAAACCCACTCAGAGATTTTTTTTTTTAACGACATGATTCAGTGTCTTTTTTTTTTTCTGGTGCGGCTGTTTCTATTGTTCCTTTGATTATTGGAATATAATTTCGGTTATTATGTATATTTAATGTTTTCTTAATATTTCTCGACTCACACGTACAAGATCAGAAGTCCCGTCACCCACAAAGGTCTATGGGCACCGTATATAGGTGTGAGTCTAAGGCAATGATTCTCAATCGCCGCGCCACAGCTAACTAGTTTGCGCGCAATTCTCTTAAGAGTGCCACGAAATATTGTCCCGACATACATATAGTGATTTTCCAAGAGTATCTTAGATGTGGCACAGAGCCTAAATTATGGGGCACCCAGTGAGGACTGAACTCACTATTCAGTCGT
Organism: Acanthosepion lycidas; assembly: GCA_963932145.1. Lineage (NCBI taxonomy): Eukaryota > Metazoa > Mollusca > Cephalopoda > Sepiida > Sepiidae > Acanthosepion > Acanthosepion lycidas. The sequence continues at coordinate 57,524,634 of OZ010597.1, read as the reverse complement.
AATTGTTCTAGCGAGACAAGCTTGCTGACCATTACAATGCTTTTTTGAACGGCTCCCGATATAGACCTTTCCTGATCAAAGCAAGTTTAACCTCTTCATAATCTAGGTTCAACCGCTATACATCCTACATATCCTCATACTATGTTCTTCTTAATCACTGCTATTAAGTCCATAAAACAATATCATTTTGTATCACTCTATCTTGAGTGACTCAATCTTGAGTGAAAATTATTCATGTAAAAAGTTGTGCAGGTTGAGACTATAATATAGGCCAAATATGCAACTAAACTAACAATATCGCAGGTGTATATTTAATTTGCTAATTGGATTACATAGCTCCATCGATAAGGCGCTGTACGCTTTAGACAACTTTCGAAACTAAGTTGGAAGCGATGTCTTTATGCTCAATCTATGCTGCGTTCAAAATAGAGCGAGCGATCGTATAAAATGCAAAGAAAATGAAAGCCATGTTTAAAACGAAAAAAAAATATTATGAAAATGTTTTGTCTTAAAAAAAAGTCGGGCAGCCATACTTCCTGTCTTCTCTTTCTTTGAGTAGAAAATGTTATTAAACTTCATTGAATGTCGGCAAGTAATTGAATATCTGAAAAAAAAAAAAAAAAAAAAAACAAAACGTAGTGTACAGAATGGAATAAAGTCAAAAAGCAAGCCGCATATTTCGTTCAGAATAAGACCATTATTCTTTGCATCAATGTTTGTTCAATGATATCAATGAAATATACAAAAGTGGAAGATGGTCTAAAACAAGAAAGACCATTCCCACCAGACGCATGGGCCGGCGTTGCCCGTGCTTGATTCAAAAATCGTACGACTCATACAGCAATTGCTATCACTTAAAATATTTTTGCCCTTCCTTGCCTTTAAAGGAGTGCCACTTGCCGTGCTGGTGTTGCTACATGCCTTACTTCTTGCCTATCTCACACTACGATTTTTTTCTAAGCTCTATACTAAACATTAAAAATAAACTAAACAAAATGAACACAAAACGATCAGCTTTAAAAAAAGGACTCGTAACTTGAAAAACCGAATGAAAAAAGAATGTTAACAACAAATACTTTTTCACATCCAACCCAGTTCTGCGGAATCAGAAACAACGTTGAGTTTAAGCAAGCAAATGAGCCAATTGGAGTAAAGTGCCATGCAGATTTAAATTTTTCCCACTTTTGACGAATGCAGCTATCGATATTTTTGCATGCTAGCATGCTAGTTAACATTCGTGTCAGTCAGCTGTTGGCTCTCACGCTGGCCAATAGAATCTTTCTGCCTATTCGTGGCAGCCAGCTATAGGCTCTCACTCTGGCCAGTAGAAAATGGACGCAAACTACATGAAAACTGACGTAGAAGCATGAAAAAATCAATTATTTCCACTATCGATGGGAGTTGTGAAATGCAAAGTCGGTCTTGGAACATGTGCATGTAAATTTTGGTGCAAATCCGTCGAAAATTGCGGCCGTGCATTCGTTACAAACACACACACACACAGGCGCGCACGCACACACACATCCTGCCTTTTATAGAGATTTATCATCATCATCATTATAATCATATATTCAGTTACCGCATTTTTCGCCTCTGTGGTCACCATTTCTCTCCATATTCTTTTTATATCTGACGTTACCCCTCCAGACTCAACCACCGTCATTCCAGTTCAATACTTAATATCCTCAAACCACGACATGGGTGATCGTCTCTGGTGGTGCTTGCCCTTCACTGGGCCCAGCAGGAATGTCCTTATCGAAGTCGCCTTGTCTGACAATATTCCCAAAGTAACGACGCTTCCTTAGTGTCATCTTCTCTCCCAATACGTACCTTGTTCTGAGGGCCCGTGTCACTTTAACGTATCTCCGATATGTCCACGTCTCTAAGACATCAGTCTGGTGACTTTCCCTCTTGGTCAGTTCCCATGACTCGCATGCGTATTTGGCGATGGTGAAAGCATTGGCGTAGAGTAATTTTAACTTTATGCTGGTGTCTATTTTCCGACTATCCCAGAGATTTTTAATTTGTCTCGTAGCACTTCTGGCTACTGTTAGCCTTTCCTTGATCTCCGGCGGAGAGCTGACCTGTTTTCACAAAGTCATCCATCTCTAAGCCCTCACCATCCAGCGGAAAGTCTGTGTAATGTGAGATTTCTGTCAATCGCCGTTACATTGGTGATTATCAGAAGACCTCGCTGGGAACTGGAATCACAGTTTGCCGTAACGTTATCATGCTTTTCAAGGTGGCTGATATGTGGGTCGTATCATCAGTAGCAAGCCAGATGTTATCAATGTCTTTCGTTCCCAACTTGACTCCAAACTTTTTCCATTCCAGTTACATCTCACATTATGTTCTTGTGGTACGTGTTTGTTGCATAAGAGTAAGTGTCCTTGTTCACACTGTGGTTTGAAACAAGATCACCAGTGATTAACACGGTTGATTCTATTATTAATCCTAAATGAAGTGATTAAATAAGAAGTGGTTTAATGTTCACTGATCCCTATTCCTCCTTTTTACTCTACTGCTATACGGATCACTGTTCACTCTTCTTTTCTATTCACTATTGCTATACGTTCATTCTCTCTACTATTATACGGATAACGACTCTCTTCTGGTCATTATACTATTTGGCGATTACTAATTGAACAAGTATTACTAGTGCCGATATTATTGGAAATCGTTACTACTAATACCAGGTTCTACGAAGTCTTGAATATAACGATCATTTTTGGAAGTGACAACGAGCTTGCGCTTGACATAGTAAAACTGATAAGCGAAGCGCTCGAACGTAACAAAACAAAGTTGTTGTTAGGAAAGTGGGTTCACTGTGTTGTGCAGAACAATTTTGTTACCCAGAATGTATCTTGCATCTTTACAAGTCTACCATTCGTATGTGCATTGCGTATTGCTGCCATTGCTCACTCTTGTTTATCCACTATTGCTATACATTCACTCTCTCTACTCTACTATTACTATACGGATAACGATTCCTTCTGATCATTATACTATTTGGCGATTACTACTTGAACAAGTATTACTAGTGCGGATATTCACTCTTCTTGTTTATCCACTATTCCTATACGTTCACTCTCTCTACACTATTACTATACGGATAACGATTCTCTTCTGATCATTATACTATTTGGCGATTACTACTTGAACAAGTATTACTAGTGCGGATATTCACTCTTCTTGTTCATCCACTATTCCTATACGTTCACTCTCTCTACACTATTACTATACGGATAACGATTCTCTTCTGATCATTATACTATTTGGCGATTACTACTTGAACAAGTATTACTAGTGCGGATATTCACTCTTCTTGTTTATCCACTATTCCTATACGTTCACTCTCTCTACACTATTACTATACGGATAACGATTCTCTTCCGATCATTATACTATTTGGCGATTACTACTTGAACAAATATTACTAGTGCGGATATTCACTCTTCTTGTTTATACACTATTGTTATACGTTCACTCTCTCCACACTATTACTATACGGATAACGATTCTCTTTTGATCATTACACTATTTGGCGATTATACTTGAACAAGTATTACTAGTGCAGATATTATTGGAAAGCGTTACTATTAGTACTGGCGTCTACGAAATCTCGAATATAACTAGCATTTTTGGAATTTTTAACGAGATTTCGCTTGATAGAGTTAAACAAAATCTGTGACAGTATACAGCCTTGTCTTTCACCTCTTCCTATAGGAAACCTTTCTGTTCAACGTTAATTCTGACGCAAGAGGATTGAAAGTTTTACTCGGGATCTATTCCTGGCGGATATAATTTTAACAACATGATATTCATATTTCACAGTATTTATAACAGATTTAAATGAAACTGCAGGGAAAACTAGAAAAACTAGTAAAAGAAAGTGAGAAGAAAGGACTAATGGTCAACAGTAAAATGTCTGAATGCATGTTTGTCAGCAAAGAAAGAGAACAAGATGCGAATTACAAAGTTGAGAAACCAAAATAAAGCAAATACATGAATTTTAATACCTGAAAGGTGTTTTAACAGTGAATGGAATAAAGACTTTCTAAAGCTGAGCAAGGTATTAAGAAACAGGAAAAGAAAACTTTGTTAGAATCAATAAAAAGGTTGGCCAAAATGTTATGTAATATCAGTATTAATTGCAATACAACAAACTCCTGGGCGACTCGTACCTGACAGAAAAATATATGGACAATGTGAAAAGAAGATATGAGGGACACAATGGAAACTCGAAATCGAACTCACTAGGAGACGCTTTACTGACATCGGCAAAGGATATTATATCAAAAGATAATGGACGAAAACGAAAAACAAAGAATGGATGAATGAGGTGATTCTCGACATGGTAAAAAGGCGACAAATACGCTGACAAGATGCGCAACCGAATTCAGAAAATTACACAACGAAATAAGAACCAAATGCAGACAGGCTAAAGAAGAGTGGCTAAACAAAAATCTGCAGAAATAGAGAGATTGGGTACCACCACTAAAGAAGATATGCATAAACAAATAAGGCAACTATCAGGAGAGAAGACATGCTTGTAAACATGCTGCTCAAAAGCAAACGATGGAACACTCATGTTAGAGTAGGAAAAAATTCTTCAACGCTGGAGTGAGTATATTGGAAAACTATCCCACGACGAGAGAGAACAAAAAGCAATACACAGAACTGCCGACGGGCCTGACAATAGAAGTATAATCTGCACTGGCCAAATTTAACAGAAACAAGGTGGAAGGGCCAGACAGAATTATAACAGAAATGCTAACAGCCTTAAATGAATTTGGCATAGAGAAGATCGCAGAAATAACAAATAAAATCTACGACAGTGGTGAGATACCGGAAATCTCAACAGATCTATTTTAATAGCACTGCCTAAGAAACCAGGCGCAAACGAATGGGAACTCCACCGAACAATAATCCCAATGAACCATATAACAAAACTGATCATCTGTATTCTGATGAATACAGCACGCAACAGAATCAGGTACGAAACAGCGATAGGAGAAGAACTGTGCGGGTTCGTTAAAGACAACGGAACAAGAAACGCAATATTCATGCTCAGAATGTCATCAGAAAGAGCAATGCAGAAGGACGGCTAGCTATCTTGTATAGACTACGCAAGGGCGTTCGGCAAGTACGCCACAAGGATCTGTTGGAACTTCTCAGCAAATTTGATATATTCGGGAAATATATTAGAATAATCAACAACCTATACTGGCAGCAAACGGCATGGATGCGCATAGAGAATGTGTTCAGCGAATATACAAAAATAGAATGGGGCGTACGGCAAGGACGTGCCTTCTCACCGTACTTATTCAACCTAAACAGCGAAGCAATTCCAAGAGAATTGGAAATCCTACCGGGATTCAGCATTGGCGGTCACAATCTTACCAACATAAAATAGCAGACACGGAAAAGAAACTACAGAAGGTAGCGAAGGAGAGTGAGAAGAAAGGACTAACCATAAACTACGAGAAGACAGAATTCATGGTCATCAGCAAAAGGAGAAGCCCGAAATGCGATTTGCAGGTCGGAGGCATTTATCAAGCAGGTTCGGAAGTTTAAATATCAAGGAAGTTTTTTAACAGAGGACGGTAAGTGCGACGCCGAGACCCGAAGATGTATAGGGATGGCCAAAGACGCATTCAAACTACTGCGAGACAGGAGAATTTCTTTGCTAACAAAAAAAGAAAAAGAAAAGAGTACTGATCTGTTACGTTACGTCTGTCCTCCTATATGGCAACGAATTTTTGGACGGTCTCCTCAAAGATGAAGAAGAGACTCGAGGAAACGGAGATGTGGATCTACAGAAGGATACTAAGGATATAATGACCCATTCGTGTGAGCAACGATGAGATTTTAGAGAGGATGCAAATAAAGAGGAAGCTTATACTTAACACCAGGAAGCGGCAGGTGAAATTTCTGGGACACGTATTGAGAAAGGAGAGCCTGGAGAATCTGATACTCACATGTCCAACAGAGGGAAAGAGAGACAAGGGAAAGCAACGCATGACATACCTGGAGGGCTTAAGCTAGTGGATGACAGAATGTAGTCTGAGGAGCGTGTAGAGGGACGAAACTTATTGAGAGCTACAAAAGATGGGAGGAAGTGGAGAGCCATGATCACGTACGTTCTGAACGGACACAGCACATAAAAAAGAAAGATATCAATCCTTCTACAAGACGTTAAATTCTGGACTATCTCCTAACAGAGGAAAATGATGCTTGAAGCAAGAAAAATGTGGTTTCTACAGAAGGATAATGAGAATAACATGGATTCAATATGTGAATAAACGGTTAAGTTTTAAAGAAAATGGCAGAAGAATGTCCGTTTATATTTAAAATCTCAACACGATCATTGAAATTTTGGGGACACATAACGAGGAAAGAGGTCTCGGAGAATTCGACACTCACAGGGCATATAGAGGTCAAGATGGACAGAGAAAACCGAGGAAACTAGAAAACGAGCTTGTGTAAACGGACAGAGCTTGGCGAGAAAGCGGTAAGAAAATGCTTAATAATACCTACACAGGAGAGGAAGTGGTGAAGACACATGATCGCACATTTCGTATAAGAGGAACACGTCACAGAGTAGACGAAGAACTTGTCGGTTCTATGGCAGATATAGGAAAAGTAATTTTAAGCAGATTGTGGAAATAAAAAAAAAACATTTAGAAATGTGTATGATGAAAGACAGATAAAACGAAAAGATCATTCGGAAAGAGAGAGAGAGAGAGAGAGAGAGAGAGAGAGAGAGAGAGAGAGAGACGTAAAAGATGAAAGTTAAAAGGAAACAAAGATTAGAAACAAAAACAAAAAAAAACAGTTGAACATAAAAGAAATCGAACAATAGAGCTAAGATATCAAAGACAAACAGAAACAAGAGAGGAAGAAAAGATAGAAAATGGAGTTGTTCACAAAACCATATAAGATATCGCTTGACAAAAAAAGAAAAAAAAAAAGAAACATGTATAAAAGGTTTGTGCATCACAATCAAACGAAATTTCCGGGCGGCACAAAGTCACGCAGGCGCAGACATTATTCGATAATTATATTTTTTTTTATTTCTTCAGCGCATGAATTCTGAGGCCATTTGATTGATTGGAATTTAGGGAAGGCAACAGTATCGCAGAAAAGCATTCTCCGTTTTCACGGCGAGAAAATAAAGGAGTTCGCAGTGGGCTGTAACAGGTGAAGACCATTTGAAGACATTATTGCCTTTCAGAGGAACTACATCTACGTTCTATATTATGTTTCCTAAAGGATTTTATACAACCTTTGTTATGGACCAGCAAAAAATAACCATGATTATTATGTCACCCTAGTTAAAGAAATAAGCGGTGAAGGCTCCTAACAAAATAATAATAATAATAATAATAATAATAATAATAATAGTAGAAATTGGTATGAACACTACCCAGCTCCGGTGACGGCGATAGAACCTGTAATCGCCCAGGCATTGTGATTAGAGACAAAAAGTGTCTCCTTATTCATATGACAGAAGATGCAGGCTGCAATGTATTTTTGAAGATCTTCAAAAAGCTATCAAAATACGAAGACCTTGAAATCGAAATCTCAAAAATGTGACAAATGAGAACATGAATAATTTCAGTTGTAGTTGGAGCCCTCGGATTGACTGTAAAAGATTTCAATAGACTCATTGAAAGGTAACCTATGCCTTAAAAAATAGAAACAATTATTGTCACGTGTACAGCCCACACCTTATGAACGACTTTAGCTATGTAAAATATGTGTGATTGTTTTTGATTTTTTTTTTTAAATTACTCAGTGGAAAATTTCATGATACTATTTCTGATCTTAGGTCGGAAACCAGAAAGAAATGAGTACACAACAGAAATCAAAGGAAATATTAGGTTGGTGCAAAAATAATGACGTAATAATGTCGTTTTTTGACGTTAAAAAATACGTCAAAAAACGACATTATTACGTCATTATTTTTACACCAACCTATAATATAAGAATAAAAGTAATAATAACTAGATTAGCCATAAAGCCGGCTCGTTTCTTTTAAAAATAGTTCATGATACAAAATGATGGGGTAACAATATTATCAATTTTATTATTAACTGCGCATATTTTAATTTGTATTTGCAATATAAGTTATTGCGATAATTATTATTACTCATATTGTTTAATATTACTTAGAACAAACGCAATAATGAATTAATAACAATTATATATTTATTGTACCTAATTGTTTCTTCGTCACATTTATTTCAAAATACGTAACGGCGGCAAACCATCCATCATCTTTTTTTTACTTATTTACCATCAATTCACGTGAAAATTTTCTAGGCATACAGAATAACTTTAAAATGACACACTGAAATAGGGTCTTCATCTATCAAGCAGTTGTAATGCATACGAGATATTTGGTTATAAACAGTTCTAATATAGTGTAGTGAATTGTACGAGTATATTCTGTTTTATTTAAAATTATTTAATAATATTCTTATATTTTATTACGCGTGTATATTATTTTTCACACGCATAATAGTTGGAATATAATATTCAAATGTTTGTTTATATACGCAGGTAGACATAAGAATGTGTATCGTTAACAGATAAGGAAGTACCTGTTAAAAATGCCCTAAAAACAAAAATGGTCCTAGCACAAGAACCACTTGTCTAGTTTGATTGAAATTTGACAGTGCACACGGTAGTGGTTGAAAATGCAATATACCTCTAATTTGCTTGAGGTATTCTGTATTGTTTTAACTGTATCTCAGGAAAACACCCACATACATATATACATACGTACAATATTAGAGTCTAAGTATTATGCAAATAATAATAATAATAATAATAATAATAATAATAATAATAATAATTTTGTACATTTTATATTAAATACAAAATAAACAAAACATCAATTCACCCAAAATGTAGGCTTTTGGTAAACATTCTGAAAATATGACTCACCCGATCATTGGTGGCAGCATTCTAGCTCAAAAAGAATATAAGAGACGCCATGATAAGGTATGCTTTGATATACATGCCTTCCACTGTCCATGCTATAGGCGGATTATTATCTCTCGGTTGCGTCTCTGTCTTCGGGCAGAGTGCGACTCAGTTGTGACATCTGTCTGTGGACAAAGTCGAAGCTGAGGAAAATAATAATTTAAGGAGCCCGGCCCTGGGGAACAGCTTCCCGTGGCTGCACACTCTCATTGAACTAGAGGTGGGGGCAACGGTGATCGCCACCAAGGCCAGCTCAACCGATTGTTGCTGATTCTAAGGAATTTTTATTTTTATTTTTACATGGAACAAGTTTATGCACTCGGGTTTCCTACATAAAACCCGACCTTGTGTCACATCTCGTCTTAGTGAGGATAGCGGTGTTAAATTGTATGCCTTTATATACATTGGTTATTGTGTTAAAAGTATGGATAGCAAGTTACAAAAAAGAAATTGTATGAGAATATGCCTTGCAGAACAAATGAAGAATTTGGAAAGTCCGAAATATTCTGAGGCTGTGATCTTCAGAAAGATAGAGTGATAACTTTTGACGTCTTGGTATTATTGTCAGATAAAGACACGAAGTAATGACATATTATTGATGTTGTCAAAGCAAATGACACAGAAATAACAAACAAGGTGATTGAGAAACTTAAAATCTATTCTGATTTGAAAGATGAGACGACAGGATTTTTGGATGGCAAGAAGAGAATTTCAAGGTGATTAGCTCAATCCAATTAACAATGTGCGATTTCCTTAACCAGCTGGTGATGGCATACCAACATAAAGTCACCCCAAAATTGGTTCCTTTTAGTCCTGTTTAGCTTTTAATTAATATCAGATCTGTAGGACACAGACAGTGAAAAATTAGTGAAAAGGCAGGAAAAGATGAGAGAATATATTGAAAGTGCATGCATTATTTATGTTATTCGGACTGCTATCCTCATCTTCATTACCATACTCACAACGTTGAGACCGTTTCTTTTTTATGCTTCTAATAGTATTTGTTGGAGTTAGCAATGATTTATAGATACAAGTCGTACTAATTAGCCCATACGATGATACAGATTGATTCATACGTTTTTTGTAGGCTCCGGCCTTCAGCAGGTGATTGAAATTTTGAACCGAATTTCATCAATAGGTCTAGATTGTTCTAGTTCGAAGTGCCAAGCCTATTCCGGATGTATCAGTTACTTCCCTTTAATTCAACCCTTCAAGTTTTTGGTTCACCACTGCTGTGGACTGGTATTGAACTCACAACTATTTCGGTCTAGTCGCTGGATCTAACCAACGTCTTTATCCATTCGCCAATTGTCCGTGAGGAAACAATGATTGATTAACACTTACAGTTTATTAGCCTTTTGCAGGATATTTAACGCCAGAAAATACTTCTTTTGAAAATTGTAATAATATTTGTTCAGTTAGTAATGATTTACACATACGTGCCGAACTAAATAAGCCATAGGATGGAACAGAAAAGATGGATTCATGCATTTTTTCCAAGGGTATTGGGCCATACGTGCATATAATGAACACGACTGGAATTACAACTCTGCTCTCTGTTTTGTAAATCCGAGCCCTTATCCATTACATCTGTCGCACATCCAGGCTTACAGCACCTAATGTTCCAAAAATTTGCCCATCTTTACACTGAACAGACTCTGTCATAAAACAGATAAGATGCTGAGACGCTAAATATAACACACACATACACACAAACACTCATATATATATATATATATATATATATATATATATATATATATATATATATATATATATATATATATAAGGCAGGAGATGTGTGTGTGTGTTTACCGAATGCACGGCCGCAATATTCGACGGATTTGCACCAAAATTTACATGCACATGCTCCAAGTTAACGGAAAGGCCAAGACCGACTTTGCATTTCCCAACTCCCATCGATAGTGGAAATAATCGATTTTCCATGCTTCTACGGCAGTTTTCATGTAGTTTGCGGCCATTTTGGATTGGTCAGCGTGAGAGCCAGCAGCTGACTGACACGAATGTTAACCAGCATGCTAACATGCAAAAAAAAAATCGATAGCTGCATTCGTGGCAAAAATTTAAAATTGCATGGCAGTTTACTCCAATTGGCTCATTCGCTTGCTTAAACTCAACGTTGATTCCGATTCCGCAGAACTGTGTTTGGTGTGAAAAACTATTTGTATTTAATATTCTTTTTTCATTCGGTTTTTCTAGTTACGAGTTTTTTTTTATAGCTGATCGTTTTGTGTTCATTTTCTTTAGTCCTTTTTTCGTAACAGATTTAATGTTTAGTATAGAATATACTATAGTATTAAAATTCGCAGGGAAGTGTAAAAATATGTTAAGTCAAGTGATAACGATTGCTGTATGAGTCGTACGGTTTTATAATCAAGCACGTCAACGCGGGACCATGCTGCTAGTATATATATATATATATATATATATATATATATATATATATATATATATATATATATATATATATATCGGGCTCACGTTTTCGGCTGATATGAAGTTGGAAGACTATAATGAATCCATTGCTAGGTTAGCTATTCAGAAAGTTGGTTCATTGTGTCTCACTAGTTCAATTTTCTCTCCAGAATATATCTTACATATGTAGGATTCTACCATTCGTTGATGTTTAGAATATATATATATATATATATATATATATATATATATAGCTTAGTGCTCGCACCACATATCTACATATATTATTAGTCCTGATGTGGTTTCTTGGCGTCAGTCACTTTCGCACCGGCGTAAAGATGCCTCCCTGTGCCTTTTCTACATGTACATTCATGGTAACTGTTCGGATGAACTCTTCGCCATTGGACTTCCACTCGATGAATTTAAGCTTAGGCGTAGGTTGGCAACAAGCTCTAAACAATATAGATTTGGGCTGGCTAGATGCACCTGTAAGTTCTATGCTAACAGCTTTTTAACGGTTTTTAACGCTTTTCTCGTTTGAGGAACTCTCTTCTGGCCTTCCAGTCATCTTTAAACTTGAAAAGATTTGCATGTAATTTCAATAGTTATCTACTCCCCTACGTATTACACTTTTAGTCCTTAGTGATATTTCTGTTTTCAGTGGCTTTACTGTATTTTGTGGGGTGAATTGCATGATATATATATATTCATATATATATATATATATATATATATATATATATATATATATATATATATATATGTAGAGAGGGAGAGGATTGAATTAGTGTTCAAATGTCGACATAAAAACAAATTCAAATTTACATGATATAGTTTAGCCTTAATTAGCTACACTGATCCCATATACTCTAACTCTTCAAATGTTGACTTAAAAAACAAGAACTAATTCTAATTCCTATAATTGAATTTTGCTTTAGTTAGCTACCCTAAGTCATTTTTCTCCCCACTCTAGAAGCTTTTACACTATATTAACGATAATTTATAAACTTTGCACTAATTAGAATATATCCTTAATTCTCTTTCCGTTAATCTCTTACGTATCTTTATTTATTTATTTTTGGTTAAATTTTTGTTTTCAGCAAGAAAAAATTTAGTTTGGAACTTTTGCTTCCAATATCATTAACTGCTACTTCCTGCTTTCTTGCACACCGAGCTTAAAAGGACAGATGATGACATTTCTCGTCTGCCGAAATAGCTTATTCCCCATGTAAGTAAAAGCGATTTGTTTGATTATTAATTATATTGCACCGTATTAATAAATTACATCGAGCTCTTTTTTGTGGATCAGTTCTAACATTCTTATATTCCTAGAATCCACTTGTATTATATACCAACAGATTTTTACCCTTACTATATATATATATATATATATATATATATATATATATATATATATATATATATATGTATGTATGTATGTGTGTGTGTGTGTGTGTGTGTGTGTGTGTGTGTGTATCTTTGTTGTGATCTTTTCAACCTTTCAATTTAACGGATTAATTTGTTGGTAGTCTTAATATTTTGATTACGAAAAATACCAAAATTTTATTTCAAATATTTTTATTTTCACGAGTACATTAAGTCTCATCTGAGACCACCATCAGGGAGTTAAATTTTCTGTGAATGTTTATATGTATTCCTGGAAATTAAAAACATTTCAATTGTTTGTTTATAGAAATTCAGAATTTACGTGTTTTGTTTTTTTTTTCTTTTTCAACAGTATGAAACATTTAAAAACTTTGTTGCTTTACTCATTATTTTTGGCGTTAAGTATTTTTATGTAATAAAGATATATTACAACTAATATCTGTGAGTGTGGGCATGAGTGTTCCTTTAAATGCTGCGAGATTGAACTATTCTCATTCCGATAGAACGAAAAAAACAACATATGCATTAATATTTTTATCAGTGATACCATCTACTAATACATATTTATCATTGGCATACAATGTTGACCATTTGTAAGGTGCTAGTTGACGGAGAAGTATTGTTTTGGACAACTAGTTTGGTTATATTAAATTTCGTACAGTATATAGATAATTTTATTTTTTTACTTGGATTTGTGGGGGATATATTTGTGTTCATAAATCATTTTAGAATTTTTTCTCCAATTTATTTTTCCTCCCTGTCATATATATATATATATATATATATATATATATATATATATATATATATATGTGTGTGTGTGTGTGTGTGTGTGTGTAGTTTTAAGGTGTGCTATATTTAGAAGTGAAAGTTCTCAATATTAGAGACAGAGCGTATGTAAATATAAATATAAACGTGAACATTGAATTCAACAACGGCCTGATGATTGCGTCTAGCATGAAACAGCCTGTCACCTCTGAGTGTTAACTTTAATGTTCACTTTTATATATATATATATATATATATATATATATATATATATATATATATATATATATATATATATAAGAAAGTGGAACACTTTTACTTGTGATACGTTTCGCATAATTATACATTCCAAATACGTCAAATGCATAGGTTGGCCACTGTAACAACCTGACCATTATTTTGACATGAAAAAATCCTATTCTGCGCAAAGGAAAAATTAATTAACTATGAGGTAAGTGTCTAGAGAATAACTTAATCGTAAGGTCATCTGCAGAAAATTTGTGCCCTGTCTCTTGCATCACTTACAATTCCTGGCAGATCTTGTAATATTACAGTCTGGAATACGTACTTTCACATATGTTTAAAGCCTTATCATTCTCTATGGATTAATTGATGCAAATATCTAAATATGAGGTAGGCAATTTTATGCTTTACTTTCAGGTAAAGTCCATGTTTTTTAGATATATAATTTGTAGATGATGAAAGTGTATTGCTGATAATTTTGCCATAAAATGTATATCTCATATATTTTTTTAATGTCGTATTAATTGTCATTTTATCATAAAAATACATTGTCATTTTATTATAATATGTATTTTTGTTCATTTTAATATAAATGCAATGTTTGACGTCATTATATTTCTGATATGAGGCTGTGTAACTATTTACATTGTTTGGACTGTTGTCCTCATCTTTATTGTCATATTCACCTTCAACATTGGTCTCTATTTCTGAGATGAGGTATTGTAACTATTTACACTATTTACATTGTTCAGACTGTGGTCCAGATCTTTATTGCCATATTCACCTTCAACATCTGCCTCTATTTCTGAGATGAGGTATTGTAACTATTTACACTATTTACATTGTTCAGACTGTTGGCCTCATCTTTATTACCATATTCACCTTCAACATCTGCCTCTATTTCTGTGATGAGGTGTTGTAACTATTTACACTATTTACGTTGTTTGGACTGTTCTCATCTTTATTGCCATATTCACCTTCAACATCTGTCTCTATTTCTGAGATGAGGTATTGTACTTATTTACACTATTTACATTGTTTGGACTGTTGTCCTCATCTTTATTGCCATATTCACCTTCAACATCTGTCTCTATTTCTGAGATGAGGTATTGTACTTATTTACACTATTTACATTGTTTGGACTGTTGTCCTCATCTTTATTGCCATATTCACCTTCAACATCTGTCTCTATTTCTGAGATGAGGTATTGTAACTATTTACACTATTTACATTGTTTGGACTGTTGTCCTCATCTTTATTGCCATATTCACCTTCAACATCTGTCTCTATTTCTGAGATGAGGTATTGTAACTATTTACACTATTTACATTGTTTGGACTGTTGTCCTCATCTTTATTGCCATATTCACCTTCAACATCTGTCTCTATTTCTGAGATGAGGTATTGTAACTATTTACACTATTTACATTGTTTGGACTGTTGTCCTCATCTTTATTGCCATATTCACCTTCAACATCTGTCTCTATTTCTGAGATGAGGTATTGTACTTATTTACACTATTTACATTGTCCGCGCTGTTGTCCTCATCTTTATTGCCATATTCACCTTCAACATCTGTCTCTATTTCTGAGATGAGGTATTGTACTTATTTACACTATTTACATTGTTTGGACTGTTGTCCTCATCTTTATTGCCATATTCACCTTCAACATATGTCTCTATTTCTGAGATCAGGTATTGTACTTATTTACACTATTTACATTGTTCGGACTGTTGTCCTCATCTTTATTGCCATATTCACCTTCAACATCTGTCTCTATTTCTGAGATGAGGTATTGTAACTATTTACACTATTTACATTGTTTGGACTGTTGTCCTCATCTTTATTGCCATATTCATCTTCAACATCTGTCTCTATTTCTGAGATGAGGTATTGCACTTATTTACACTATTTACATTGTCCGGACTGTTGTCCTCATCTTTATTGCCATATTCACCTTCAACATCTGTCTCTATTTCTGAGATGAGGTATTGTACTTATTTACACTATTTACATTGTGTGGACTGTTGTCCTCATCTTTATTGCCATATTCACCTTCAACATCTGTCTCTAATTCTGAGATGAGGTATTGTAACTATTTACACTATTTACATTGTTTGGAGTGTTGTCCTCATCTTTATTGCCATATTCACCTTCAACATCTGTCTCTATTTCTGAGATGAGGTATTGTACTTATTTACACTATTTACATTGTCCGGACTGTTGTCCTCATCTTTATTGCCATATTCACCTTCAACATCTGTCTCTATTTCGGTGATGAGGTATTGTACTTATTTACACTATTTACATTGTTTGGACTGTTGTCCTCATCTTTATTGCCATATTCACCTTCAACATATGTCTCTATTTCTGAGATCAGGTATTGTACTTATTTACACTATTTACATTGTTCGGACTGTTGTCCTCATCTTTATTGCCATATTCACCTTCAACATCTGTCTCTATTTCTGAGATGAGGTATTGTACTTATTTACACTATTTACATTGTCCGGACTGTTGTCCTCATCTTTATTGCCATATTCACCTTCAACATCTGTCTCTATTTCTGAGATGAGTTATTGTACTTATTTACACTATTTACATTGTTTGGACTGTTGTCCTCATCTTTCTTGCCATATTCACCTTCAACATCTGTCTCTATTTCTGAGATCAGGTATTGTACTTATTTACACTATTTACATTGTTTGGAGTGTTGTCCTCATCTTTATTGGCATATTCACCTTCAACATCTGTCTCTATTTCTGAGATGAGGTATTGTACTTATTTACACTATTTACATTGTTTGGAGTGTTGTCCTCATCTTTATTGCCATATTCACCTTCAACATCTGTCTCTATTTCTGAGATGAGGTATTGTACTTATTTACACTATTTACATTGTTTGGACTGTTGTCCTCATCTTTATTGCCATATTCATGACGTTTGGTTGTATGTCCCGGACTACTCCATACGTTGGAATATCCAAACGACGCCTTTATTTAGTCCATTAGGGTAGATTGTTCTAATACAACCTACCATACCATTTTTTGTATATCTTATTGTCAGTTAATTCTCTTTAGTAACAGTTTTTTGCTACCTCTACTTTGGCCAGAACACACTCTTTTGGTCATGTCACTTTTTGGATTATTGCAACCAACGCTTTTATCCCCTGAGTAATATATATTGTTCATTTAACTATAAAATATATTGATAGCCATTCTTCAATAAAAATGTATTACTGGTAATTTTACTATGAAAATGTACTATTGTTCATTTTTTCTAAAAAAAATTATTGCCTTTATTTTACTATAAAATATATATTAATACTTTATTGGTGATTTGATTTCTGTTCAGTGGTTCACTATTTGCCCTAACAAGTGCTACCAACCTGAGTCAAGGCGGATCTGGGAAGAACAGTAATTAAAATGTAGTTCCGCGCTTATCAAAATCCAGTTTCCCGATCAGGGGTATTTCTACCGGATGTAGTATATCATCATATCCAGGTCTACTCACTGGAGCGGTTGAGCTTACCCTGTGTTGAGTTGTGGTCGACATATTCTGCAGACACAGCCGACAAGGTGTACTACAGTCAATGTCTTTTTGCGAGGAGTTTTCAACCATGATTCCTGGTATAGGAAATAATTTACTTGCTTTAGTTGATCACCGTCGATTTTTATAAGCTCCCCTTCTACTTGACTGAAAAAAAAAATAATTCTGTTATAATTTCAGTTAGATAGAGTCCATCTTGCGAGAAAATAATTGAACTCTAATTAAATGATGGAAAACGCATTTGGCAACCTCCTATATAAATCGTATGCACATTTTTCGAGATTAATCTTAATTTTACTGATTCCGTTGAAGTCGGTCTGCGTGCCAAAGATCATGCGTTGTATCAGTAACGTGAAAAACCATTTTGAGAATGAAATTCCTTTCTTTGCGACAAAGAAAAGGCAGGTATATCTGTTCGCATTCTGCACTTGAATTCGATTATTGGATATTTTGCAACTTGTGACATTTTCCTTACAAAAATGTCACGTTGCAATTTGATTAGCGATAGATTTATCGATGGGATGATACTTAAGTATAAATTGACGCAATTTATCACAAGTTAATGCCAAATAGGATGTGTGAGGTTAAATGCATTCGTCTGTCGATTCAACTGCTTTCGGTCTGTAATGCGACAGATATTTGAGAATATTTAATCGGGCTATGAAATTAAGTCTATTTGACGTGGTTGTCGTTTAGCTTGCTATAAAAAGAAGAATATCTAACTTTGCTTATTTATTTTATTTTATTTTTTACTAATGTTCACTGAATGTAAAGGCTCAAGAGCTACTCAGTGTAGATTCCTGTTGAAGCAGGAAGAGAATATTATAGTGATATATAACGATGAATAATGGAATTGTAGTGGTTATGTTTGTAGTGTTCGTTGAAGCATCCACAAGTGAGTCTATTGCACACAACTTGGAAAATGGACACTGGATGGAATTGCGTTCATTCAAATGAAATACGTAGGGATTAAGCGTGTTTTGACTCCGTCGAATAAAATAATAAATCTGTGCATTTTCCTTGTGCAAAGTGATGGATCAGTGATAGGTTTGCGCTGTTGCATCTGTTTTTGAAGGGCTGTAGAGTGTAAAATATGTTACTGCCATACGTCAGAGATTTTGACCTCTATAAAGGTGGGAAGGTCAGGATTTGACAACTCCGGGCGTGATATGCCAGCGTCACACCATTTCTGGTCTAATCTGACCTTTGGGAAGATAAATGAGGGAGAAAGTGTCAGCTATTTTCTGGAGCGGTACAACCAGCCGACCATCTCCCCAGAATATTCATCAATATGAGTCCCACTTGAGGAGTCTGGGGTGAAATTGAACTTCAATTGACGTCCAATGCAAAGAATCACTATTAAAGATGCGTCGTTCATCGTAACTGGAGAAAAAAATTTCAATGCATTGAAATTCACAAGACCTACTTAGTGGTTACAGGTACGATACAAGAAAAAACATGGACCCCTCTTTTTGCTGTACTTTATCAAGCGCTTTTGAATCAGAAATATTCCATGCGTGGTATATGCTTAGGCGATCATATATCTTTCGATAATTTTGCCTGCAGTAGGTTGCCATTTCTTTCTGCGATAGAATCGCCTCACCGTATGAAAAATAGATCAGTTAGCATCCAAGGCTATAGCACCCCGTCTGTCCTGCTATTTACCCAGAGCTCGGTGACAGAAGAAAAGGATTCATACCTTTTCCAAGGACATTAGCACATAAGTGAATGCAATGGATTCGGCTGGAATTCGAACTCGGCACTACGATTCATCAACCCAAGCCGATATCCATTACTCCACCGTAACTTATGCATAGTCTGTAAAGCACAGGGATTTGTTCATTTGTATTGCTCTTTCTGATATTATTTTGAGTATCTATTTCACCTTCCTTGTTCCCGTACCTTTTAAATGATATTGTCAGGGAGGGGAAAGTAAGAGAGTATTATGGGGACGATTAGGATAGATATTGTTTTAACCTAGACATAAAGAGACCAGTTGTCAGGGAAGTATTCACTCGGGATTTTTTCCAGAAAGTAACAGTTCTGTAGAAGTACCTGCCTGTGTTGAATTTGCATTTTATCAAATAAACACCAATGGTATGTCGATGGTTTGCCACAATGAACATGGTACGTTTGGTCCTAGCTGCGAAGCTCCAAACTAAAACATGGGATATTTTTGTATTTTGTAAAATAATCATGAAAATATATTCCTGGTAAACGTATATTACATATTTTTTTAATGTCGTATTGATTGTCATTGTGCCATAAATATAAATCGTTTGTCATTCTATTATAAAACGTATTGTTTGTCATTTTAATATAAATGCAATGTTTAACGTTTGTTCATAATTCTGATGTAAGGTATTGTAACTATTTGTAGTATTTATATTGTTCGGACGGTTGTCCTCATCTTTATTGCCATATTCACCTTCAACATCTGTCTCTATTTCTGAGATGAGGTATTGTAACTATTTACACTATTTACATTATTCGCGCTGTTGTCCTCATCTTTATCGCCATATTCACCTTCAACATCTGTCTCTATTTCTGTGATGAGGTATTGTAACTATTTACACTATTTACATTGTTCGGACTGTTGTCCTCATCTTTATTGCCATATTCACCTTCAACATCTGTCTCTATTTCTGTGATGAGGTATTGTAACTATTTACACTATTTACATTGTTCGGACTGTTGTCCTCATCTTTATCGCCATATTCACCTTCAACATCTGTCTCTATTTCTGAGATGAGGTATTGTAACTATTTACACTATTTACATTGTTCGGACTGTTGTCCTCATCTTTATTGCCATATTCACCTTCAACATCTGTCTCTATTTCTGTGATGAGGTATTGTAACTATTTACACTATTCACATTGTTCGGGCTGTTGTCCTCATCTTTATTGTCATATTCACCTTCAACATCTGTCTCTATTTCTGAGATGAGGTATTGTAACTATTTACACTATTCACATTGTTCGGGCTGTTGTCCTCATCTTTATTGTCATATTCACCTTCAACATCTGTCCCTATTTCTGAGATGAGGTATTGTAACTATTTACACTATTTACATTGTTCGGACTGTTGTCCTCATCTTTATTGCCATATTCACCTTCAACATCTGTCTCTATTTCTGAGATGAGGTATTGTAACTATTTACACTATTCACATTGTTCGGGCTGTTGTCCTCATCTTTATTGTCATATTCACCTTCAACATCTGTCTCTATTTCTGAGATGAGGTATTGTAACTATTTACACTATTTACATTGTTCGGACTGTTGTCCTCATCTTTATTGCCATATTCACCTTCAACATCTGTCTCTATTTCTGAGATGAGGTATTGTAACTATTTACACTATTTACATTGTTCGGACTGTTGTCCTCATCTTTATTGTCATATTCACCTTCAACATCTGTCTCTATTTCTGAGATGAGGTATTGTAACTATTTACACTATTTACATTGTTCGGACTGTTGTCCTCATCTTTATTGCCATATTCACCTTCAACATCTGTCTATATTTCTGAGATGAGGTATTGTAACTATTTACACTATTTACATTATTCGCGCTGTTGTCCTCATCTTTATCGCCATATTCACCTTCAACATCTGTCTCTATTTCTGTGATGAGGTATTGTAACTATTTACACTATTCACATTGTTCGGGCTGTTGTCCTCATCTTTATTGTCATATTCACCTTCAACATCTGTCTCTATTTCTGAGATGAGGTATTGTAACTATTTACACTATTTACATTGTTTGGACTGTTGTCCTCATCTTTATTGCCATATTCACCTTCAACAACTGTCTCTATTTATGAGATGAGGTATTGTAACTATTTACACTATTCACATTGTTCGGGCTGTTGTCCTCATCTTTATTGTCATATTCACCTTCAACATCTGTCTCTATTTCTGAGATGAGGTATTGTAACTATTTACACTATTTACATTGTTCGGACTGTTGTCCTCATCTTTATTGCCATATTCACCTTCAACATCTGTCTATATTTCTGAGATGAGGTATTGTAACTATTTACACTATTTACATTATTCGCGCTGTTGTCCTCATCTTTATCGCCATATTCACCTTCAACATCTGTCTCTATTTCTGTGATGAGGTATTGTAACTATTTACACTATTCACATTGTTCGGGCTGTTGTCCTCATCTTTATTGTCATATTCACCTTCAACATCTGTCTCTATTTCTGTGATGAGGTATTGTCAACTATTTACACTATTCACATTGTTCGGGCTGTTGTCCTCATCTTTATTGCCATATTCACCTTCAACATCTGTCTCTATTTCTGAGATGAGGTATTGTAACTATTTACACTATTCACATTGTTCGGGCTGTTGTCCTCATCTTTATTGTCATATTCACCTTCAACATCTGTCTCTATTTCTGTGATGAGGTATTGTAACTATTTACACTATTCACATTGTTCGGGCTGTTGTCCTCATCTTTATTGTCATATTCACCTTCAACATCTGTCTCTATTTCTGTGATGAGGTATTTTAACTATTTACACTATTTACATTGTTCGGAGTGTTGTCTTCATCTTTATTGCCATATTCACCTTCAACATCTGTCTCTATGTCTGAGATGAGGTATTCTAACTATTTACACTATTCACATTGTTCGGACTCTTGTCCTCATCGTTATTGCCATATTCATCTTCAACATCTGTCTCTATTTCTGAGATGAGGTATTGTAACTATTTATACTATTTACATTGTTCGGACTGTTGTCCTCATCTTTATTGTCATATTCACCTTCAACATCTGTCTCTATTTCTGAGATGCGATGTTGTAACAATTTACATTTTTCGGACTGCTGTCCGCAATTTTTATTGCCATATTCATCTTCAACATCTGCCTCTAATTCTGAGATGAGGTATTGTAACTATTTACACTATTTACATTGTTTGGACTGTTGTCCTCATCTTTATTGTCATATTCATCTTCAACATCTGTCTCTATTTCTGAGATGAGGTATTGTAACTATTTACACTATTTACATTGTTCGGACTGTCGTCCTCATCTTTATTGCCATATTCACCTTCAACATCTGTCTCTATTTCTGAGATGAGGTATTGTAACTATTTTCACTATTTACATTGTTCGGACTGTTGTCCTCATCTTTATTGCCATATTCATCTTCAACATCTGTCTCTATTTCTGAGATGAGGTATTGTAACTATTTACACTATTTACATTGCTTGGACTGTTGTCCTCATCTTTATTGCCATATTCACCTTCAACATCTGTCTCTATTTCTGAGATGAGGTATTGTAACTATTTACACTATTTACATTGTTTGGACTGTTGTCCTCATCTTTATTGCCATATTCATCTTCAACATCTGTCTCTATTTCTGAGATGAGGTATTGTAACTATTTACACTATTTACATTGTTCAGACTATTGTCTTCATCTTTATTGCCATATTCACCTTCAACATCTGTCTCTATTTCTGAGATGAGGTATTGTAACTATTTACACTATTTACATTGTTCGGACTGTTGTCCTCATCTTTATTGCCATATTCATCTTCAACATCTGTCTCTATTTCTGAGATGAGGTATTGTAACAATTTGCACTATTTACATTTTTCGGACTGTTGCCGTCTTCTTTATTGCCATAAAATTTTACCAAGTACAGTGTATTTACTTTTATTCAGACAACAAATAAACACTAAATATGAAAAAAAATATATCATATAAAAGCATCGTAGCTTTTCTTCAATAAAACTACCACTCGCCTTAATTACTACTTTATAAGTTTTTTGGTATTGTTTCAAACATTTCATTAAAACAAAAGTAGATGACAGAACATCGCAAGAATTCTTGAAGCACTGAAGTTCATTCTTACTCTTTAGGTAATCATTTCAAACTCTCCTATCTAATTCATTCCATACTAATTCAATGGAAAAGAGGTCAAAAGATTGACGAGGACAACACATAATTTCCAAAATGTTGATCATTTTGGACTAGTAGTAATTCTGTTATAATTTAAAACGTTATAAAACGTTGTCTCACTGGAAGACGATTTTTTTCCAATTATGCGTAACGCATATGGTTAGTATGTGTTTGTAATATCGGATGATATGGTTCTTTTTAAATGATTCGCTTGGCCTGAATCAAATCTGGAATCCTTTTGGTAATATCGAACACTCTACTGAGGGATTAATGGTGAAAACAAAATACAATTTTCTCGTACAAAATATTCATAACTGAGCAAAAAAAAATAAAAAATTAATCAGTTTGTTTTACGATTTCAAAAACTCACATCAGTCCAACTATATATATATATATATATATATATATATATATATATATATATATATATATATATAGATATATATATATGAGGCTCCACTGCCTTGCGGTCATCTCCAAATAAACGCAGAAGAGGCTAAATCTAGATAGGAAAACTGCAGATGATCTCCGAAGGCTGTTGCTGTTGTTCATGATGACGGTCATCTTTAGTAGAGAATCCAGAGGTTAGCAGTGAATATTTTGAAGACAGTAGGAAAGCGTTGTTCAGGTTAGCAGTGGATATTAAAAGTAGCAGAGCGTAGTTCGTTCTACGTCTTCTGATTGGTTAACCTTCTATTGGTGGACTATAAACTTAGTCAAGACATTTGGGCTAGTTCACATAACATACACAAAAAAACTGCAACAGTTGTGTGTCAACACTGACACTTTTCCGTGAACTTCTACAGCCAAGCCGGTCCCAAATGCAATGCTCTTTATCCCTTTTAATCTTTTTCAGTACGGCCATGTTGTCTGGGTAGCGGACGGCCTCCACATCCCATCGTGCAGGACTGCGCCCTGGGGAGATCATTGCAGTATCCCCAGCAACGGATTAAATTTTGATCAAGCAGGGTGCTACCTTTACCTCGAGGGATGAACAGATGTATACTTGTGGTGGTATGTAAATGACTGCCTAATTTACATAGATAAAACATACATACGTCCCCTGGCAGTAAGTGGAGAGGAAGAATGTTGTACGAGATTCTTGCGCTGCTTATCGTATCTCGTTTTTCTTTTCTCATACTTGTGTCTTTTTCTTCTGAAAAAGCGCAACCAAATGTTTGCGAGGTGGCCGGTCCAGGGTAACATATGCTCGCGGCATACGCTCTGTACTAAACTAAAGATGAAGTCGATATTAATATTGATTGCGGGGTCTGGATTATTCTATTTATTCTACCTGTCGCGGGTGCATTCGCGAGATTAACGACCTACCCTGGACTGAGAAAATACGAAGGAGAATATATTTCATAACCATGGCGTCGCTGATGGAAAATACTTTATCCCTTGAAGCCTCAGAATTTGCGAAGGCCTGACTGAAACATCTTTTAGCAAGAGCCATAACCAAGAAAGTAAGAGGCAACAAAGAAAGCGGCAAGAGAAAACAAATTACATATCTTCTTTTGGGCACAACCGGATTTGAAGACATAATGAGTTTCAGCATTAGCTCATCCTGTGGATCTGGAAATTTGACATTTGACAAAGTAATCAAGTAACACACATAAATAGAAGAGATTAGTAATTGCAGAGAGAGCATCATTCGTGACGACCAGACAGGAAGCTGGCGGACCCGTTACAAAGTCTAAAAAAATTCGTTCGAGAAAAAAATCTCCGTAGTGAATGTCAAGCAATTGAAGAATTAATTCAAATGAGACTAATTGAAGAAATGCAAATTACAACGCAACACTGCAAAATGTTGGAACAATTACAAATAGGAAACGATTTACTGAACGCTTGCATTATTTTTTTTTTCAAATACAGGAATTAATAGAAAAATTCAATAGAAATTAAAACAGAGAAGATTATTTAGAAGTCGTTGACACTTACTCACTGAAGAAAATAGTAAAATAAAAATGTCGGATCGCTGGGTATCATCACTAAATAAGTAAATCAAGGAACCTGGAAGAATTGTCTAAAAAGAACCATTTTCAAGCAGTTTGTGAAGTTAAAAAATATCGTTGAAAGAATTGAACAAATGCACAAAACGAAAATAATATTGGAGATTTCTTGTTGAAGAACAAAGACAAAACAAATAAACATCGTAGATTTGAATATGCAAATGAACTCAGCCAGCGAAGTAAAGCTGATATTAAGAAAATTTTGGGAGCATACAGGCAAACTAAAACGACGTCAGAGTAACGCAAGTTCGATGGCTCACTCATAAAAATTCTGGGATATTTTGACAGGTCACTAGAATTGGAAAGATAATTGAAATAATATCCATAATTATTGCAAATAGCAAAAAATATAATGGACTTGTTGGAAATTATGTACTTGCCATTAATTTTCAGAATTTAATTAACGCGGTTAAGATGGAAGAAAAAGTCAGTTATATGTCATGAGTGATACACGCATGGGCGATCATGTATTTTTCAATATATATCTGACAAGGCAGATTTTTTCCCGGACTAGGTCTTCATTTCTTTCTGCAGTATACCAGTTAACATCCAAGGCTATAGAGTATGGTCTATCCTGCTATTTGCCCACAGTTGGGGGTGGGAGAAGAAGATTCAAGATTTACTTAAAAGTAACTATGAAGGTAGCCTAAAATTAAAAGCAAATGTTACTCCTGTTACCAACATAGTCGTTTCTTGCAGTTTCGACCCATAATATTCTCAGCTGAGCGGGCATTATTTACTGTATTTGTGAGAGATGGTATTAGCTAGGGTAATCAGAAGTTGAACAAGACCAGCAGGCTCGAACATTTGATCACGTCTACACAATTTCATTCTATCATTTCCCCTCAAACCTCTCTTATACGGTGTGCCTTTTTATAGCGGGCACACTGAAAGTTTCCGGTCAGTTATGCGCAATGTATGTTACACGCTTGGGCGATCATATATCTTTCAATACATGTCTTACAAGGCAGAACTTTCCCGCAGTAAGTTGCCATTTCTTCCAGCAGTTGACCAGTTACCATGCAAGGCAATAGAACCCGGTTTATCCTGCTATCTGTCAATAGTTGGCTGGGAGAAGAAGAGGATTCAAGACGTGTTTAAAAGTAATGATTCATCATTACTTTTAAACACATCTTGAATCCTCTTGAAGCCTAAAATTAAAAGAAAATTTTATCCCTGTTACCAAAATAGTCATTTCTGAGAGCTTCAGTGCATAGTATTCTCAGCATCCTTCTGTAGAACCACATATCTGTTGCTTCAAATCTCTTCTTTATCGGTGAGGAGATTGCGCAGCATCCACGACCATACAGGAATACTGACATTACATAATATGTTCAGTACACTTTTCTTTGTTTCTAACGAAAATTTCCTTAATACTTTGCTTAGCTTTTGAAATTTATTTTTCATTTTCCCAATTCACCATCGGATTTTGGTCTCGAATTTTACGTCTTCTGTTAAAACACTTCCAGATACTAAAATTTTTGTACTTGTTTGATTTCGGTATTTCCAAATTTTAATTTGCATGTTGGGCTGATATTCGTTTTTCAGGTGGAATATTATTCGTGTTGATTTTAACCTAACTTTTTCTTCCCAAAATTCTTCTGTCTCAGGTTTCAAATAATTATTTTAAAATTTAAAATTAAGTATTCCTGATATATGCATACAATGTTTTCGACAAATGATGTCACTTTTTTCCGATGTATCATCAACTAGCAGTATAACTCTTCTTCGACCGGGTATCTCATTACTGGGAATTTTTGCCGTTCAATTAGAGCAGTTTAAATATCAATATTAGTAACAACAATTTGATACAACTGAGGCACATACCCAAATTGGATGGGGTACAATTTGAATCGTTTTTGCGTTTTCAATCATGCAAGGAAAGAACCTCTTCCATGGACCTTCATAATAATAACATACGAGGATTTTTATTTATAATATACATACATATATATATGTGACGTCATCCACAGACAGACTGTTTCGCAGCTCATCAGTGTGGCTAGACTTCCGGTTACCTCTAGCTCGGATCGAAACCCGACTGAATTGGTATCAGCCGGAGATTCTACCACTAAGCCGTCGGCGCACGGCAGGTTGATCTTTAGCGTATTTATTTTTAGAAACACGCCCAGTCACTCGATTCGCTATGCGAAGAGTCTCTCTATATATAAGCTATAATAGTCACTGTTTACAAACCCAAACCTACTCCCTAGAGAGCTCAACTGAAATTAATATTTATTTCAGGAGCCAATCAATATATATATATATATATATATTCTAATAATCTTTTGTGTTAAATTTCAATTCTCGAAATTTATTGTACGCTGTTTTATACATACATTAAATTTTGCCTTTCATTTTTGCGGAAAGTGTAAAAAATCATTTTTTTTTCCATTTTTCAGCTTTCAGGTTATAATTTTTACAGCCAATTTGGACACAAAACCGAGAGTGGAAAATTATCTATCAAACAAAAAAAAAAAATAAAAATAAAAGAATCATCGAAATCGCGTGTAACTGTGGAAACCTATAAACAACATCGGATCACACACACATACATACATACATACATACATACATACATACATACATACATACATACATACATAGATTTTGAGAATTATAGACATAGATATGAACAGCTTTTCGTCTCCGTCAGCGGCAGATTGCGTCCTAATGTCAAATTGCCCGCCATTTATTACGATCTTGGGCAAGTTTATTTAGTGTCTGCCTCTCGTTAGGTGGTGAATATAGAATCAAGTTATCCATCCAAATTTGTCTTGGTTTTCTTTTAATTCTTTTTCCAGGCCCGATTTTTCATGGACACGATGTAGCTGCGGTATCACAGCAATGCACTTGATCTTTTAATATGTGCAAATGGTTTCAAGGATTTGCTAGCGATCGTATAGAAGAATGGAGGCAAATTGGTTTCATCTCAAAGAGATGTTCGCTTTGTCACTTAGCTTGTGATCTGTCATGATCCGTGCCATATGATTATGAAATATTTCAATATTTATGAAATTATTTCAGTCCATGTCATACTAACAAGAATTAATTTTTAATCTTACATTTTTGTTACGTCCAACGTTATTATAGCGGATCCTCGTATTTAAAATAGACTCCTTTTAAAAAGGGCGTCTATTTCAAATACTGAATTGGAAGCCCTATTTAAGGGCTTTTATTTCAAGTACAAGTATCCACTAAATCATTTTCAATTATAAAATTAAAGAATATATATAATGTATAGGTTCAACATAGCTTTTTTTCCCAGAAAGCAGCCCACAAATATTTCGAACCCAAAACGGTTTAATTTTTTTTTTAAATTTAAAATGAGTATTCTTCGTATAGGGTGTATCGTCAGTGGTAGTACCTTTGCGACGAATTGGTCGACCCTGCTTTACTGAAGTTAATAAGGATGCGGTAATTTACTGATCCACAGCCAACATCTAACTCTGATATATGTCTCTAAAAATTTGTAGAGAAAACTGCGATGTCCCCACCCCGGTGAACGGAATCAACTTCCCGGCAAAACTGTGAATGTAGTCGGAAGGGTTTCCTACCCGACCGGAAAATGGGAACGTATCTCTACAACCAATTTCGGCCAATCATCCCGACGCTAACGTGTGTGTATGAGCTACGCCTCAGGGGTCAGTGGCTATTCAGTGGGCGAAAACACTTAAAGAGGAGGGTCAGGGTAACCTCAACATTCCCAGTGCAAAAGAAACTCGCAAATCATTGCTCTATTTCGCCTTGAATGTCCTCATTGACCACAAATACAACAGAATGCGTGAACCGAATAAATGGTAGTGATGATTCCACGTATGAGCTTAAATCTCGTTCTACGAATGTCTTCACTTGTTTCCAAGTCATCATCATTATCAATAAGAACTGCAGTATGTTTCGTTAAATTCATTAGGAAGCCTTCTCGGTGCCTATCCCTCATCAATTAGTGACCACTGAAAGGGTATCTTTACTTATATATACAGATACCGAACCATATCTGCAATACTAGAAAAAATGGCATACCTGCGGGACGAAATCGGAATCCGACCTGTCTTGGGTGTAAAGTATTCCCAAAAAGAAAATGGCGGCTTTATGAGTCGCTTCTTTCGAACAGATAGATCTCGGAGTCGAATAAACTATAGCGAGAATCTCTTTCAATCACATGCAAATTTTAGCTGTCACTCAATCTCTAAAAGTGCTTAAAGAAGCGTCAGACAGAACTGTGACTGCTGTATCGAATAAGAGACACGGTGTTTTTTGGGTGCTTTGACACGGTGTTTCTTGGGTGCTTTGACACCGTTGGTTTTTGGATGCTTTGACACGTTGCTTTATTAGATACTATGACACGGTGGTTTTTTTGGATGATTTGACACGGTGTTTTTGATGCTTTGACACGGTGTTTCTTGGGTGCTTTGACACGGTGCATTTTTGGATGATTTGACACGGTGCTTTATTAGATACTTTGACACGGTGTATTTTTGGATGATTTGACACGGTGTTTTTTTGGATGCTTTGAAACGGTGCTTTATTAGATACTTTGACACGGTGTTTTTTTTGGCGGGGATGCTTTGACAGGCTGTTTTTGGATTGTTTGCCACTTTGTTGGTTAAAGGAGACGGATTAGGGAAGTTTATTACAAGATAGAAGAAATTGATTATATCCTCATTTCAAAAAACTACATTTGTAACTTTCTACTCTGAGTGGCTCTTGAGACTTTCCTAGTGTGAACATCATTTTAGAAAAAGCTAAAATGGTAGATGAATTTAAAGCAAAAAAAAAAAAAAGATCTCTTTTGCCCCCAGTTATGTATTAAATAGCATGATAATTTTTTATCAAGCAAATGCTGGAAGGACTTTGTATTCAAAAGCAGTATGATAGAAGGATAGCATCTTTAACTCGTATTTGTTTTTCACAGAAATCACAGAAGCAACACACAGCTTGGTGAGACTGTCGGATGTCTGCAGGGTTTATACAACATATATCTCAAGTTTAACGACGGAAATAGATATTTCAGTCTATAGTCCGGTTTATAACAAAGGGAGAAGGTACAAATGAATACGTCATATCTATGGGGTGCACAAAACAAGCTAAACAACACTACTGTTACATTAATATTCATGTCGAGAAGAAAAGAACATTAAACAGTCAATTATCAAGAAATGATTTACGAGAATTACGCCCCAGACTTAAAGACAACATCGAATCTATCTCATGAACAGCTATGCCAATGATACGACGTTATCACAACGTGTATTTATATGCGTATATACAAGAATGTGCATGTATGTAAGTATAGGGATTTGTTTACGTTCTCTGGTTCTCATTTCATTTCTACTGTTCCCTTCTTTTTCCTCTAAAACACCTCTAAAACTATTGATGATCAGAGATTAACAGATGATCTCTCATCCAAGTTGGTACTATCTTCTCAATGGAGGAAAAACGGTTTGGTTACATTCAATGCCACGAAAAACCAAATTAGTTTGATTACATTATCACCGATCGGATCTCAATCAACTGACAGTCACTATGAATGGATGTCCCCTCGGAGAGATTCCGTGCCTCGAGAGAGAATTGCGGCACAAACACTATCCAGATCTCAAATGGAACTAGAACTTACGATCCAATGAAAACATGCAGGAAAAAAGGCCGGCTCCGTGCACCGCTCCAATAAGTAACTGACTCACCATGCTATTATCTTCATTTATAAGAACCAGATAAAAAGGTGTATTGTTCAGTCCTAACAACTCTCTCGTCTTGATGGAGACAAAAACCGTGTCCGACTCCTTATGTGTGATAAATTATTTTCCACCATCCGACCTCTCTCTCACAGGCGTGATATGTTAAACGCTCCCCGACTGCACTATCGCTACTTCCATAGAAAACGCTCGGCCAGTTCCTTCACAGCTAGGACACGCCATGCCAGTTAGATCGTAGCAAACCACCCACATTCCTTCGGTGTTACATTAGTGAGAAGTAGATTTCACTGCAATAGCGTCTAATCGAACTGCTCTGTGGAACCGACTCCCAAGAGAAAGTCTCCTCGATCACTACACTTTTAATATAATCAAGTCTAGAGTTAAGTGTTATTCTCCAGCCTATAGGCTTGCAGCCTCTTAATGTTACCCTCTAATCCCGATAAACACACACACACACACATATATATATATATATATATATATATATATATATATATATATATATATATATATATATATATATATATATATAATTAAGAAATTGGAGATGTAAGAAAACCATGGTAATATTTTATTTCGCAAAACTGGCGATTTCAAAACAATGAATAGATGCAAGAATTCTTCCAGGAATAAGCCGAAAACAAAAAAACAAGATTAACGGAAGATGCAAATATGTGTATGGATATATTCACATATTTGTATTTATATGCGTATATAGAAGAATGTGCATGTATGTAGGTATGCATATTTGTGAACGTTCTCTGGTTCTCCTTCATTTCTACAGTTGCCTTCTTTTACCTTTTTTCTTTTTCCTTTGTTCCATTCTTGAAAAATCATCTCCCCAAACCTTGTCTAGTTTGGTGAACAACAAAGACAACGCCACTACTATCGCATACCTCCTTCCCTTTTTACTTTATGGAACTGTCTTAAAATACAACTTCCATTAAACTTATTTTCGTTTTTTGGCTGATTCATGGAATAATTTTTGAATCCATTCATTGTTTTGAATCCCCCATGGAAATATCCATCCGGATTAACGGTTACTTTTATCATAATATATATATATATATATATATATATATATATATATATATATATATATATATATATATATATATATATGTGTGTGTGTGTGTGTGTGTGTATGTATAAGAAAAGATAATGATAAGCAGCTTCCAAAAGAGTCTTCCTAAGATTGAACGCTGGGAAACAATGGCCAATGCTATAAATAATGGCAGAGCTATGATATAATTTAAGTCAAATTTCGACCGACTACGACTTCTAGGTTCGAGCTTCACGGAATCATTAAACGGTCAGTAGGTGTGGTTAGTAAAATAGGTACCATGAAAACACAAGGGGAGACAAAGATGGTATGCCAACCAAAATCGCCAGTCGGGTAGGGATAACCTATCCGGCCAAGATCAAAACCCAATATATATATATATATATATATATATATATATATATATATATATATATATATATATATATATAATCAAAGTGCTAAAACATGTCTCCCCACAAATTGCAAGAAGACTTCAGAAGATTTATGGTGGAAAACACTAAAATTCTATACAAATTCCACATTACCGGAAACATCTCGCTGTAAGAGTGGCATGTATATTACCCCCCCCTCTATCTCTCACTATTAAATTCACCGTATTTAACAGTGGGAATAGTGTTAAATGTTTAAAGGCGTTTACTCGAATGCCAGCCGCTCTTAACATGTGAAGCCACGGAATAAATTCTGCTACTAGTATTCAAAACATCACAAATAAATATACATCTCAAACAGTCAAAACATGGAGAGAAATTAAGAATACGTAAAAGAAACCTCCTTGAATATGTAACAAAGCAGTGGTTAAAGATCTTGTGAATATGGATAATACTGAAAATTGTTGTATGTCTACGAATGAAAAAAAAATGGCGGATCGCTGGCAAAGCTAAATAAAAATAATTACGTTTTCCATGTCTCTCATATTTAAAGGAAAGATGGTTAAAATTAATGTTACTGGCCAAATATACATTAATACATATATATATATATATACGCACTCACAAACAAACACGCACACACACACACACATATATATATATAAAAGGGCATAAATTTAGAACATTAATTTCTTCTCAACATTTTTCTTCCATATCTGTTCTGTTTTGAAACGTTTGGATGTCTTAGGAAATTAACCCGGAGATGTATGGGGCATTTAATCGTACAAAATTTATTGGATTTACTCGTAGGTCAAAGTTTTAAAGCAATATCCGTCAGAGGAGTTTCCCGCTTCGTGTATGTCCGATCATTAATGTTTTAGCGCACGAGACGGAAAATAAGGAGACAATGTTTTATACAGAAACTTAATGTTTTCACATAAAATAATATTTTCTGATACGTTTAGAAGATTCTTGATTTAATTAAGATCCCTTTCTGTCTGTTACAACATGATAAATATTTGTCTGATATAAGTTATTTTCCGGCTACACTCTTCTTCTGTTTTATATAAAGATTGTTCCAATAACTTTGATTGATTTTAAATGTGAATTAAGTTTAAGCGTCTAATGATTTTTTTCTTATACTTTGAGATTTGGCGGGCATTTGGCCGATATTATTTTTCATCCATAGTTGCCATGACTTAAAAAAAACATGATCCAATAGAGATATAAATAAATTTTCACCAATAACACTGATTTATTTACTGCTAATTTTGATCCGTCTTAATGAAACACCCTTATACATAATCCGTATTAACGAACCCTCCTTTATATATATATATATATATATATATATATATATATATATATATATATATATATATATAAAAGAAAAACAGACCACTTTAAGTCTCCAGTGTAATAGTTTAATAGTCTCACCAGAGACCTTTACAAGGGCGCTTGATCCTCAGACATCACTTTCAAAAAGTTGAAACGAAAAATGAAATGAAAATTTACCCTTTTGACGGGTAGTGTTATGTTTATGTAATTTAAAAGAGAGGGTAGCGAGGAGTGGTGTGAGAGACATGGTCGAGTTTAGAGAGGGTTTATTTTATTATTTCTAACTATCATACCTAATATTGGGGAAGGAGGTACCAGACATTAACCTATTTATTCGGGGAAGTAAAGAAAAAAAAGATGTATTTCGCGTTTACGAAGGAAGAAGAGGGGTGGTATAGTTTTATCAATTTATGTAATATAAATTAGGTTGGTGCAAAGTAATGTCGTTTTCTCACATAGTAACATATGTGAGAAATCCTAATACCTAACCAACCTAATATACGTATGTGTGTGTGTATGCGTGTGTGTGTGTGTGTGTGTGTGTGTGTATGTGTGTGCCCGCGCATGTGCGTGTGTGTGTACGTGGCCGAGTTGTTAGAACGTTCGCATCCTCACGATGTTCGATTTCTCAGAAAGTAGACATCCTGATGTTATCGCACTGGACGGGTCGAACCCACCGTGCTGCACGTTTTAATTAACATGCCCTCGAAGAGCTGTAGACTAGGCGAGGGCACTTGTTATGCCTTTACTCAGATTTCTCTAATTATAGAATCTCTCGAAGTCTTTTTGATATCTACAGCTTCTTATCCAGACATTCAGGCCGGTAGAAGGAAATAAAAAGAAGTTTCATTAATGATGACTGATTTAATCTACTTTTTCTCATGAGGCTATATGAATTTCTTACTTTCCAGCCATTCTGAAAATGAGATGAGGACTTACCTTTAATTCGTTAGAAAAAAGCAAGGAAATTATATTACCAACGTTCGATATGTACAAAGAATTATAAAGAAAAATTAATTATTAACGGCTTTTGTTTTTACGCGTAACTCAGTTTCTTAGGTATAAAAGTAACTTCGGGAAAAATAATATGATTCATTATCTTAGCATACACACAAATGCATGCTCAGATAATGAATCATGTTATATATATATATATATATATATATATATATATATATATATATTAGTAATAATCTATAAGAAATTATACTCGTCCGGAAAACCTTTGGTGTCTTGATTTGCGAATAATCAAATCAATACCAAAAAAAAAAAAAGCTATGAATAAAGAAAGAACAAAGAACGTGTATGTCAGCCGAAAATAACCGTCTAGCATGCAAGTCCAAAGAAAAAAAAACCGATACGAGTTAGCAAAATAACTAAATACAGTGCTCAATATATTACGTAGAGCAGAGCAGAATATATATATATATATATATATATATATATATATATATATATATATATTTGGTTGGATAGATGTGAGTTTGTGACCCTGGGTTTCACGCTTTAGCGATTGTCAGAGTTTGTCTGACGATCGCTAAAGCGTGAAACGCAGGGTCAGAAATTCACATCTATCAAACTACATATGTTAGCTGTATCTCTGATACTGAGCGCTTTCTAATAAGAACCGCGTATATAATATACAAATAATTATACATATATATATATATATATTTATATTTATATATACACACTTTTCACACACACACACACACACACACACACACACACACACACACACACACACACATATATATATATATATATATATATATATATATATATATATATATATATCAGTTCCGCAGGAGTGGCGAATTTTTAACAGCTAACCATTCCAAACTATTCTTTTGATAAAAATCAATACCCGTGTTCTGTTTTTACCAGAATTTCATGAAGTTTTGGATATTTTTACTAATTAATATTAAACCGTTGGTTGCACCATTAGCATTAAGAACACTGGAATCGTCCATTAACCACCTTTTCTCACTTTTTTTTTTTTTTTAACCGTTGCATCACAATGATGTCGTTAAA
This sequence comes from Acanthosepion lycidas, assembly GCA_963932145.1. Lineage (NCBI taxonomy): Eukaryota > Metazoa > Mollusca > Cephalopoda > Sepiida > Sepiidae > Acanthosepion > Acanthosepion lycidas. Next base: position 57,488,820 of record OZ010597.1, on the reverse strand, counting down.
TCCACTCCGTCGCAAGTAGGTACTGAGAGTGAAATTCACTAAGAAAACTTCATTGAGTCGAAAGAACAATAAAAGACCAGAATTCAAAAATAAAGAACATAGCGATATTGCATTTACATTTTGGTGTGGCAGAGATAGAGTCTGAGAAACACACACACACACACGTATATTTTTTTTAGTGAAATTGAAGTAGATTTGAATAGCGAAATTAAATCAGAGCATTTTGTTTACTGATGGGGAAATCTGATCTAGGGCAGAAGTTGTACCCATTGAATCTGGGCTATCAGAGAACAATGGAAATGGTCAAAATAATTTTTATCAATTAAAAATTGAAATAGAGCTGAGTAAGCTAGAAGGAACTTTGGAATTCACATGATTTTGGTTGAGGCAGCCAGAACCCCCGTGATAATCACATGCGAACTACTAGGGCCAAAGGTCAGTTATAACATCCAGGTTTATCTATATAAATGCGTAGACATGCTGAAAAAGGCAGACTGGAGAAAAGTCTTGAAGAGAGAAGAAAGAATTGGCTCGGACGAGCGTTGGGAGGAGGAACCCCACTATAACTTTAAGCCCCGCACAGAAATCTTTATCCATCGCAAGAGTCATATATCGTTCTGAGACGATTTAACAAGATAATCACTACGCTCTCTCTCTCTCTCTCTCTGTCTAGAATCCAGTGAATGATTTTTTTACTTTTCTTTTCTGTAACCTGTTTCTTTTCTCTACTATTCTTTTCTGCTATATAAAAGACATTAACAATTCAACCAGTGAATCGATGTTTGTCCGGCTTTCTGCACATATTAATATTTTTTTGCTGCATTCTAATTTTTTTAGCGCAGACTCCCCAGCCGTGTCTACATCTTCAGTCGACCATGAATGGAAGGACAACACTTCTGCTTTCTGGATCAAACAAATCACAACGTGGGCATGAAGCAGGATTAAACCAGCGGACCGGTCGAATAATCTACGGATGCTCAGGGGACCTATGGCCACTCCCTTAAGTTCGGTTAGGGCCGAGTAGACACTTCAACCCCGAGAGTATGACGTCGGAGGTTAAGGCGCCGGGGCGATAGTGTTAGATTGGATCCTCGTAGTAAACAAAAAAGCATGAATCTGAACGATAATTCCACAAGGGAGAAACGTAAGCATTGAAGTTGAGGTTAAATGTACATAGTGAGAACTAGCTGTCCCATTAGTAATAAGCTTTAATTCAATTCAAGAGGAGAGCACATTAGAACAATCAGAATAGAAATATTTATAGAAAAACATTCAAGGGAAACACATTAAGGCGATGCGAAAGCGATTTGAGCCGATATCAGCTCAAGACATAAAACACCTCAATTTTAGCGATTTTATTTAAAATCTCTAGAGAGATAGAATATACACTGAAGTAGATACATATGTGGCATCCTTCGGCTTCGAGAGACCTTGGATCTGCGCCCAAAGTGTTACACATGATGGCGTTACAGAATCTGATATTGCTGTACAGGCCGACACGGGATTGACAGTCTTGATTGCAACGAATGAATATGAGGACGCTCCGCCACCACTGATGTTGACTTGATCTTTCTTTTCATCGAGGACGTTTCTCCCCGGCGACAAACCATCGTTTCTTCTCACCTCGATCCAGACCTGGGGGTAGATCCCGTCGCCATCGTTTACATTCGTTGGCGACCTCATTGCACTTCTCGATGCCCATGCCCATCGGTGTCATGGCCCTTTTGCGAGTGAGGATGAGGTCAGCCTTGTGCCTTCTCGCCGGTGGCCAGTTCCCCGAACGAAAGGAATTTCGGAATCCTATCATGAATAGACCATATATCGCAGAAATATTCAATACATGCAAGACTTATAATTGTGCAAGAAAGATTTTACACACACACACACATATATATATATATATATATATATATAAATTCAATTTCATCACTGACGTGCGCCAGTGGCTTAGGGGTACTATCTCCGACTGATACCAAATCAGTTAGGTTTCGATTGAGGCAATCGGATGTCTAGTCACACTGATGAGCTGTGAAACAGCGAAACACTCTGTGGGTGACAATATTTCGGTTGATCTCTCGGGGAAAAAGTGACTATTACTGCTGCTGATGCAATTGTATTTGCTAAAACGAATTGAGTTCTACAGTAACTGGTGTGTTTATCTAAAAATAAATACGTCTAACTTCACATACAATAGGTTGTGACTGCTTTGTTATGAGTCGGGTTTCGATCGGTTGTCTACGGACCCACACGCATGAGCTGCGAAACAGTCTGTCTCTGGACGACAATATATATATATATATATATATATATATATATATATATATATATATATATATATATATATATATATATATGGGGGAGGGATGCATCTAAGTTGTCTACAATTCATTTTCGAAGTTTTAAGAGCCAGCGAGAACTAAAGATTTCTGAAGTCGCTGCCGTACTCTAGATAATTAGTGTGACACAGTATTTCAATATCTACGTACTGTCTGTTTTGACATTTGCTTAAATTAGCTATGCTTATAAAAGAAGTACAAGAGAATAAAAATAAATGATTTTGCATGTCGAGAATTTTTTTTTTTTAATTCTTAATACTCCAAAGAATTTCGCGTAGTAGCCAAAATTTCCTATAAACTGGCCTGTCATTCTATTCATCAAATCTGATTTTGTGATTCCAGTGCGTCTTACGCTCTTCGAGAGCGTCTCAGAATGTAATGAAAAATGCGTCGGCCGTTTCCTGTCAGCTGACAGGAGACAAGAGACGCTTAACGAATTCACTCAATCCACCCAACATCAACCCATCCACACTCAATCATACAAATTGTACCCCTCGGGCCTGGCATCACCTCACCATACCGAAAGTGTAAGCTATACGATTGAACAGGTGACTGAGATAGAACTAGAGAGCGAAAAAGGTGGGGAGGAACTGTTTGAAGGAGTGTGAGTGTTTTCTATTTGAAGAAAATGCGGTCGGTAGAAATTTAATTTCGTAAATGGTTTTAAGCATTGGTCTGTTTATTTTTAAGTATTTCCTCACGCAAACAAGCGAACGACATCTTTGTGTTTGCTGGGAAGCTGCCAGTTCCAGACAATGTTGGTGTGTTCGGTTTTAACATAACTCTATCTACAAATATTTAGTTAAACGTTTTGGCACGATTTGCTTCCGTTTGTTAAATTGAACATAGAAGGTCGTAGCTCTCCACAGTTTCCTTTTTATCAATTGCAAGAAAATTGCCGTGACCTCTTAGGAAAGACACGGGAATTATTACATTTTATTTTGTTTTTGTTTTTACTACATTTTCACCGGAACGATCATGAGGATATGTAGGATAGATAACGATGAACCTAGACTTGAAAAGGTTAAGATTGTAGAGGCCGGGGAAAGATTATCTCACGTAGCTATTTCTGTCTGGAAGGAAAAGTCCTAATGGAACTTCCTTCTTACTTACACAATACGAATGATGGCACATGTCTGTGTATATGCCATAGCCTGTTTTAGATGTGAATATATGAACTGCTGGAAATTATGAATGTAGCTCATCAGAACATTTGCCATTGAAGTAGACATAAGTAGCGAGAGTATTGCAACTTTTCGTCTGTGGAAAAGGGCAAGTAGACTAGAAAATAATTAATAACCGAAAGGACTATGTAGACGGCTCCGAATTCTATCAAAGCTGGCAAATGAGGACCAGTGTGCTCCAACCGAGATATGACAGTATTTCTCCATTTATGTTCTGAGCAAGATCTTGTAAAGACCGTGCATAACAATAGGAGTCAGATACTCTTTCTTTCACGGTTTTGAATTCAGCCTATTCTTTTTCGTATACTGGATACCAGACCAGACTCGACAGTCTAGATTCTCAAGTTCTTTTCTTTTTTTTTGGGGGGGGGGTATTTTTTAACACGTAGCTGATGGGGACGAAACCGAGGGTCTCATGGTTTTACTGTGGGAATTATTTCGAAAGCGTATACAACAAATAAAGACGGATTTTGAACTTGACTAGCCTATATCACTCGTTAAACTCACGAATTATCAAATTCGACAGATATCGTTAAGGTAACGAGTGTTGCTGAAAGCAATGTATAGCAAGGAATCCATCAGCTGTTATACAATGTTGTTCATCATGACGGTCGTCTTTGAGTATAGAATCCAGAGGTTAACAGTGAATATTTCGGAGACAGTAGGAAAGCGTAGTTGAGGTTAGCAGTGGATATCGCAGCAAAGTAGCAGAGCGTAGTTCTTCCTTCTGTTCATCTTCGCCTGACAAGTTCGACTGGACATTCGGGTAGAGTGAACAAAAATGGCCGCCTTTATACACGACGGATAGAATGGTCTGGGTCTTCTGATTGGTTAAACCTCTATTGGTAGAAGCGAGTCAAGGCATTTGGACTAACTCACTAGTTATATATATATATATATATATATATATATATATATATATATATATATATATATATATATATACATACATACATATACACAAAAAACTGTAACATCAGCCATTTGCATCTGAGTCTTTTCAAAGAATTTCGAACCAAAAATACAAGTTCAAACTATTAATGCCCAACGAAATTTCACTGAATGTCAGTGTCGATCCAAATAACTGAACATTTAATTTTATTTATTATTCCCTAATCTCCTTTTATTATCATTAATACTAACACACTAACAATTTATATCAGGACAATCTCCGAGTTCCACTGATACCAGCCCTACTGCCGATGACTGGGTAATAAGCTGGTTACTCTATCAGAATTTTCTAGTGTGAAGGTGGCTAGAAACACATGTGGGGTGATATAAAACAAAAAAGAGGAAGGCATTTTAATAAGGTTACAGATGATCTAGAAGAATCTATATAGTGGGAACCCTCGATATGTATGCAGCCAGTGCTGTGATGAATGTAGCCCTGAGCGGAAGGATTTCTTAGAGGATGCTCCAAATGGAATCCACGGTCACCAGTCCGTAACCAAGGCTTCAAAATGGAGGACGGCGGCAGTAATTTGAACTGGAGTGGGACCAGCTTCCCGGAGTAAACTTCCCAAATTCAATCTGTACAATGGGTGGATAACTGTACAAATTTCACTGCGAATCCGTGGAAGGGACAGGTTAGTTGTTTAGCTTTGCAGTTTATGAGACTGATAATGAGGCTGATGATGACGATGACGATGATGACGACGACATTGATGATGATGATGATGATGTTTATTTTATGATGATGATGATGATGATGATGACGATTATGATAATTATTATGATGATCATGATGATAAATGATGAGGATGATAATAATGATGACGATGATGATGCCGATGATGATGACAACGATGAAGATGATGATAAAGACAACGTCGATGATGATGATGATTGTTTTGTTTATTTGATGATGATGATGATGATGATGATGATGATGATGATATCGACGACGATGATGATGGGGATTAACTACGGTGATGATAATAATGATGACGATGATGATAATAATGACGTTGATGATGATGATTTAGATGACGACGACGTCGTTGATGATGATGATGATGACAACGATGATGTCGATGATGATGATGATGTTTATTTTATGATGATGATGATGATTATGATCAAAAACGATGATAACGATGATGATGATGATGATGATTAATCATGATGAGGACGATAATAATGATGACGATGATGATGCCGATGATGACAACGATGAAGATGATGATAAAGACAACGTCGATGATGGTGATAGTTTTGTTTATTTGATGATGATGATGATGATGATGATGATGATGATGATGGGGATTAACTACGGTGATGATAATAATGATGACGATGATGATAATGATGACGCTGATGATGCTGATTTAGATGACGACGACGTCGATGATGATGATGATGATGATGATGTTTATTTTATGATGATGATGATGATTATGATCTAAAACGATGATGACGACGACGATGATGATGATGATGATTAATCATGATGAGGACGGTAATAATGATGCCGATGATGCTGCTGGCGATGATGACGATGATTATGATAACAACATTGATGATGTTCTTTATTTTATGATGATGATGGTGATGATGATTAATTATGTTGATCATAATAATGATGAGGACGATGATAATGAAGACGATCATGACGACGACGATGATGATGGCGTCGACGTGGATGATAATGATATTTATTTTTTTGATGACGACAATGATAATGATGATGACTAAATATGATGATGATGATAAAGTTCAGATACATAGATATTACAATGGCCCGTTGAAAATCGATACTTACCGAGAGAACGAAGCTATTTTAAAGCATTTAGCGAAACCCCTGTTTCCAAAGGAAATTCTGCTTCTCGTTTGGAAGTTCTCTTCATAATCTCCTATCTCTTGCAGCTGTTAAGAATGTTTATCATTTAACATCCCCCCCCGACTACACGTTCTAGTGATCCTTTCAACAAATGCTCGTCGGGTAGAGGGCCCGCTCTGTCACTTTTGATTTCGATATATCCTGTTTCGTATCCAATTTTGCTTGCCATCTTTGCTGATTAATTCTTCCAGACATTTAAGCTGTCTCCTTCTTATGCTGAGTAGAAGTGTCATTTTTGTTTTTCATTTTTCCATAACACTTTTTTTGTTTTTTTCTTGTCTCACAAAAAGAAATAAAAAAAAAAAAAAAAAAGAAACTGAAAACATTGGTAAGATAAGAACAGAGCAATAATTTAAGCGAAAATGGAATTGTGGTAAGCAAGAAAACCGGATTAACTGTCAAGGAAATATCGGAAGAAGCAGATTTTGCAAATCTATATAGACATAATGGACGAAAAACGGCGAAGAACATTAACGAAAGAGAGCAAATCAACGTTTAATTCATGAATAAAAGTAAAAACATTAAATTCCGTTAGGCAATACACTCATTTCTCAACACTATCTATACCTTTGTTCTACCAAATCAAGAAGAAGGAGAGACTAGAGGTAAAGGGTCTTACGACCGTATCACGTTGGAAAACCGGTTCTCGTCCTATCACTCATTTTAAGCAAAGTCGAGACCGCTTGGGAATACCAAATGTTGCAAGCGTGGATGTGCGGGTGGTGTGATGATAACGGCTCACAATTACAAATCAGAGAGTCGAGTTCCAATTCCAATCGGGTTCCTTATATTCACTTACGCGGAAATGCTCTTGGGAAAGGCATGAATCCACTTATTCTTCTCCTCAGCTATGTGTTAATTAAAAGGAATTGTACTGGTAAATCATTATTATCCAGGAAAATCCCTTAAAATCCAAAAATATTTTCTGACTTTAAATGACCTGCAAAAAATCAGTCGAGTCAGAGCGTTCCATAAGATGGGGAAGTAAGAAGGTCACATTATAAGGATACACCCTTGTGAAAATTAATTGAAACAAAACGAATAATTCCTTTATTATTTAATATTTTCATATTTTTCCACTGAAACATGACACAGTGAACATATTATTATATCGTATATCCATCCCAAGAAATCGTTCCTTGCAGATTGGCCACATCATCTCGATTGGATTTAATTCAGGACCAGTCTACAGTACGTTGATTTGTTCACTGATATGGCTTGCCAGTGTGTTCGCGCAGCGTTACCATTTTAGTACGCTTCCTTGAAGTAACGTCCATCGCAGACAATGGCCGTAGGACAACTAATCAACAGTTGAAACAATAGTATTTGTGTGTTATGTAATCACGGATGATGTAATATTTTTCAAGGTCAAAAAAATCTTATCATATACCCCGAAAATAGATTCATATTTCTGCATAACACTGTAAATGACCTAATCTGAGGAAAAAGTAGAAATTGATTGCATCTTGTCACCCCAGTGAGTCTGCAACTTGCCGTATGGTGAAAGAAAGGAAACTAAAGCAGTTGTTTCAATTAATTTGCTCATGGTGTATATAGGATAGATAAATGTTGATTCTCTACTTGAAAGGGTTATGGTTATAGCTGTCAGAGAAACATCCTTTCCGGAGTTTATTCCCCATTAGCTCATTCCGAAACCTTCAACATTGAGTAGCTCTTGTCCAAATCCAAAATTAGTAAAAGAGCTTAAAAAAAAAGAAACTATGATCATACCCTGAAAAATTATATAGAATACGTTGTCCTGGGTATGACAATAAATTACATCCGGCAGCAAGGCTTCTGATCGGGAGATGTAAGGAGTGTGTTAACATCTTTTAATCGCTCCTGACCCGGTGTGGTAGCCGGTTATTTTCCCAGGTTTGGGCAAAATGTTGACTCCCAAACTGGGGTCAAAATACTATGAAAATATAAAAATAGATTTTTATTGTAAAAATACCGACAATAAATTTTCATAGTAAAAAAAAAGAATCACCAGCAATAGATTTTTTAAAACACACACACACACACACACACATATATATATATATATATATATATATATATATATATATATATATATATATATATATATATAATGTAATGAAAAACAAACCACTTTAATGTACCATTACGATAATTTATTTCACCTAAATCCTTTTTTAAGGATTCAGGATCATCAGGTAAATCTTCCAACAACGAATTGAGAAAAAAAAAAATCTATATATATATTTGTAAAATAAATTACTAATGCTCACAAGAAAATAAAATTTCGGCATTAAATAACCCACAAGGTGTTGATATGCCGCAAAATAAACAAACAGAAAACTAGCATATGTTATTTGAAACCAGCTGCATTGTGCCAACACTGTTTCGTAAATTTTGACGTGGGACTATAATTTGTTCTCCATATTCTGACGCATTCGGGATAAAAATCTTCTTCACTTGGAATTGAAATAAAATACGCTACTTATTCATTTGAGTTATTTTTTTTTTTAGAATGTTTATGAAAATGCATTTTATTGCAATAATTGTAATTCTAATACAGATGACGAAAGAATGAAGAAAAAGTTGACAAGAAAAGCACCAGCTGTTTGGTCTATTAATGCCAAATATTTTCTCATAACGAAATGGTAAAGATAAACATTACCATTAGAGTCAAAGTGTACAGATACTATACTTTGATCAATGCCCAATAGTCACAAAGTGAATAAAAGCGTAACTTGAGAAACACTAGCTGATCTGTCAATGAATGACGAATATGTCGTTGAAAGGAAATAGTTAATATTAACATTACAATTAGAGGTGAAGTGAACAGATACTCCACTTCGATCAATGTGCGATAATCACGGAGGAAATAAGAGATTGACGCGAGGAGCAAAGGCAGCTCTGTCAATGAATGCCGAATGGCTAATATTCATCATCACCATCACTCGACCTCCCTATGTTTGGTCGTATCTCTATTGACAATCACTTTTTTATATTGCATTCCTGTCCCCAGATGACCAGTGTCCAACCCTGAGTCCTGCGCTATGGTGTCCGGGAAAGTTAATTTTCGTGAGAAGACACTTCCAGACGGATGCCATAAGATTAAGTTTGAGACGATTTCCCTGTCCGCTCGGTGTCCAGCAAACTGCGATCGTTTTTGTTTGGGCTTAAGAGAGATTTGTCTCAGTTCTCCGTAAATTGTTAAACGTGGCATGGGATCTCCAACGGATGTTCTGGATTCTTCTAAATAGATTTGTTTATTTTCCGTCCAGTCGTTTTCAAGATGGGCAGACACTGTCTAAGAAATATTACCATTAACATTATAGTTAAGGAGTTCGACAATTCAATCACATCCCGTTGGCCTTTGAGCGAATAAATGCGTAAGACAATGAGCTATGGTCGCTTAGTCAATGAATGCAAATATTTCCTGATAAATAAACGATTAGTATGACCATTACCTTTAGAACTGATGAGAACAGATACTACACATCGAGCAACGCAAATGGCCAAATAGTGGATAAAGCCTATTCGGTCAATGGATACCGAATGTTTCCAAAGAAGGAAACGGTTAATATTGCAATAAACTTTGGATTCAAGAGAGTATATTGTACATCACGAACACAGACCGATATTCGGACTGAATTAAAACGTAAATCCAGGGTTACTGGGTGGTTGGTCAATGTATACCGAATGTTTGCTTATAAGGAAACGGCTAACATTACCATCACCATTAGAGATGAGGAAAACTACATTTCGATCACTACCTAATGGCAAGTGAGTGAATAAAAACGTAACATGATGGTCACTGTCTGTTCGTTCTATGATTGCCGAATATTTCCTTATAAGAAAACGGCTAATAATACCTCTACTATTTAAGGTTAGGAGAGCAGATATTATAATCCGATCACTCTCCGATGGCCAACAGATGAATAAGAGTAACTCGTGGCGCGCTAGCGGCTCGGTCAATGAACGCTGACTGGTTCTCCATTGAGCAACGAATAATAATAACACCAGCATTAGTGGTGTGCAGTGCAGATAACACACTTCGATCTTTGCCCAGTGACTAATTAGTTATTAGGTTGGTGTAAAAATAATGACGTAATAATGTCGTTTTTTGACGTTAAAAATACGTCAAAAAACGACATTATTACGTCATTATTTTTGCACCAACCTAATAATAAATGTTTAGCTAGTATATCACTGTCGGCTCGGTCAATGAAACGTTTAATATTGTCATCACCATTTTCGACTGTTGTAGAAGCGGCTGTAGACATTAAGAATCTTTCTCCTGACGATCCAATTCCAAAATCTGAAGAAAATTCCATTCACTGGAATCTATAGTGTAATCAATTTTTGATATGCGTTGGAACCTTTTGGCATATTCTTGTACGGTTATCTTGAATATATTTTTTAGATGAAGCCTACTCAGCAATTATTAATTTCTGACAAGTATTCCTTTCATATTTTTATCGTCGCTTTTCATCCAGGCTACTTAGGACGTCATTCCGTGGTAATCAGTCACCGCGTTTGTAAGAAATCAAGAATTTTTACTTCAAATAATCATACAAAAATACAAGGCTAACTCATTTAATATTTCATCAATGGCAATTGCGTCGTTATAAATTTGAATTCCCTTCAATCCTTACTGTAATTGACGAGATGCTTTACCAATGATGAAGCGATATCATTCTGAATATGAACTAGACCTGATCGATTTTTAGATAAATTTTAATGGCAACGGATAAAAATCGATGCCCCATCGGTTAATCTTTTGAAGAAAATCGATGAAATTATCTTTTTTTTTTTAATTTTTTTTTAAATTGAAACTAATCTTTCTTAACTTAACCTTAGGAAAATATTAACTGAGTTAGCAGACCTTGATTGATACGTATTTTGAAAATATTAAAACATTAAACCTAGTGATTCATGACAAAATCCAAAGGATAATCTATAATGCAATCGATCCTGACCAGGCATCTCGATTTCAGTCACTTTCTCACCGACGTAACCTGGCTTCTCGCTGTCTTTTCTACAAATATTTTCATGGCAAGTGCTCTCATGATTTTTTTTCTCCCTGCTGACCCGACTACATGAATTTAAGCGTGCTACTTGATTTATATTTAGGACCCACCGTTTTAATGTCGAAATAGTTAAATATAACCGCTGCAGCTACTTCAACAGATTCCTTTCTTGTAGTTCCGCTTGCTTGCTTCACTAATAACTACAATATATATATATATATATATATATATATATATATATATATATATATATATATATATGTATGTATGTATGTATGTATGTATGTGTGTGTGTGTGTGTGAAAATATATAGAAAATAGGAAAGATCTCTTTATGTATATAATGCAAAAGTTATGGAGTATTTTTTGTTATTATTAAAAAAAAAACAGTGCTCGACACAAAAGTAGAGCCTAAATATAATTATTTACTAAAAAATATGATGGAATCATATTTTATATATATATATATATATATATATATATATATATATATATATATTAGGTTGGTGCAAAAATAATTTCGTTTTCTAACATATGTTACTATGTGAGAAAGCGAAATTATTTTTGCACCAACCTAATATATATATATATATATATATATATATATATATATATATATATATATATATATATATATATATATATATTCCTCAAAGCATAGAGGCTTGGATTGAGGAATCAGACTGTAGGAACAGACGAAAGCTTGTAAAAAACTGAAAAAAGACCTTATGCAACTGGAATTTATAAGCAGGGATCATAACATTCATCTACAGGTTCGGGGTTAATGTACTTTATTAAATTTGTTTGCGAAGATGTATTCTCGCCATTTAAATCATTAACTTCTATATCTGTTTTTTGTATGAATGATTCATATATATATATATATATATATATATATATATATATATATATATATCGGCTCGGATTGCGGTATCAGACAGCCCAGTTCGAATTCCAGTCATTACATTCCCTTACGAAAAGTATGAAAACTTTTCTTTATCCCCCAGCTATAGGATAGCGGGATAGATCGGGATCTATATCCTTGGATGGCAATTGGTCTACCGCAGAAACAATTGGCAACCTACTGCAGGAAAAATCTACCACATCAGTCATGTATCGAAAGATATATGATCGCCTAAGCGTGTATCATGTATGGCACATAACTGATTACTTGGAAACTATATATAAAGGGAAATCGCGTTAATTCAATAACATTTTAACGCCTAAAGCCCACCCCCTTCCCCAGAACAATGTCGGATAAAGCTCAATCTGTCATCAATCTTTCAAACTCCTTAAAGAAACAACGACTGTCCGGTTAAAAATATTTTTTGCGATATTTTAAACTTCAAGTAAATAATAGTGGTTTTACATTAGAATATTTATACCTTAAATCACCTGATATTCCTCAAATAAAGTTTCAGAAAAAGAGGTTTTATAACTGGAAGAGAAATACTCTGCGATGGGAGACACCCAAAAATCTCGTTAATCAGCTATTTTAGCAAATGAAAACTCCCACACAATTTAAATTACATCTAAATTAACTTTTGAAATGCATTAAATTATTTTGCTTATTGGATATACACTCAATTGTCTTTCTGCACTGGAGATACGTTACAGATACTACCGTGCAAATTGAAACCCAGTAAAAATATACGGTCTGCATAAAAAAATTAGAGATATATATTATGAATAATCAACCCTTGTTTTGTTACTCTCCTCTTTGAGAAAGAGAGCTATTTCTGTTTACTGAGACTATAAAAGGACACTATACGCGAACTTTGTATTCTCATTTAAATAAATCTTTCTTAAAGCTTACACCTGCGTACTTTTGTCATCATAATTCCTTCCATTTAAATATATTTATAAAAAAAATGTTAATCTTCAAATACAAATATATATATATATATATATATATATATATATATATATATATATATATATATATATATATATATAGATAGATAGATAGATAGATAGATATAGACAGATATATATAACAATCATTCTGTTATTCAGTGTAACCATTAGACAGTAACCGTGCCCGCTTTTTTTTTTGTTTTTCGGTAACACAAAATCACATTCGTCACTGGAAATATTTAATGGGGATATATCTTTACGTGTATCTTGAATAAAATTAAAATCTTGTTTCTTTTGAATACGAATTTGGTTACAAGACGCTGTGATTTTGTTTTTGCTAGTTCTTTATATGATTCTTCCTAATGTGCCATAATCATTTTCAAATCACGATGGAATTGCGTACCCCGTTCAACATTGTTATCATTTGTAAGAAAATGATTTCTAAGTTTAGTGGCTATTTAGAGGCTAGTCCCCACACCTAGATACGTCCATTATTTTGCTTCTTGCGCCTATTTGCTGATATTTACTCCGTGTTCTAGAAAGGTTTATTAGCATGTTCGTTGGTTATATATTGAACGTTACGATATATGAGAAAGTGAACGGACAAAATTAGGTTACATCGTCAGCATGTGTATGGATATTATTAGGTTGGTGCAAAAATAATGACGTAGTAATGTCGTTTTTTGACGTTGAAAAATTACGTCAAAAAACGACATTATTACGTCATTATTTTTGCACCAACCTAATACATTCTTTATGTATAAATGTTATCTGCAAGAAGACAGAATGCATGTCAGTTTGCAAAAGGATGAGACGAAAATGAAAAATCCAAATCGAAGATACCAAAAATCAAACAAGAAAAATAAATATCAGGGAAATCTTTTAACAGAAGTCGGAAAGTGCAATACAGAGATCCGACGGGCCATCAGGATAGTCAAAGACTTCTTCCAAAAGCAAAGCAGAGTCCAAAGAAACGGGAAACCTTCGTTAGAAACAAAGAAAAGTGTATTGAACTGTTACGTGACCCATGTCGTCCTATATGTGAGTGAATGCCGGTCAATATCCTAAAAGCTGAAGAAGAGAGACTTGATGCAACAGAAATGTATTTCTACAAAATGTAGGCCGGGGATACCCTGGACAGAATATGCGCGCAACGACGAATTTCTAGAGAAAATCGAAACGAAAAGTAAACTTATACATAACATCAGCAAGAGACAGCTGATATTTCGAGAGCATATAATGGGAAAAGAAGGTTTAGAAAATCTAACACTCACAGGACAGATTGAAGGCAAAAGGGACAACGGAAAACACCAGTAACGAGTTTCGAAAATGAATTGCAGAACTGGGTTTGGAAGAAATAACAAACCGTCAAAATTTATTAAGAGCTACAAAGTACAAGAAGTTGTGGAAAGTCATGATCGACTTTGCCCTGAGGGGTCACGATACATGAAGAAGTTTATTTTTGACATGAATAAGTGCATATCACATATATTATCTGAAGGAGCTTAATAATATACCTTCTAAATATATTCTGTTTAAAGGGACGTGTGAGATTTTTTTTTTTTTTTTTATCATCCTGGTATTTTTAATTTCTTTTTAGCGAAGCGAGAATTTTAATATATATTCTCGTCCATCAGCATGGCTGATGCTAACCACCAGGGGACCAGGGGAGTAACTGATTGCGACTTTTCAGGCAAGTGTTTTCCGATGACCTGAAGGATAATATTGTCTCAATTGCTAGGTCTGCTGCTAGGAAACTTGGCTGATTGGCCAGACATTCTATCTTACACATAAGACTATCATTCGTCCATACACTGAATATTGCTGTCACATCGACTATGGTCTTTCTGCTATATATTAATAAAATCCAGATAAGAATTTTGCAATATTATTTGTCCATACCTGACATCTCGTCTTCTGTCACTTTCCCACAGCCGTATCGTAGCTTCCCTGTGTCTTTTATATACGTATTTTTTATGATAATTCTTCTGATTGGCTTCCGTCTGAGGTACTTATACATTATGAATTTAAGCGTACCAATAGATTGGTGGCAAGGTCTTTTTGTTTTACAGCTGAAATGGCTAGATGACACCGTATGTTCCATTCTAACAGTTTTTTTTTCTCGAAATTCTCGCTTGTGGAACTCTCTACTGGGATCTTGCTATCCAATCAACATTGATCTTGAATAATTTAAATGCAACGTGCATTATTATCTTCTGTCTTCTTAATACCTGTTTTTTTTTCTCTCCTTAATATTTTTTCTCGTATTATATTTCGCACTGTAATTGCTTGCGTCTGAGTGGTCTTACTCGAAGTGAACTGATAAATGATTCGAACCTTCCCCCGTTAGGTCCGATGAGTTTACACGATGAAGGATACGAAACTGAGGAGATATGAAATTTCGAATATCTAGAACGAGAAGGATTTCGCTTAAAGGCAATATTCAGCCTGGCTTGATTTGCAAATGTCCATCGTGTCTGAGTCGGTATGAGAACGCCGTAACTAACAACGGTTTCTTCCTTTGAAAGGGGACAAAGCGCCGAATCCTGACTGGCCGAGCAGGTTTTTCCTTAATACGATTTCCTGAATATTCAGTCCGGTAGACGAAAATAAATAAATATACTATTTAATAAGTAAACAGAGTCTACTTTAATATGCGTATCAAATAAAATAATAAAATATCGTTTAAGGGATAAAACCTGTCGGATTAATAAATAAAAGTCTATGACTTCTTTATATATATATATATATATATATATATATATATATATATATATATATAAAGGCTCAAAACACAGGGTGTGTATGTGTGGGAGTGAGAAACAATTGTGAGAAGGAAAAGAACGAAAGCTCTACAGAGGGGTAACAGAAGAAAGAAGGCCTAGAGGTGAAATTGGTGATTAAAATTTAACATATATATATATATATATATATATATATATATATATATATATATATATATATATATATATATGCTGTGTCAGTTTGATAAATTGTCGCCTGAATTAAGCAAAAATAAAAATAACACTGGCATCTATTATAAAATTCATATTTACCAAAATTACACAAAAATATCTTGAAATACTCAGAAGTAAATTTACTCAATAAAATCGCCATTGGCTTCAGTTTTTTTTTTTAATGTATTACTGGCAATATTTTCTCCCGAAAATGAATTGATCGTATTTTTACTATAAAAATATATTTTGTTTTGACCTCAGTTAGTAGCCAACTATTAAGATGGGACCCTAACAGGTGCTACTACCCTAGATAAGGGTGGATCTGGGAAGAACAGCAATTAGGAGTTGGTTCCACGCCCATCAAAACCTCAGGATCAGTGGTCTTGCTACGGGATGTAGTTTATCGTCATACCCATTACGACCAACTGCCTGAGCAGCGGATGAAACAAACCCACCAAAGGATTATAGCTATCGCCCAGAAAATAACCAGCTGTTCGCGGAGGACATTTCGAGCAGAGAACCAAATGAAAGACAGCACGCATCCCGGGTTGATGCTTGTTTCAACCGTTACTTCAGTTTTAGGTCACTTCCAAGCGATCGCAAACTATCAACCGTTACCAACAGGGAACAGTTTTAGGTCACTTGCGAGGCCAAAGCGCTTTCTCGACAGCTTTAACACTTGGGCTCTGCTTAAAATAGACTTTATCGCAAACTATCAACCGTTACCAACAGGGAACAGTTTTAGGTCACTTGCGAGGCCAAAGCGCTTTCTCGACAGCTTTAACACTTGGGCTCTGCTTAAAATAGACTTTATCGCAAACTATCAACCGTTACCAACAGGGAACAGTTTTAGGTCACTTGCGAGGCCAAAGCGCTTTCTCGACAGCTTTAACACTTGGGCTCTGCTTAAAATAGACTTTATCGCAAACTATCAACCGTTACCAACAGGGAACAGTTTTAGGTCACTTGCGAGGCCAAAGCGCTTTCTCGACAGCTTTAACACTTGGGCTCTGCTTAAAATAGACTTTATCGCAAACTATCAACCGTTACCAACAGGGAACAGTTTTAGGTCACTTGCGAGGCCAAAGCGCTTTCTCGACAGCTTTAACACTTGGGCTCTGCTTAAAATAGACTTTATCGCAAACTATCAACCGTTACCAACAGGGAACAGTTTTAGGTCACTTGCGAGGCCAAAGCGCTTTCTCGACAGCTTTAACACTTGGGCTCTGCTTAAAATAGACTTTATCGCAAACTATCAACCGTTACCAACAGGGAACAGTTTTAGGTCACTTGCGAGGCCAAAGCGCTTTCTCGACAGCTTTAACACTTGGGCTCTGCTTAAAATAGACTTTATCGCAAACTATCAACCGTTACCAACAGGGAACAGTTTTAGGTCACTTGCGAGGCCAAAGCGCTTTCTCGACAGCTTTAACACTTGGGCTCTGCTTAAAATAGACGTTATCGCACACTATCAAACGTTACCAACAGGGAACAGTTTTAGGTCAATTCCGAACTAGGCCAAAGCGCTTTCTCGACAGCTTTAACACTTGGGCTCTGCTTAAAATAGACGTTATCGCACACTATCAAACGTTACCAACAGGGAACAGTTTTAGGTCAATTCCGAACTAGGCCAAAGCGCTTTCTCGACAGCTTTAACACTTGGGCTCTGCTTAAAATAGACGTTATCGCACACTATCAAACGTTACCAACAGGGAACAGTTTTAGGTCACTTGCGAGGCCAAAGCGCTTTCCCGACAGCGTAACTCTTGGGCTCTGTTTAAAATAGACTTTATCGCACACTATCAAACGTTACCAACAGGGAACAGTTTTAGGTCACTTGCGAGGCCAAAGCGCTTTCCCGACAGCGTAACTCTTGGGCTCTGTTTAAAATAGACTTTATCGCACACTATCAAACGTTACCAACAGGGAACAGTTTTAGGTCACTTGCGAGGCCAAAGCGCTTTCCCGACAGCGTAACTCTTGGGCTCTGTTTAAAATAGACTTTATCGCAAACTATCAACCGTTACCAACAGGGAACAGTTTTAGGTCACTTGCGAGGCCAAAGCGCTTTCCCGACAGCGTAACTCTTGGGCTCTGTTTAAAATAGACTTTATCGCACACTATCAACCGTTACCAACAGGGAACAGTTTTAGGTCACTTGCGAGGCCAAAGCGCTTTCCCGACAGCGTAACTCTTGGGCTCTGTTTAAAATAGACTTTATCGCACACTATCAACCGTTACCAACAGGGAACAGTTTTAGGTCACTTGCGAGGCCAAAGCGCTTTCCCGACAGCGTAACTCTTGGGCTCTGTTTAAAATAGACTTTATCGCACACTATCAACCGTTACCAACAGGGAACAGTTTTAGGTCACTTGCGAGGCCAAAGCGCTTTCTCGACAGCTTTAACACTTGGGCTCTGCTTAAAATAGACTTTATCGCAAACTATCAACCGTTACCAACAGGGAACAGTTTTAGGTCACTTGCGAGGCCAAAGCGCTTTCCCGACAGCGTAACTCTTGGGCTCTGTTTAAAATAGACTTTATCGCACACTATCAACCGTTACCAACAGGGAACAGTTTTAGGTCACTTGCGAGGCCAAAGCGCTTTCTCGACAGCTTTAACACTTGGGCTCTGCTTAAAATAGACTTTATCGCAAACTATCAACCGTTACCAACAGGGAACAGTTTTAGGTCACTTGCGAGGCCAAAGCGCTTTCCCGACAGCGTAACTCTTGGGCTCTGTTTAAAATAGACTTTATCGCACACTATCAACCGTTACCAACAGGGAACAGTTTTAGGTCACTTGCGAGGCCAAAGCGCTTTCTCGACAGCTTTAACACTTGGGCTCTGCTTAAAATAGACTTTATCGCAAACTATCAACCGTTACCAACAGGGAACAGTTTTAGGTCACTTGCGAGGCCAAAGCGCTTTCCCGACAGCGTAACTCTTGGGCTCTGTTTAAAATAGACTTTATCGCACACTATCAACCGTTACCAACAGGGAACAGTTTTAGGTCACTTGCGAGGCCAAAGCGCTTTCTCGACAGCTTTAACACTTGGGCTCTGCTTAAAATAGACTTTATCGCAAACTATCAACCGTTACCAACAGGGAACAGTTTTAGGTCACTTGCGAGGCCAAAGCGCTTTCCCGACAGCGTAACTCTTGGGCTCTGTTTAAAATAGACTTTATCGCAAACTATCAACCGTTACCAACAGGGAACAGTTTTAGGTCACTTGCGAGGCCAAAGCGCTTTCTCGACAGCTTTAACACTTGGGCTCTGCTTAAAATAGACTTTATCGCAAACTATCAACCGTTACCAACAGGGAACAGTTTTAGGTCACTTGCGAGGCCAAAGCGCTTTCTCGACAGCTTTAACACTTGGGCTCTGCTTAAAATAGACTTTATCGCAAACTATCAACCGTTACCAACAGGGAACAGTTTTAGGTCACTTGCGAGGCCAAAGCGCTTTCTCGACAGCTTTAACACTTGGGCTCTGCTTAAAATAGACTTTATCGCAAACTATCAACCGTTACCAACAGGGAACAGTTTTAGGTCACTTGCGAGGCCAAAGCGCTTTCTCGACAGCTTTAACACTTGGGCTCTGCTTAAAATAGACTTTATCGCAAACTATCAACCGTTACCAACAGGGAACAGTTTTAGGTCACTTGCGAGGCCAAAGCGCTTTCTCGACAGCTTTAACACTTGGGCTCTGCTTAAAATAGACTTTATCGCAAACTATCAACCGTTACCAACAGGGAACAGTTTTAGGTCACTTGCGAGGCCAAAGCGCTTTCTCGACAGCTTTAACACTTGGGCTCTGCTTAAAATAGACTTTATCGCAAACTATCAACCGTTACCAACAGGGAACAGTTTTAGGTCACTTGCGAGGCCAAAGCGCTTTCTCGACAGCTTTAACACTTGGGCTCTGCTTAAAATAGACTTTATCGCAAACTATCAACCGTTACCAACAGGGAACAGTTTTAGGTCACTTGCGAGGCCAAAGCGCTTTCTCGACAGCTTTAACACTTGGGCTCTGCTTAAAATAGACTTTATCGCAAACTATCAACCGTTACCAACAGGGAACAGTTTTAGGTCACTTGCGAGGCCAAAGCGCTTTCTCGACAGCTTTAACACTTGGGCTCTGCTTAAAATAGACTTTATCGCAAACTATCAACCGTTACCAACAGGGAACAGTTTTAGGTCACTTGCGAGGCCAAAGCGCTTTCTCGACAGCTTTAACACTTGGGCTCTGCTTAAAATAGACTTTATCGCACACTATCAACCGTTACCAACAGGGAACAGTTTTAGGTCACTTGCGAGGCCAAAGCGCTTTCCCGACAGCGTAACTCTTGGGCTCTGTTTAAAATAGACTTTATCGCACACTATCAACCGTTACCAACAGGGAACAGTTTTAGGTCACTTGCGAGGCCAAAGCGCTTTCCCGACAGCGTAACTCTTGGGCTCTGTTTAAAATAGACTTTATCGCAAACTATCAACCGTTACCAACAGGGAACAGTTTTAGGTCACTTGCGAGGCCAAAGCGCTTTCTCGACAGCTTTAACACTTGGGCTCTGCTTAAAATAGACTTTATCGCACACTATCAAACGTTACCAACAGGGAACAGTTTTAGGTCACTTGCGAGGCCAAAGCGCTTTCCCGACAGCGTAACTCTTGGGCTCTGTTTAAAATAGACTTTATCGCACACTATCAACCGTTACCAACAGGGAACAGTTTTAGGTCACTTGCGAGGCCAAAGCGCTTTCCCGACAGCGTAACTCTTGGGCTCTGTTTAAAATAGACTTTATCGCAAACTATCAACCGTTACCAACAGGGAACAGTTTTAGGTCACTTGCGAGGCCAAAGCGCTTTCCCGACAGCGTAACTCTTGGGCTCTGTTTAAAATAGACTTTATCGCACACTATCAAACGTTACCAACAGGGAACAGTTTTAGGTCACTTGCGAGGCCAAAGCGCTTTCCCGACAGCGTAACTCTTGGGCTCTGTTTAAAATAGACTTTATCGCACACTATCAAACGTTACCAACAGGGAACAGTTTTAGGTCACTTGCGAGGCCAAAGCGCTTTCCCGACAGCGTAACTCTTGGGCTCTGTTTAAAATAGACTTTATCGCACACTATCAACCGTTACCAACAGGGAACAGTTTTAGGTCACTTGCGAGGCCAAAGCGCTTTCCCGACAGCGTAACTCTTGGGCTCTGTTTAAAATAGACTTTATCGCACACTATCAACTGTTACCAACAGGGAACAGTTTTAGGTCACTTGCGAGGCCAAAGCGCTTTCTCGACAGCTTTAACACTTGGGCTCTGCTTAAAATAGACTTTATCGCAAACTATCAAACGTTACCAACAGGGAACAGTTTTAGGTCACTTGCGAGGCCAAAGCGCTTTCTCGACAGCTTTAACACTTGGGCTCTGCTTAAAATAGACTTTATCGCACACTATCAACCGTTACCAACAGGGAACAGTTTTAGGTCACTTGCGAGGCCAAAGCGCTTTCTCGACAGCTTTAACACTTGGGCTCTGCTTAAAATAGACTTTATCGCAAACTATCAACCGTTACCAACAGGGAACAGTTTTAGGTCACTTGCGAGGCCAAAGCGCTTTCTCGACAGCTTTAACACTTGGGCTCTGCTTAAAATAGACTTTATCGCAAACTATCAACCGTTACCAACAGGGAACAGTTTTAGGTCACTTGCGAGGCCAAAGCGCTTTCTCGACAGCTTTAACACTTGGGCTCTGCTTAAAATAGACTTTATCGCAAACTATCAACCGTTACCAACAGGGAACAGTTTTAGGTCACTTGCGAGGCCAAAGCGCTTTCTCGACAGCTTTAACACTTGGGCTCTGCTTAAAATAGACTTTATCGCAAACTATCAACCGTTACCAACAGGGAACAGTTTTAGGTCACTTGCGAGGCCAAAGCGCTTTCTCGACAGCTTTAACACTTGGGCTCTGCTTAAAATAGACTTTATCGCAAACTATCAACCGTTACCAACAGGGAACAGTTTTAGGTCACTTGCGAGGCCAAAGCGCTTTCTCGACAGCTTTAACACTTGGGCTCTGCTTAAAATAGACTTTATCGCAAACTATCAACCGTTACCAACAGGGAACAGTTTTAGGTCACTTGCGAGGCCAAAGCGCTTTCTCGACAGCTTTAACACTTGGGCTCTGCTTAAAATAGACTTTATCGCAAACTATCAACCGTTACCAACAGGAAACAGTTTTAGGTCACTTGCGAGGCCAAAGCGCTTTCTCGACAGCTTTAACACTTGGGCTCTGCTTAAAATAGACTTTATCGCAAACTATCAACCGTTACCAACAGGGAACAGTTTTAGGTCACTTGCGAGGCCAAAGCGCTTTCTCGACAGCTTTAACACTTGGGCTCTGCTTAAAATAGACTTTATCGCAAACTATCAACCGTTACCAACAGGGAACAGTTTTAGGTCACTTGCGAGGCCAAAGCGCTTTCTCGACAGCTTTAACACTTGGGCTCTGCTTAAAATAGACTTTATCGCAAACTATCAACCGTTACCAACAGGGAACAGTTTTAGGTCACTTGCGAGGCCAAAGCGCTTTCTCGACAGCTTTAACACTTGGGCTCTGCTTAAAATAGACTTTATCGCAAACTATCAACCGTTACCAACAGGGAACAGTTTTAGGTCACTTGCGAGGCCAAAGCGCTTTCTCGACAGCTTTAACACTTGGGCTCTGCTTAAAATAGACTTTATCGCAAACTATCAACCGTTACCAACAGGGAACAGTTTTAGGTCACTTGCGAGGCCAAAGCGCTTTCTCGACAGCTTTAACACTTGGGCTCTGCTTAAAATAGACTTTATCGCAAACTATCAACCGTTACCAACAGGGAACAGTTTTAGGTCACTTGCGAGGCCAAAGCGCTTTCTCGACAGCTTTAACACTTGGGCTCTGCTTAAAATAGACTTTATCGCAAACTATCAACCGTTACCAACAGGGAACAGTTTTAGGTCACTTGCGAGGCCAAAGCGCTTTCTCGACAGCTTTAACACTTGGGCTCTGCTTAAAATAGACTTTATCGCAAACTATCAACCGTTACCAACAGGGAACAGTTTTAGGTCACTTGCGAGGCCAAAGCGCTTTCTCGACAGCTTTAACACTTGGGCTCTGCTTAAAATAGACTTTATCGCAAACTATCAACCGTTACCAACAGGGAACAGTTTTAGGTCACTTGCGAGGCCAAAGCGCTTTCTCGACAGCTTTAACACTTGGGCTCTGCTTAAAATAGACTTTATCGCAAACTATCAACCGTTACCAACAGGGAACAGTTTTAGGTCACTTGCGAGGCCAAAGCGCTTTCTCGACAGCTTTAACACTTGGGCTCTGCTTAAAATAGACTTTATCGCAAACTATCAACCGTTACCAACAGGGAACAGTTTTAGGTCACTTGCGAGGCCAAAGCGCTTTCTCGACAGCTTTAACACTTGGGCTCTGCTTAAAATAGACTTTATCGCAAACTATCAACCGTTACCAACAGGGAACAGTTTTAGGTCACTTGCGAGGCCAAAGCGCTTTCTCGACAGCTTTAACACTTGGGCTCTGCTTAAAATAGACTTTATCGCAAACTATCAACCGTTACCAACAGGGAACAGTTTTAGGTCACTTGCGAGGCCAAAGCGCTTTCCCGACAGCGTAACTCTTGGGCTCTGTTTAAAATAGACTTTATCGCAAACTATCAACCGTTACCAACAGGGAACAGTTTTAGGTCACTTGCGAGGCCAAAGCGCTTTCCCGACAGCGTAACTCTTGGGCTCTGTTTAAAATAGACTTTATCGCAAACTATCAACCGTTACCAACAGGGAACAGTTTTAGGTCACTTGCGAGGCCAAAGCGCTTTCCCGACAGCGTAACTCTTGGGCTCTGTTTAAAATAGACTTTATCGCAAACTATCAACCGTTACCAACAGGGAACAGTTTTAGGTCACTTGCGAGGCCAAAGCGCTTTCCCGACAGCGTAACTCTTGGGCTCTGTTTAAAATAGACTTTATCGCAAACTATCAACCGTTACCAACAGGGAACAGTTTTAGGTCACTTGCGAGGCCAAAGCGCTTTCCCGACAGCGTAACTCTTGGGCTCTGTTTAAAATAGACTTTATCGCAAACTATCAACCGTTACCAACAGGGAACAGTTTTAGGTCACTTGCGAGGCCAAAGCGCTTTCCCGACAGCGTAACTCTTGGGCTCTGTTTAAAATAGACTTTATCGCAAACTATCAACCGTTACCAACAGGGAACAGTTTTAGGTCACTTGCGAGGCCAAAGCGCTTTCTCGACAGCTTTAACACTTGGGCTCTGCTTAAAATAGACTTTATCGCACACTATCAACCGTTACCAACAGGGAACAGTTTTAGGTCACTTGCGAGGCCAAAGCGCTTTCCCGACAGCGTAACTCTTGGGCTCTGTTTAAAATAGACTTTATCGCACACTATCAACCGTTACCAACAGGGAACAGTTTTAGGTCACTTGCGAGGCCAAAGCGCTTTCCCGACAGCGTAACTCTTGGGCTCTGTTTAAAATAGACTTTATCGCACACTATCAACTGTTACCAACAGGGAACAGTTTTAGGTCACTTGCGAGGCCAAAGCGCTTTCCCGACAGCGTAACTCTTGGGCTCTGTTTAAAATAGACTTTATCGCACACTATCAAACGTTACCAACAGGGAACAGTTTTAGGTCACTTGCGAGGCCAAAGCGCTTTCCCGACAGCGTAACTCTTGGGCTCTGTTTAAAATAGACTTTATCGCACACTATCAAACGTTACCAACAGGGAACAGTTTTAGGTCACTTGCGAGGCCAAAGCGCTTTCCCGACAGCGTAACTCTTGGGCTCTGTTTAAAATAGACTTTATCGCACACTATCAACCGTTACCAACAGGGAACAGTTTTAGGTCACTTGCGAGGCCAAAGCGCTTTCCCGACAGCGTAACTCTTGGGCTCTGTTTAAAATAGACTTTATCGCACACTATCAACTGTTACCAACAGGGAACAGTTTTAGGTCACTTGCGAGGCCAAAGCGCTTTCCCGACAGCGTAACTCTTGGGCTCTGTTTAAAATAGACTTTATCGCACACTATCAAACGTTACCAACAGGGAACAGTTTTAGGTCACTTGCGAGGCCAAAGCGCTTTCCCGACAGCGTAACTCTTGGGCTCTGTTTAAAATAGACTTTATCGCACACTATCAAACGTTACCAACAGGGAACAGTTTTAGGTCACTTGCGAGGCCAAAGCGCTTTCCCGACAGCGTAACTCTTGGGCTCTGTTTAAAATAGACTTTATCGCACACTATCAAACGTTACCAACAGGGAACAGTTTTAGGTCAATTCCGAACTAGGCCAAAGCGCTTTCTCGACAGCTTTAACACTTGGGCTCTGCTTAAAATAGACTTTATCGCACACTATCAACCGTTACCAACAGGGAACAGTTTTAGGTCAATTCCGAACTAGGCCAAAGTGCTTTCTCGACAGCTTTAACACTTGGGCTCTGCTTAAAATAGACTTTATCGCACACTATCAAACGTTACCAACAGGGAACAGTTTTAGGTCAATTCCGAACTAGGCCAAAGCGCTTTCTCGACAGCTTTAACACTTGGGCTCTGCTTAAAATAGACTTTATCGCACACTATCAACCGTTACCAACAGGGAACAGTTTTAGGTCAATTCCGAACTAGGCCAAAGCGCTTTCTCGACAGCTTTAACACTTGGGCTCTGCATAAAATAGACGTTATCGCACACTATCAAACGTTACCAACAGGGAACAGTTTTAGGTCAATTCCGAACTAGGCCAAAGTGCTTTCTCGACAGCTTTAACACTTGGGCTCTGCTTAAAATAGACTTTATCGCACACTATCAACCGTTACCAACAGGGAACAGTTTTAGGTCAATTCCGAACTAGGCCAAAGTGCTTTCTCGACAGCTTTAACACTTGGGCTCTGCTTAAAATAGACTTTATCGCACACTATCAAACGTTACCAACAGGGAACAGTTTTAGGTCAATTCCGAACTAGGCCAAAGTGCTTTCTCGACAGCTTTAACACTTGGGCTCTGCTTAAAATAGACTTTATCGCACACTATCAAACGTTACCAACAGGGAACAGTTTTAGGTCAATTCCGAACTAGGCCAAAGTGCTTTCTCGACAGCTTTAACACTTGGGCTCTGCTTAAAATAGACTTTATCGCACACTATCAAACGTTACCAACAGGGAACAGTTTTAGGTCAATTCCGAACTAGGCCAAAGTGCTTTCTCGACAGCTTTAACACTTGGGCTCTGCTTAAAATAGACTTTATCGCACACTATCAAACGTTACCAACAGGGAACAGTTTTAGGTCAATTCCGAACTAGGCCAAAGTGCTTTCTCGACAGCTTTAACACTTGGGCTCTGCTTAAAATAGACTTTATCGCACACTATCAAACGTTACCAACAGGGAACAGTTTTAGGTCAATTCCGAACTAGGCCAAAGTGCTTTCTCGACAGCTTTAACACTTGGGCTCTGCTTAAAATAGACTTTATCGCACACTATCAAACGTTACCAACAGGGAACAGTTTTAGGTCAATTCCGAACTAGGCCAAAGTGCTTTCTCGACAGCTTTAACACTTGGGCTCTGCTTAAAATAGACTTTATCGCACACTATCAAACGTTACCAACAGGGAACAGTTTTAGGTCAATTCCGAACTAGGCCAAAGTGCTTTCTCGACATCTTTAACACTTGGGCTCTGCTTAAAATAGACGTTATCGCACACTATCAAACGTTACCAACAGGGAACAGTTTTAGGTCAATTCCGAACTAGGCCAAAGCGCTTTCTCGACAGCTTTAACACTTGGGCT
This sequence comes from Acanthosepion lycidas, assembly GCA_963932145.1. NCBI lineage: Eukaryota > Metazoa > Mollusca > Cephalopoda > Sepiida > Sepiidae > Acanthosepion > Acanthosepion lycidas. Next base: position 57,461,776 of record OZ010597.1, on the reverse strand, counting down.
CTGCTTAAAATAGACTTTATCGCACACTATCAAACGTTACCAACAGGGAACAGTTTTAGGTCAATTCCGAACTAGGCCAAAGTGCTTTCTCGACAGCTTTAACACTTGGGCTCTGCTTAAAATAGACTTTATCGCACACTATCAAACGTTACCAACAGGGAACAGTTTTAGGTCAATTCCGAACTAGGCCAAAGCGCTTTCTCGACAGCTTTAACACTTGGGCTCTGCTTAAAATAGACTTTATCGCACACTATCAAACGTTACCAACAGGGAACAGTTTTAGGTCAATTCCGAACTAGGCCAAAGCGCTTTCTCGACATCTTTAACACTTGGGCTCTGCTTAAAATAGACTTTATCGCACACTATCAAACGTTACCAACAGGGAACAGTTTTAGGTCAATTCCGAACTAGGCCAAAGCGCTTTGTCGACAGCTTTAACACTTGGGCTCTGCTTAAAATAGACGTTATCGCACACTATCAAACGTTACCAACAGGGAACAGTTTTAGGTCAATTCCGAACTAGGCCAAAGCGGTTTCTCGACAGCTTTAACACTTGGGCTCTGCTTAAAATAGACTTTATCGCACACTATCAACCGTTACCAACAGGGAACAGTTTTAGGTCAATTCCGAACTAGGCCAAAGTGCTTTCTCGACATCTTTAACACTTGGGCTCTGCTTAAAATAGACGTTATCGCACACTATCAAACGTTACCAACAGGGAACAGTTTTAGGTCAATTCCGAACTAGGCCAAAGCGCTTTCTCGACAGCTTTAACACTTGGGCTCTGCTTAAAATAGACGTTATCGCACACTATCAAACGTTACCAACAGGGAACAGTTTTAGGTCAATTCCGAACTAGGCCAAAGCGCTTTCTCGACAGCTTTAACACTTGGGCTCTGCTTAAAATAGACTTTATCGCACACTATCAAACGTTACCAACAGGGAACAGTTTTAGGTCAATTCCGAACTAGGCCAAAGTGCTTTCTCGACAGCTTTAACACTTGGGCTCTGCTTAAAATAGACTTTATCGCACACTATCAAACGTTACCAACAGGGAACAGTTTTAGGTCAATTCCGAACTAGGCCAAAGCGCTTTCTCGACAGCTTTAACACTTGGGCTCTGCTTAAAATAGACTTTATCGCACACTATCAAACGTTACCAACAGGGAACAGTTTTAGGTCAATTCCGAACTAGGCCAAAGCGCTTTCTCGACATCTTTAACACTTGGGCTCTGCTTAAAATAGACTTTATCGCACACTATCAAACGTTACCAACAGGGAACAGTTTTAGGTCAATTCCGAACTAGGCCAAAGCGCTTTGTCGACAGCTTTAACACTTGGGCTCTGCTTAAAATAGACGTTATCGCACACTATCAAACGTTACCAACAGGGAACAGTTTTAGGTCAATTCCGAACTAGGCCAAAGCGCTTTCTCGACAGCTTTAACACTTGGGCTCTGCTTAAAATAGACTTTATCGCACACTATCAAACGTTACCAACAGGGAACAGTTTTAGGTCAATTCCGAACTAGGCCAAAGTGCTTTCTCGACAGCTTTAACACTTGGGCTCTGCTTAAAATAGACTTTATCGCACACTATCAAACGTTACCAACAGGGAACAGTTTTAGGTCAATTCCGAACTAGGCCAAAGTGCTTTCTCGACAGCTTTAACACTTGGGCTCTGCTTAAAATAGACTTTATCGCACACTATCAAACGTTACCAACAGGGAACAGTTTTAGGTCAATTCCGAACTAGGCCAAAGTGCTTTCTCGACAGCTTTAACACTTGGGCTCTGCTTAAAATAGACTTTATCGCACACTATCAAACGTTACCAACAGGGAACAGTTTTAGGTCAATTCCGAACTAGGCCAAAGTGCTTTCTCGACATCTTTAACACTTGGGCTCTGCTTAAAATAGACGTTATCGCACACTATCAAACGTTACCAACAGGGAACAGTTTTAGGTCAATTCCGAACTAGGCCAAAGCGCTTTCTCGACAGCTTTAACACTTGGGCTCTGCTTAAAATAGACTTTATCGCACACTATCAAACGTTACCAACAGGGAACAGTTTTAGGTCAATTCCGAACTAGGCCAAAGCGCTTTCTCGACAGCTTTAACACTTGGGCTCTGCTTAAAATAGACTTTATCGCACACTATCAAACGTTACCAACAGGGAACAGTTTTAGGTCAATTCCGAACTAGGCCAAAGCGCTTTCTCGACAGCTTTAACACTTGGGCTCTGCTTAAAATAGACTTTATCGCACACTATCAAACGTTACCAACAGGGAACAGTTTTAGGTCAATTCCGAACTAGGCCAAAGCGCTTTCTCGACATCTTTAACACTTGGGCTCTGCTTAAAATAGACTTTATCGCACACTATCAAACGTTACCAACAGGGAACAGTTTTAGGTCAATTCCGAACTAGGCCAAAGCGCTTTGTCGACAGCTTTAACACTTGGGCTCTGCTTAAAATAGACGTTATCGCACACTATCAAACGTTACCAACAGGGAACAGTTTTAGGTCAATTCCGAACTAGGCCAAAGCGGTTTCTCGACAGCTTTAACACTTGGGCTCTGCTTAAAATAGACTTTATCGCACACTATCAACCGTTACCAACAGGGAACAGTTTTAGGTCAATTCCGAACTAGGCCAAAGTGCTTTCTCGACATCTTTAACACTTGGGCTCTGCTTAAAATAGACGTTATCGCACACTATCAAACGTTACCAACAGGGAACAGTTTTAGGTCAATTCCGAACTAGGCCAAAGCGCTTTCTCGACAGCTTTAACACTTGGGCTCTGCTTAAAATAGACTTTATCGCACACTATCAAACGTTACCAACAGGGAACAGTTTTAGGTCAATTCCGAACTAGGCCAAAGTGCTTTCTCGACAGCTTTAACACTTGGGCTCTGCTTAAAATAGACTTTATCGCACACTATCAAACGTTACCAACAGGGAACAGTTTTAGGTCAATTCCGAACTAGGCCAAAGCGCTTTCTCGACAGCTTTAACACTTGGGCTCTGCTTAAAATAGACTTTATCGCACACTATCAACCGTTACCAACAGGGAACAGTTTTAGGTCAATTCCGAACTAGGCCAAAGCGCTTTCTCGACAGCTTTAACACTTGGGCTCTGCTTAAAATAGACGTTATCGCACACTATCAAACGTTACCAACAGGGAACAGTTTTAGGTCAATTCCGAACTAGGCCAAAGCGCTTTCTCGACAGCTTTAACACTTGGGCTCTGCTTAAAATAGACTTTATCGCACACTATCAACCGTTACCAACAGGGAACAGTTTTAGGTCAATTCCGAACTAGGCCAAAGCGCTTTCTCGACAGCTTTAACACTTGGGCTCTGCTTAAAATAGACTTTATCGCACACTATCAAACGTTACCAACAGGGAACAGTTTTAGGTCAATTCCGAACTAGGCCAAAGTGCTTTCTCGACATCTTTAACACTTGGCTCTGCTTAAAATAGACGTTATCGCACACTATCAACCGTTACCAACAGGGAACAGTTTTAGGTCAATTCCGAACTAGGCCAAAGTGCTTTCTCGACAGCTTTAACACTTGGCTCTGCTTAAAATAGACGTTATCGCACACTATCAACCGTTACCAACAGGGAACAGTTTTAGGTCAATTCCGAACTAGGCCAAAGTGCTTTCTCGACAGCTTTAACACTTGGGCTCTGCTTAAAATAGACTTTATCGCACACTATCAAACGTTACCAACAGGGAACAGTTTTAGGTCAATTCCGAACTAGGCCAAAGTGCTTTCTCGACATCTTTAACACTTGGCTCTGCTTAAAATAGACGTTATCGCACACTATCAACCGTTACCAACAGGGAACAGTTTTAGGTCAATTCCGAACTAGGCCAAAGTGCTTTCTCGACAGCTTTAACACTTGGGCTCTGCTTAAAATAGACTTTATCGCACACTATCAAACGTTACCAACAGGGAACAGTTTTAGGTCAATTCCGAACTAGGCCAAAGTGCTTTCTCGACATCTTTAACACTTGGCTCTGCTTAAAATAGACGTTATCGCACACTATCAACCGTTACCAACAGGGAACAGTTTTAGGTCAATTCCGAACTAGGCCAAAGCGCTTTCTCGACAGCTTTAACACTTGGGCTCTGCTTAAAATAGACTTTATCGCACACTATCAAACGTTACCAACAGGGAACAGTTTTAGGTCAATTCCGAACTAGGCCAAAGTGCTTTCTCGACAGCTTTAACACTTGGGCTCTGCTTAAAATAGACTTTATCGCACACTATCAAACGTTACCAACAGGGAACAGTTTTAGGTCAATTCCGAACTAGGCCAAAGTGCTTTCTCGACATCTTTAACACTTGGCTCTGCTTAAAATAGACGTTATCGCACACTATCAACCGTTACCAACAGGGAACAGTTTTAGGTCAATTCCGAACTAGGCCAAAGTGCTTTCTCGACAGCTTTAACACTTGGGCTCTGCTTAAAATAGACTTTATCGCACACTATCAAACGTTACCAACAGGGAACAGTTTTAGGTCAATTCCGAACTAGGCCAAAGTGCTTTCTCGACAGCTTTAACTCTTGGGCTCTGTTTAAAATAGACTTTATCGCACACTATCAACCGTTACCAACAGGGAACAGTTTTAGGTCAATTCCGAACTAGGCCAAAGCGCTTTCTCGACAGCTTTAACACTTGGGCTCTGCTTAAAATAGACGTTATCGCACACAATCAAACGTTACCAACAGGGAACAGTTTTAGGTCAATTCCGAACTAGGCCAAAGTGCTTTCTCGACAGCTTTAACACTTGGGCTCTGCTTAAAATAGACGTTATCGCACACTATCAACCGTTACCAACAGGGAACGGTTTTAGGTCAATTCCGAACTAGGCCAAAGCGCTTTCTCGACAGCTTTAACACTTGGGCTCTGCTTAAAATAGACGTTATCGCACACTATCAACCGTTACCAACAGGGAACGGTTTTAGGTCAATTCCGAACTAGGCCAAAGCGCTTTCTCGACAGCTTAACTCTTGGGCTCTGTTTAAAATAGACTTTATCGCACACTATCAAACGTTACCAACAGGGAACAGTTTTAGGTCAATTCCGAACTAGGCCAAAGCGCTTTCTCGACAGCTTTAACACTTGGGCTCTGCTTAAAATAGACGTTATCGCACACAATCAAACGTTACCAACAGGGAACAGTTTTAGGTCAATTCCGAACTAGGCCAAAGTGCTTTCTCGACAGCTTTAACACTTGGGCTCTGCTTAAAATAGACGTTATCGCACACTATCAACCGTTACCAACAGGGAACAGTTTTAGGTCAATTCCGAACTAGGCCAAAGCGCTTTCTCGACAGCTTTAACACTTGGGCTCTGCTTAAAATAGACTTTATCGCACACTATCAAACGTTACCAACAGGGAACAGTTTTAGGTCAATTCCGAACTAGGCCAAAGCGCTTTCTCGACAGCTTTAACACTTGGGCTCTGCTTAAAATAGACTTTATCGCACACTATCAAACGTTACCAACAGGGAACAGTTTTAGGTCAATTCCGAACTAGGCCAAAGCGCTTTCTCGACAGCTTTAACACTTGGGCTCTGCTTAAAATAGACTTTATCGCACACTATCAACCGTTACCAACAGGGAACGGTTTTAAGTCACTTGCGAGGCCAAAGCGCTTTCCCGACAGCTTAACTGTTGGGCTCTGTTTAAAATAGACTTTATCGCACACTATCAAACGTTACCAACAGGGAACAGTTTTAGGTCAATTCCGAACTAGGCCAAAGCGCTTTCTCGACAGCTTTAACACTTGGGCTCTGCTTAAAATAGACTTTATCGCACACTATCAACCGTTACCAACAGGGAACAGTTTTAGGTCAATTCCGAACTAGGCCAAAGCGCTTTCTCGACAGCTTTAACACTTGGGCTCTGCTTAAAATAGACTTTATCGCACACTATCAACCGTTACCAACAGGGAACAGTTTTAGGTCAATTCCGAACTAGGCCAAAGCGCTTTCTCGACAGCTTTAACACTTGGGCTCTGCTTAAAATAGACGTTATCGCACACTATCAACCGTTACCAACAGGGAACAGTTTTAGGTCAATTCCGAACTAGGCCAAAGCGCTTTCTCGACAGCTTTAACACTTGGGCTCTGCTTAAAATAGACTTTATCGCACACTATCAACCGTTACCAACAGGGAACGGTTTTAAGTCACTTGCGAGGCCAAAGCGCTTTCCCGACAGCTTAACTGTTGGGCTCTGTTTAAAATAGACTTTATCGCACACTATCAAACGTTACCAACAGGGAACAGTTTTAGGTCAATTCCGAACTAGGCCAAAGCGCTTTCTCGACAGCTTTAACACTTGGGCTCTGCTTAAAATAGACTTTATCGCACACTATCAACCGTTACCAACAGGGAACAGTTTTAGGTCAATTCCGAACTAGGCCAAAGCGCTTTCTCGACAGCTTTAACACTTGGGCTCTGCTTAAAATAGACTTTATCGCACACTATCAACCGTTACCAACAGGGAACAGTTTTAGGTCAATTCCGAACTAGGCCAAAGCGCTTTCTCGACAGCTTTAACACTTGGGCTCTGCTTAAAATAGACGTTATCGCACACTATCAACCGTTACCAACAGGGAACAGTTTTAGGTCAATTCCGAACTAGGCCAAAGCGCTTTCTCGACAGCTTTAACACTTGGGCTCTGCTTAAAATAGACTTTATCGCACACTATCAACCGTTACCAACAGGGAACGGTTTTAAGTCACTTGCGAGGCCAAAGCGCTTTCCCGACAGCTTAACTGTTGGGCTCTGTTTAAAATAGACTTTATCGCACACTATCAAACGTTACCAACAGGGAACAGTTTTAGGTCAATTCCGAACTAGGCCAAAGCGCTTTCTCGACAGCTTTAACACTTGGGCTCTGCTTAAAATAGACTTTATCGCACACTATCAACCGTTACCAACAGGGAACAGTTTTAGGTCAATTCCGAACTAGGCCAAAGCGCTTTCTCGACAGCTTTAACACTTGGGCTCTGCTTAAAATAGACTTTATCGCACACTATCAACCGTTACCAACAGGGAACAGTTTTAGGTCAATTCCGAACTAGGCCAAAGCGCTTTCTCGACAGCTTTAACACTTGGGCTCTGCTTAAAATAGACGTTATCGCACACTATCAACCGTTACCAACAGGGAACAGTTTTAGGTCAATTCCGAACTAGGCCAAAGCGCTTTCTCGACAGCTTAACTCTTGGGCTCTGTTTAAAATAGACTTTATCGCACACTATCAAACGTTACCAACAGGGAACAGTTTTAGGTCAATTCCGAACTAGGCCAAAGCGCTTTCTCGACAGCTTTAACACTTGGGCTCTGCTTAAAATAGACTTTATCGCACACTATCAAACGTTACCAACAGGGAACAGTTTTAGGTCAATTCCGAACTAGGCCAAAGCGCTTTCTCGACAGCTTTAACACTTGGGCTCTGCTTAAAATAGACGTTATCGCACACTATCAAACGTTACCAACAGGGAACAGTTTTAGGTCAATTCCGAACTAGGCCAAAGCGCTTTCTCGACAGCTTTAACACTTGGGCTCTGCTTAAAATAGACTTTATCGCACACTATCAAACGTTACCAACAGGGAACAGTTTTAGGTCAATTCCGAACTAGGCCAAAGCGCTTTCTCGACAGCTTTAACACTTGGGCTCTGCTTAAAATAGACGTTATCGCACACTATCAAACGTTACCAACAGGGAACAGTTTTAGGTCAATTCCGAACTAGGCCAAAGCGCTTTCTCGACAGCTTTAACACTTGGGCTCTGCTTAAAATAGACGTTATCGCACACTATCAAACGTTATCAACAGGGAACAGTTTTAGGTCAATTCCGAACTAGGCCAAAGCGCTTTCTCGACAGCTTTAACACTTGGGCTCTGCTTAAAATAGACTTTATCGCACACTATCAAACGTTACCAACAGGGAACAGTTTTAGGTCAATTCCGAACTAGGCCAAAGCGCTTTCTCGACAGCTTTAACACTTGGGCTCTGCTTAAAATAGACTTTATCGCACACTATCAAACGTTACCAACAGGGAACAGTTTTAGGTCAATTCCGAACTAGGCCAAAGCGCTTTCTCGACAGCTTTAACACTTGGGCTCTGCTTAAAATAGACGTTATCGCACACTATCAAACGTTATCAACAGGGAACAGTTTTAGGTCAATTCCGAACTAGGCCAAAGCGCTTTCTCGACAGCTTTAACACTTGGGCTCTGCTTAAAATAGACTTTATCGCACACTATCAAACGTTACCAACAGGGAACAGTTTTAAGTCACTTGCGAGGCCAAAGCGCTTTCCCGACAGCTTAATTCTTGGGCTCTGCATAAAATAGACTTTATCGCACACTATCAACCGTTACCAACAGGGAACAGTTTTAGGTCAATTCCGAACTAGGCCAAAGCGCTTTCTCGACAGCTTAACTCTTGGGCTCTGTTTAAAATAGACTTTATCGCACACTATCAACTGTTACCAACAGGGAACAGTTTTAGGTCAATTCCGAACTAGGCCAAAGCGCTTTCTCGACAGCTTAACTCTTGGGCTCTGTTTAAAATAGACGTTATCGCACACTATCAACCGTTACCAACAGGGAACGGTTTTAGGTCAATTCCGAACTAGGCCAAAGCGCTTTCTCGACAGCTTTAACACTTGGGCTCTGCTTAAAATAGACTTTATCGCACACTATCAAACGTTACCAACAGGGAACAGTTTTAGGTCAATTCCGAACTAGGCCAAAGCGCTTTCTCGACAGCTTTAACACTTGGGCTCTGCTTAAAATAGACTTTATCGCACACTATCAAACGTTACCAACAGGGAACAGTTTTAGGTCAATTCCGAACTAGGCCAAAGCGCTTTCTCGACAGCTTTAACACTTGGGCTCTGCTTAAAATAGACTTTATCGCACACTATCAACCGTTACCAACAGGGAACAGTTTTAGGTCAATTCCGAACTAGGCCAAAGCGCTTTCTCGACAGCTTTAACACTTGGGCTCTGCTTAAAATAGACTTTATCGCACACTATCAAACGTTACCAACAGGGAACAGTTTTAGGTCAATTCCGAACTAGGCCAAAGCGCTTTCTCGACAGCTTTAACACTTGGGCTCTGCTTAAAATAGACTTTATCGCACACTATCAAACGTTACCAACAGGGAACAGTTTTAGGTCAATTCCGAACTAGGCCAAAGCGCTTTCTCGACAGCTTTAACACTTGGGCTCTGCTTAAAATAGACTTTATCGCACACTATCAACCGTTACCAACAGGGAACAGTTTTAGGTCAATTCCGAACTAGGCCAAAGCGCTTTCTCGACAGCTTTAACACTTGGGCTCTGCTTAAAATAGACTTTATCGCACACTATCAAACGTTATCAACAGGGAACAGTTTTAGGTCAATTCCGAACTAGGCCAAAGCGCTTTCTCGACAGCTTTAACACTTGGGCTCTGCTTAAAATAGACTTTATCGCACACTATCAAACGTTACCAACAGGGAACAGTTTTAGGTCAATTCCGAACTAGGCCAAAGCGCTTTCTCGACAGCTTTAACACTTGGGCTCTGCTTAAAATAGACTTTATCGCACACTATCAACCGTTACCAACAGGGAACAGTTTTAGGTCAATTCCGAACTAGGCCAAAGCGCTTTCTCGACAGCTTTAACACTTGGGCTCTGCTTAAAATAGACTTTATCGCACACTATCAAACGTTACCAACAGGGAACAGTTTTAGGTCAATTCCGAACTAGGCCAAAGCGCTTTCTCGACAGCTTTAACACTTGGGCTCTGCTTAAAATAGACGTTATCGCACACTATCAAACGTTACCAACAGGGAACAGTTTTAGGTCAATTCCGAACTAGGCCAAAGCGCTTTCTCGACAGCTTTAACACTTGGGCTCTGCTTAAAATAGACTTTATCGCACACTATCAACCGTTACCAACAGGGAACAGTTTTAGGTCAATTCCGAACTAGGCCAAAGCGCTTTCTCGACAGCTTTAACACTTGGGCTCTGCTTAAAATAGACTTTATCGCACACTATCAACCGTTACCAACAGGGAACAGTTTTAGGTCAATTCCGAACTAGGCCAAAGCGCTTTCTCGACAGCTTTAACACTTGGGCTCTGCTTAAAATAGACTTTATCGCACACTATCAAACGTTACCAACAGGGAACAGTTTTAGGTCAATTCCGAACTAGGCCAAAGCGCTTTCTCGACAGCTTTAACACTTGGGCTCTGCTTAAAATAGACTTTATCGCACACTATCAACCGTTACCAACAGGGAACAGTTTTAGGTCAATTCCGAACTAGGCCAAAGCGCTTTCTCGACAGCTTTAACACTTGGGCTCTGCTTAAAATAGACTTTATCGCACACTATCAACCGTTACCAACAGGGAACAGTTTTAGGTCAATTCCGAACTAGGCCAAAGCGCTTTCTCGACAGCTTTAACACTTGGGCTCTGCTTAAAATAGACTTTATCGCACACTATCAACCGTTACCAACAGGGAACAGTTTTAGGTCAATTCCGAACTAGGCCAAAGCGCTTTCTCGACAGCTTTAACACTTGGGCTCTGCTTAAAATAGACGTTATCGCACACTATCAAACGTTACCAACAGGGAACAGTTTTAGGTCAATTCCGAACTAGGCCAAAGCGCTTTCTCGACAGCTTTAACACTTGGGCTCTGCTTAAAATAGACTTTATCGCACACTATCAACCGTTACCAACAGGGAACAGTTTTAGGTCAATTCCGAACTAGGCCAAAGCGCTTTCTCGACAGCTTTAACACTTGGGCTCTGCTTAAAATAGACTTTATCGCACACTATCAACCGTTACCAACAGGGAACAGTTTTAGGTCAATTCCGAACTAGGCCAAAGCGCTTTCTCGACAGCTTTAACACTTGGGCTCTGCTTAAAATAGACTTTATCGCACACTATCAACCGTTACCAACAGGGAACAGTTTTAGGTCAATTCCGAACTAGGCCAAAGCGCTTTCTCGACAGCTTTAACACTTGGGCTCTGCTTAAAATAGACTTTATCGCACACTATCAACCGTTACCAACAGGGAACAGTTTTAGGTCAATTCCGAACTAGGCCAAAGCGCTTTCTCGACAGCTTTAACACTTGGGCTCTGCTTAAAATAGACTTTATCGCACACTATCAACCGTTACCAACAGGGAACAGTTTTAGGTCAATTCCGAACTAGGCCAAAGCGCTTTCTCGACAGCTTTAACACTTGGGCTCTGCTTAAAATAGACTTTATCGCACACTATCAACCGTTACCAACAGGGAACAGTTTTAGGTCAATTCCGAACTAGGCCAAAGCGCTTTCTCGACAGCTTTAACACTTGGGCTCTGCTTAAAATAGACTTTATCGCACACTATCAAACGTTACCAACAGGGAACAGTTTTAGGTCAATTCCGAACTAGGCCAAAGCGCTTTCTCGACAGCTTTAACACTTGGGCTCTGCTTAAAATAGACTTTATCGCACACTATCAAACGTTACCAACAGGGAACAGTTTTAGGTCAATTCCGAACTAGGCCAAAGCGCTTTCTCGACAGCTTTAACACTTGGGCTCTGCTTAAAATAGACGTTATCGCACACTATCAAACGTTACCAACAGGGAACAGTTTTAGGTCAATTCCGAACTAGGCCAAAGCGCTTTCTCGACAGCTTTAACACTTGGGCTCTGCTTAAAATAGACTTTATCGCACACTATCAACCGTTACCAACAGGGAACAGTTTTAGGTCAATTCCGAACTAGGCCAAAGCGCTTTCTCGACAGCTTTAACACTTGGGCTCTGCTTAAAATAGACGTTATCGCACACTATCAAACGTTACCAACAGGGAACAGTTTTAGGTCAATTCCGAACTAGGCCAAAGCGCTTTCTCGACAGCTTTAACACTTGGGCTCTGCTTAAAATAGACTTTATCGCACACTATCAACCGTTACCAACAGGGAACAGTTTTAGGTCAATTCCGAACTAGGCCAAAGCGCTTTCTCGACAGCTTTAACACTTGGGCTCTGCTTAAAATAGACTTTATCGCACACTATCAACCGTTACCAACAGGGAACAGTTTTAGGTCAATTCCGAACTAGGCCAAAGCGCTTTCTCGACAGCTTTAACACTTGGGCTCTGCTTAAAATAGACTTTATCGCACACTATCAACCGTTACCAACAGGGAACAGTTTTAGGTCAATTCCGAACTAGGCCAAAGCGCTTTCTCGACAGCTTTAACACTTGGGCTCTGCTTAAAATAGACTTTATCGCACACTATCAACCGTTACCAACAGGGAACAGTTTTAGGTCAATTCCGAACTAGGCCAAAGCGCTTTCTCGACAGCTTTAACACTTGGGCTCTGCTTAAAATAGACTTTATCGCACACTATCAACCGTTACCAACAGGGAACAGTTTTAGGTCAATTCCGAACTAGGCCAAAGCGCTTTCTCGACAGCTTTAACACTTGGGCTCTGCTTAAAATAGACGTTATCGCACACTATCAACCGTTACCAACAGGGAACAGTTTTAGGTCAATTCCGAACTAGGCCAAAGCGCTTTCTCGACAGCTTAACTCTTGGGCTCTGTTTAAAATAGACTTTATCGCACACTATCAAACGTTACCAACAGGGAACAGTTTTATGTCAATTCCGAACTAGGCCAAAGCGCTTTCTCGACAGCTTTAACACTTGGGCTCTGCTTAAAATAGACTTTATCGCACACTATCAAACGTTACCAACAGGGAACAGTTTTAGGTCAATTCCGAACTAGGCCAAAGCGCTTTCTCGACAGCTTTAACACTTGGGCTCTGCTTAAAATAGACTTTATCGCACACTATCAACCGTTACCAACAGGGAACAGTTTTAGGTCAATTCCGAACTAGGCCAAAGCGCTTTCTCGACAGCTTTAACACTTGGGCTCTGCTTAAAATAGACTTTATCGCACACTATCAACCGTTACCAACAGGGAACAGTTTTAGGCCAATTCCGAACTAGGCCAAAGCGCTTTCTCGACAGCTTTAACACTTGGGCTCTGCTTAAAATAGACGTTATCGCACACTATCAACCGTTACCAACAGGGAACAGTTTTAGGTCAATTCCGAACTAGGCCAAAGCGCTTTCTCGACAGCTTAACTCTTGGGCTCTGTTTAAAATAGACTTTATCGCACACTATCAAACGTTACCAACAGGGAACAGTTTTAGGTCAATTCCGAACTAGGCCAAAGCGCTTTCTCGACAGCTTTAACACTTGGGCTCTGCTTAAAATAGACTTTATCGCACACTATCAAACGTTACCAACAGGGAACAGTTTTAGGTCAATTCCGAACTAGGCCAAAGTGCTTTCTCGACAGCTTAACTCTTGGGCTCTGTTTAAAATAGACTTTATCGCACACTATCAAACGTTACCAACAGGGAACAGTTTTAGGTCAATTCCGAACTAGGCCAAAGCGCTTTCTCGACAGCTTTAACACTTGGGCTCTCCTTAAAATAGACTTTATCGCACACTATCAAACGTTACCAACAGGGAACAGTTTTAGGTCAATTCCGAACTAGGCCAAAGCGCTTTCTCGACAGCTTAACTCTTGGGCTCTGCTTAAAATAGACTTTATCGCACACTATCAAACGTTACCAACAGGGAACAGTTTTAGGTCAATTCCGAACTAGGCCAAAGCGCTTTCTCGACAGCTTTAACACTTGGGCTCTGCTTAAAATAGACGTTATCGCACACTATCAACCGTTACCAACAGGGAACAGTTTTAGGTCAATTCCGAACTAGGCCAAAGCGCTTTCTCGACAGCTTTAACACTTGGGCTCTGCTTAAAATAGACTTTATCGCACACTATCAACCGTTACCAACAGGGAACAGTTTTAGGTCAATTCCGAACTAGGCCAAAGCGCTTTCTCGACAGCTTTAACACTTGGGCTCTGCTTAAAATAGACTTTATCGCACACTATCAACCGTTACCAACAGGGAACAGTTTTAGGTCAATTCCGAACTAGGCCAAAGCGCTTTCTCGACAGCTTTAACACTTGGGCTCTGCTTAAAATAGACGTTATCGCACACTATCAACCGTTACCAACAGGGAACAGTTTTAGGTCAATTCCGAACTAGGCCAAAGCGCTTTCTCGACAGCTTTAACACTTGGGCTCTGCTTAAAATAGACGTTATCGCACACTATCAACCGTTACCAACAGGGAACAGTTTTAGGTCAATTCCGAACTAGGCCAAAGCGCTTTCTCGACAGCTTTAACACTTGGGCTCTGCTTAAAATAGACGTTATCGCACACTATCAAACGTTACCAACAGGGAACGGTTTTAGGTCAATTCCGAACGAGGCCAAGGCGCTTTCTCGACAGCTTTAACACTTGGGCTCTGCTTAAAATAGACTTTATCGCACACTATCAAACGTTACCAACAGGGAACAGTTTTAGGTCAATTCCGAACTAGGCCAAAGCGCTTTCTCGACAGCTTTAACACTTGGGCTCTGCTTAAAATAGACGTTATCGCACACTATCAACCGTTACCAACAGGGAACAGTTTTAGGTCAATTCCGAACTAGGCCAAAGCGCTTTCTCGACAGCTTTAACACTTGGGCTCTGCTTAAAATAGACGTTATCGCACACTATCAAACGTTACCAACAGGGAACGGTTTTAGGTCAATTCCGAACGAGGCCTAGGCGCTTTCTCGACAGCTTTAACACTTGGGCTCTGCTTAAAATAGACTTTATCGCACACTATCAAACGTTACCAACAGGGAACAGTTTTAGGTCAATTCCGAACTAGGCCAAAGCGCTTTCTCGACAGCTTTAACACTTGGGCTGTGCTTAAAATAGACGTTATCGCACACTATCAACCGTTACCAACAGGGAACAGTTTTAGGTCAATTCCGAACTAGGCCAAAGCGCTTTCTCGACAGCTTTAACACTTGGGCTCTGCTTAAAATAGACGTTATCGCACACTATCAAACGTTACCAACAGGGAACAGTTTTAGGTCAATTCCGAACTAGGCCAAAGCGCTTTCTCGACAGCTTTAACACTTGGCTCTGCTTAAAATAGACTTTATCGCACACTATCAAACGTTACCAACAGGGAACAGTTTTAGGTCAATTCCGAACTAGGCCAAAGCGCTTTGTCGACAGCTTTAACACTTGGGCTCTGCTTAAAATAGACGTTATCGCACACTATCAACCGTTACCAACAGGGAACAGTTTTAGGTCAATTCCGAACTAGGCCAAAGCGCTTTCTCGACAGCTTTAACACTTGGGCTCTGCTTAAAATAGACTTTATCGCACACTATCAAACGTTACCAACAGGGAACAGTTTTAGGTCAATTCCGAACTAGGCCAAAGCGCTTTCTCGACAGCTTTAACACTTGGCTCTGCTTAAAATAGACTTTATCGCACACTATCAAACGTTACCAACAGGGAACAGTTTTAGGTCAATTCCGAACTAGGCCAAAGCGCTTTGTCGACAGCTTTAACACTTGGGCTCTGCTTAAAATAGACGTTATCGCACACTATCAAACGTTACCAACAGGGAACAGTTTTAGGTCAATTCCGAACTAGGCCAAAGCGCTTTCTCGACAGCTTTAACACTTGGGCTCTGCTTAAAATAGACGTTATCGCACACTATCAAACGTTATCAACAGGGAACAGTTTTAGGTCAATTCCGAACTAGGCCAAAGCGCTTTCTCGACAGCTTTAACACTTGGGCTCTGCTTAAAATAGACGTTATCGCACACTATCAAACGTTATCAACAGGGAACAGTTTTAGGTCAATTCCGAACTAGGCCAAAGCGCTTTCTCGACAGCTTTAACACTTGGGCTCTGCTTAAAATAGACTTTATCGCACACTATCAAACGTTACCAACAGGGAACAGTTTTAGGTCAATTCCGAACTAGGCCAAAGCGCTTTCTCGACAGCTTTAACACTTGGGCTCTGCTTAAAATAGACTTTATCGCACACTATCAACCGTTACCAACAGGGAACAGTTTTAGGTCAATTCCGAACTAGGCCAAAGCGCTTTCTCGACAGCTTTAACACTTGGGCTCTGCTTAAAATAGACGTTATCGCACACTATCAAACGTTACCAACAGGGAACAGTTTTAGGTCAATTCCGAACTAGGCCAAAGCGCTTTCTCGACAGCTTTAACACTTGGGCTCTGCATAAAATAGACGTTATCGCACACTATCAAACGTTACCAACAGGGAACAGTTTTAGGTCAATTCCGAACTAGGCCAAAGCGCTTTCTCGACAGCTTTAACACTTGGGCTCTGCTTAAAATAGACTTTATCGCACACTATCAAACGTTACCAACAGGGAACAGTTTTAGGTCAATTCCGAACTAGGCCAAAGCGCTTTGTCGACAGCTTTAACACTTGGGCTCTGCTTAAAATAGACGTTATCGCACACTATCAAACGTTACCAACAGGGAACAGTTTTAGGTCAATTCCGAACTAGGCCAAAGCGGTTTCTCGACAGCTTTAACACTTGGGCTCTGCTTAAAATAGACGTTATCGCACACTATCAAACGTTATCAACAGGGAACAGTTTTAGGTCAATTCCGAACTAGGCCAAAGCGCTTTCTCGACAGCTTTAACACTTGGGCTCTGCTTAAAATAGACGTTATCGCACACTATCAAACGTTATCAACAGGGAACAGTTTTAGGTCAATTCCGAACTAGGCCAAAGCGCTTTCTCGACAGCTTTAACACTTGGGCTCTGCTTAAAATAGACTTTATCGCACACTATCAAACGTTACCAACAGGGAACAGTTTTAGGTCAATTCCGAACTAGGCCAAAGCGCTTTCTCGACAGCTTTAACACTTGGGCTCTGCTTAAAATAGACGTTATCGCACACTATCAAACGTTATCAACAGGGAACAGTTTTAGGTCAATTCCGAACTAGGCCAAAGCGCTTTCTCGACAGCTTTAACACTTGGGCTCTGCTTAAAATAGACTTTATCGCACACTATCAAACGTTACCAACAGGGAACAGTTTTAGGTCAATTCCGAACTAGGCCAAAGCGCTTTCTCGACATCTTTAACACTTGGGCTCTGCTTAAAATAGACGTTATCGCACACTATCAAACGTTATCAACAGGGAACAGTTTTAGGTCAATTCCGAACTAGGCCAAAGCGCTTTCTCGACAGCTTTAACACTTGGGCTCTGCTTAAAATAGACTTTATCGCACACTATCAAACGTTACCAACAGGGAACAGTTTTAGGTCAATTCCGAACTAGGCCAAAGCGCTTTCTCGACAGCTTTAACACTTGGGCTCTGCTTAAAATAGACGTTATCGCACACTATCAAACGTTATCAACAGGGAACAGTTTTAGGTCAATTCCGAACTAGGCCAAAGCGCTTTCTCGACAGCTTTAACACTTGGGCTCTGCTTAAAATAGACTTTATCGCACACTATCAAACGTTACCAACAGGGAACAGTTTTAGGTCAATTCCGAACTAGGCCAAAGCGCTTTCTCGACATCTTTAACACTTGGGCTCTGCTTAAAATAGACGTTATCGCACACTATCAAACGTTATCAACAGGGAACAGTTTTAGGTCAATTCCGAACTAGGCCAAAGCGCTTTCTCGACAGCTTTAACACTTGGGCTCTGCTTAAAATAGACTTTATCGCACACTATCAAACGTTACCAACAGGGAACAGTTTTAGGTCAATTCCGAACTAGGCCAAAGCGCTTTCTCGACAGCTTTAACACTTGGGCTCTGCTTAAAATAGACTTTATCGCACACTATCAAACGTTACCAACAGGGAACAGTTTTAGGTCAATTCCGAACTAGGCCAAAGCGCTTTCTCGACAGCTTTAACACTTGGGCTCTGCTTAAAATAGACGTTATCGCACACTATCAAACGTTATCAACAGGGAACAGTTTTAGGTCAATTCCGAACTAGGCCAAAGCGCTTTCTCGACAGCTTTAACACTTGGGCTCTGCTTAAAATAGACTTTATCGCACACTATCAAACGTTACCAACAGGGAACAGTTTTAGATCAATTCCGAACTAGGCCATAGCTCTTTCTCGACAGATTTTACTCTTGTGCTCTGCTTAAAATGGACACTCTCGCACGCTGACATTTTTTCAACGTATTTTAAACTGATTACTTTTCTTTATTCGTTGCTGTTCGTGTTGTGTTTCTGTTTGCGTGTGTTCATCTCGGTGTGTGTATGTGTGTGTTGGTGCATCCAAGGTTTGCTGTCCAATGTCGTTGTGCATTGCACATTGACAAGAAGAATAAATTAATAAATAATTAAACAAATATAAATGAAACAGTGATACGTAAATGTAATAAATATTTCATTATATTCATGATTTGAATGCGGTCGTAGCAAGAGTTTATTGGACAAGTCAAATGTGATGTCATGGCTGTTTGACGAATCAGTATCCAGGACATTACGAATTAGAAATGAACGTGAAACATCAGAGACTTCAACAATTCAACTGAAAATTTTCATCGATTGAATACTATTAGTTTGGTGCCAAAATAATGACGTAATAATGTCGTTTTTTGGCGTTAAAAATACGTCAAAAAACGACATCATTACGTCATTATTTTTGCACCAACCTAATATAACTGCGTCAGAAAAAAAAAAAGAAAGAAAAGATTAATACATTCTTATCATTATTCGAAATAGCTCTCGGGATTAAAATATTCTTGATATGCAGATTATAAATCCCTGCTAATGTTTATCTGTTCTATTGAGGAAACTTTTTAACTTGTTCCTATCTCCTTTAGTTCACACATATTAGGTTTTTATCAAACACACCGTTTCTCTTTTGGGAGAGTACCATATAACATGGATTATAGGAAAGATAATAACAGACGAAGCTTATTATAAAGAAAAGAAAGATTGAAATTGGAAAAAAAAAATGGTTTCTAAATATTAGGTTGGTGCAAAAATAATGACGTAATAATGTCGTTTTTTTGACGTTAAAAATACGTCAAAAAACGACATTATTACGTCATTATTTTTGCACCAACCTAATACTTGCATATAAGTAGGTACCGAAAATCTGGGCCAACATTTCACGTCTGTTTTATGTCACATTACGGCTGTTTATTTCGGCCTTCGGATTGGGATCAAAGGGCACTACCTATTATCGGGATGACTAGCTACATTTTATTTTCAGACAAAGCGTAACTCAGTTGCGTTTCTGTTTTCAAGCAAAGCGCAACTAAAAAATTATTGAGAGGTGCCCGATTCCGGGAAAAAAAAAAACTGTCCCGTGCGCTCCTCGCATTAAACTGACCCTGTGTCACATCCTGCGCGAGGTGGCAAGTAAATACAATCTGTCTTCCAGTGGACATACTACATTTTATCTCTCAATTGTGTTTCTGTCTTTGGACAGTACACACAAATAAATCAGAGGCAACTGGTACACGGGATTCCAAACCTTGCACCAAAGCGGGAATTTCAATGGAATATCGCCAGACCGACGTTAGCTGTGAGGAGTGGTCAATTTTTGGCCTTGGCTCATGTGTATGCGATGGGGTTTCCCACAATAAACTGTCCTTGTGCCATATCCCGTCTTCGCCTGTGTGCGGGGGGGACCAGTAAATATCATTTGCAGTACTACCTTTTCAGCTTTCTTTTGCTTCGATTTTCGGACAGTTCAGAGATAAAGATTCAGGAATGTCTTGTCCCGGAGGTTCCAATGAAGCGGTAGCAGCATCTCCCTCAATGCAAAAAAGGTGAAATACCGACTCCTGTGTGACAGTTGTCGCGGAGATCGGATAATTTTTGCCCTGGGTCTATGTGTACACGCATGGACACTCCATATGAAAAAGACGAAGCTTGGAGTTGACTGGTAGGTTGTTTTAGCGGCATATCAATCCTTAGGATCATTTAATGCCGAAATTTTATTTTCTTGGGGGCATCAAAAATTTCTTTTATAAAAATGTGTTGCTGGTATTTTTTACTTTAAAAATGTGTTTTTATAATTTTACTCCAGTTTGGAGGTTAACACTTTGCTGGGACGCTAACAGGTACTACCACTCAAGGTCAGGATGAACCTAGGAAAAACGGCAATTTAGAGGTGGTTCCACGCTCCTCAAACCTTCCCATCAGACGCCTTGGTACCGGAAGTAGATTATCCTCATACATAACACGACCAGCTATGCTGCGAAGGTAAGTAAATTCTCACATAATATTAGCAATGCAACCTATTATTTTTTTTGTTTGTTTGGTGGGGGCAATATAACGGCATTTATATAATTATGGTGCACGTTAGAAGCCCCCCCCCAAAAAAAAAAATAATAGGTTGCATTGTTAATAATATAACATGCACGATAATTATATATATGCCGCTTTCTAAAATATGTCTGAATTGTTCATTTTTTATATATAGTTCTATATCATTATAATGATACCAATGTAAACCTTCCTTTTTAGTGTGATCGCAATGCAACCTGGGATATTGAAAACGTATTGACGGTTGACGCCATGCTATGAAGAAGAGAGAGATACAAATTCCAGAAAAATACATATAAAATCATTTATTTAATATTACTTTTAATGCTCTACTCTGTATTTTTAAACCAGTGACCATTCCCACCAAATTAAAAGAAAAGTGAATAAAAAATACGGAAATGTCGTATAATGCACAAATATTTTGTAAATCTCATGAAAGCGAATGTGATAAATTGATTTGACAGAAACTATCCAAATTTAAAAAAAGGACATACTTATTTACGTCGAAAGTACTTCGAGGGATTACTAATAAATATTTTAATAACTATAAATACACGTAAAAAAAACTATATAACATCAAAATTTATTGAATAAATGCTTAAAGAATATGAGGTACATATATATAAAAAACGGTAATTACGTAAAAACGTTCCCAAAACAACATGCGGAAAACCACCAAAAATAATATCTACACTTGCAAAACTACATTATCATCTTAATCCCACATAGATAAACTAAAATTATTATAGGCTTACAAACGTAAATATATATTTAAGTTCTTTTTCAGTTAGGCTTAAAATCTGTTCATTTCTCGGAACTTCAAAATGACGCGTCGTCCCTACTTAAATTCAGTATACCAGAAATTATATTAAAGTTTGATTAACAAGTCGAGGGAACGTGAAACCTGATCAACCAATGAAAGTCAAAAAAGACAAAAAATATAAGAGATTTATTTCTTCTTTTTCTTCATATCTCAATCTCAGATTAAGCTTTAATATAAGTGAAACATGTTAGATTGATAAACGTTTCCGATTTCTTCATTATCCTCTCAGTATCAGAAATATAAGTTATATACATTATCCCCCACATGAAAGATAATACATGTATTTGACTTAATTTTCCTCAATTCACGCATAGGTAGTTTGGTTTGGTTTGATTTGTTTTACGGCATATCAACCTCAATGGGTTATTTAAAGCCGACAAGATTTTCATTGATGTTAAAATTTTCTTTTCAAACCTGTATCGCTGGTATTTTTTTTTTTTCAAAACAATGTATTGCTGGTAATAATTTTTCTTAAAAAAATTATTGCTGGTAATAATATTTGTGCAAATTATTTCTAGTATTAAAACCTATATTTACATTTTCGTAATGTTTTGACCCCAGTTTGGGTGTTATCGATTTGCCCGTAGCTGGGACTCTAACTGGTGCGACCACCCGGGTGAGGGTGCACCTGGGAACTAAGAGGTGGTTACACAGTTCAAAATATCCTAATCAGAGGCCTTGCTGCTGGACGTAGTTTATCGTCTTACCCAGGACGATGATGTAGTTTATAGTCATACCCAGGTCATTTGGAGATGTATGTTAGATGCAGAGTATAGATAGAGAGCAATAAAAATGATTTTTTTTGTGATGCATCTAGTTTAAATCCGTTGTCAATGCTTTCATGGATGTTTTAACGATTTATAAGAATATAGTGTTATTGTAAGCGTTACTTACATGTGCCCCAAAGTCGAAAGAATGGGAGAGACAACGAGTCACTATTCAGTCGTAATTGGTCTAGCGAAGCAAGCTTGTTAAACATTGCACAACTTCAAGTTTCCAATGATTTTCTAGTCGTAGCATAGGGCGGAAAGCATGGAGCATACAGAGAAGATCGAAATCCCTGTTCAGACGTAATTCTTCGAGCGAGGCAAGGTAGCTAACCATTACATCACCAGCAAATTTTCAGATCATGAAACATGATTTAACACCGCATTAGAAACAACTGTCTCCGTCTACAATGACACTCCTCCAATCCCGGCTTGAAGAGATATATACAGTGCAACCTGGGTTCTCGAACGTCTCTCATGTAGAACAAATCGGTTTTCGAACAGAAAATTCGTGATGAAAATGCCTCGGTTAACGAACAAACTTTCGCTTCTCGAACAATATTCACGAACCGAGTTATCACGAACGTAATAATTTCTGAGTCAACTGCCTTGTTGCATACACTCGTTTATTGGGTTGTGCTTTTCTTTCCAATTTTAATGTACTGTGAATTTTTCCTTTACATTGATTACTATCGGAAAAATAGTTTCGGTTTAAGAAAATTCCAGGTTACGAACGGTCTTCAGGAACGAATTAAATTTGTGGACCGAGGTTTTTATTTTTTCCGATGATGTTCTTACAGTGCGAAACGTTGACAAGGAAATAAAATAATGAAACATCCGACTGATTTTCACCAATCCCATCACGCATAATAATGAAATGTAACTTGCTCTTTTCTAGGTCCGTATAACGCGGAATATAAAATAATAGACAGTAAACGGTGAGACTACGACTCATCTTTACATATATACAATATACATATGTTTTTTTATAGATAAAATGATATATAGAAAAATTAGACTTGTAGAGAAATATAGACGTTATGCTTTACGTTTGTACTGATGATGTTCGTAGAGAGCGAAACGTTGACACAAAATTTAATTGAATATCTGTTTTTAGAAATCCCATATTGCTTAATATCGCTATGTAACTTTCTATTTTGTTTCGTCATTGTAAGGCGGAATATAAAAAATAGTGATGGGCGATACTATGACATTCCACCTCTCTTCATATATATATATATATATATATATATATATATATATATATACACGTTTCATTAAATAATATAGACAAGTGTTGTCTATTTATTTTAAGTAAATTTTTTATTATTATATAAACATATTAAACATTATCTTTGATAATGGCTTAAGTAAGCCGAAAGCTTAGATTGTATTAAAAAATATGGATCACTATTGTTAATTTCTTTCTTCGTTCAACGATAATGTTATAAAACTTATCAGACGTTACGAAAAAAATTTACATAAAATAAATAGGCAACACTTGTCTATATTATTTAATGAAACATGTATGAATGAAAAGATGCTGCCTACGTATGCACAATATATATATATATATATATATATATATATATATATATATATATATATATATATATATATGGAGACACGGTGGAGGAGTACTGGATAGCGGCTCAGAATCCATTATATTGATTCAATTGCTAATACTCATGGAAAAGGTATGAATAGTTTTCTTCTTCCCCAGCTATGGGTAAATAGACTGGGTTCTATTGCATTGAATAGCTACTGGTCTAGGAGAACAGCTCTGATTTCAAAACCTACGGATTGTCATTTGGGGACCTAGTGACACATAGGGTACCGGGTCTCTGTATTCGGCTCTTCAAAAACTCTGGTTGGTTCTGCACAAAACCTTCACGACTACATATGTTCAGGTGTCTGGCTGTCGGTCCCTAAGAACTGTGTTACTCGACCCTTCTACGTCAAATACGGCGGGAGGGTCCAGCAAATCTATCTATCTATCTATCTATCTATATCTATATATATATATATATATATATATATATATATATATATATATACAAGTAATTTTTAATAGACATATTACACTAAAGACACACACACACACATATATATATATATATATATAAATAACTGATTTGCTTCAAGCTTGCATATATATATATATATATATATATATATATATATATATACATATACATATATATATGTGTGTGTGTGTTTGTGTGTATTTGAATATTGAATATGTGGGCCAACTACCACAAAAACAGACAGCCAAAGAATTTAAAATCTGACCTCTGTTCCCCTCGGGAAAACTCCTGGGCTACTGTTGATGATCTTCTTTCTTTGATTGGTCAGTCCTTGCGGTGAATCATCAACAGTTCAGTCAATCAACAAAGGCAGACGTGAATCAGTAATCCGAACCAGCCAGCGGAGACAGTGACGCGGGTATTTGATGAATGTGTGTTTGCGGACGCAGTGGAAAGTTTGTGGCCTAGTTACACCTATGAACTGAAGAATGTAGATTTTTACGCATACACATTCAAGAAACTTTCATTTCCATCCTTGAACGACACTTTTAGCAATATTTATTTTTCTTCGTTTTATTGTATATATATATATATATATATATATATATATATATATATATATATATATATATATATATATTAACAGGGCTTATATCGGTATCATTATCCTTACAGCCTAAAATCATTTTAGGGATCTAAATAAAATGTAAAAAGGTTTATAACTGCCACCGCCGCCATAACAGATCAACCCTTCATGTTTAATTCTTTAGGTAACTTACATCTTATTTCGCAAGAATGTATACTGAAATACATTTTAATACGAATATTTTATTTACACTGTTTACATAGTTTGGACATTTGCTCTCGTTGTTTTTGCGTCATAGCCACGGCGTTTCAGCAGTTGTAGGCTCAGGCCTCCCTCCAGTTGATATAAGCTGGAATTCCGATCCGAAATCTTCATTTCGTCCACCAGAGTAGATTTTTCAAGTTCCACGTGCACTGCCTTTTCTGAATATCTAATTTTCGACCGAAACGTCGTGGAGATGTTAATAAAGCTGAGGACGTCTTTTCGAATAATGAAAATAGTTTAAATAGTTACAATACCTGATCTCAAAAATACAGACAAGAACATTTCTGATTCGCAAAGCAAATATGTTGTTGATCATTTAGAATAAGAGTAAATCAACCAAAGAAAAAACGAGAGTCGACCTCTAGTTAAGAAAAAGGAAACGACATTACTTACTGAACAGAATAATATTCAAAGAACATTTAATTTTTTTATGGTAAAATGGTCTAAACTATTTCGGAGATGAGGTATTTTAATAATTTACAGTTTACATTGATCGGACTGTTGACGTCATCTTTGTTGCCATATTCACCTTCAACATCTGTCTCTATTTCTGAGATGAGGTATTGTAACTGTTTACACTATTTACATTGTTTGGACTGTTGTCCTCATCTTTATTGTCATATTCACCTTTAACATCTGTCTCTATTTCTGAGATGAGGTATTTTAACTATTTACACTATTTACATTGTTTGGACTGTTGTCCTCATCTTTATTGCCATATTCATCTTCAACATCTGTCTCTATTTCTGAGATGAGGTATTGTAACTATTTACACTATTTACATTGTTCAGACTATTGTCTTCATCTTTATTGCCATATTCACCTTCAACATCTGTCTCTATTTCTGAGTTGAGGTATTGTAACTATTTACACTATTTACGTTACTTATCTTATTTGTTTGGATTTATTTGTTTTATATGTTTTTTTTTTTTGTTTTTTTTACTTATTTTATTTTGCGTATTTATTTTCTTCTATTTTTGTTTGTTTTCAGTTTTTGATATTAATTAAATAAGAAACAAATTAACACACCTACCAAAAGAAACCTTAAAATATTACAAAATAGTACCTACAATGCATCACTTATCTGGATGAACTTAAAAAGTTTAGAAAACACAGAACACATGTGGCCGGGTGATTGCGTTTAGCATGAAACAGACTATTGCCATTAAGCATTCAATTCAATGTTCACTTTCGTACTTAAAGCAAGAGCAAAGTCGTATAACTATAAAGGAAATAAATGTAACTTATGCTTGTTTGATTATCTTAAAACACTTTAATTAACCGGTATTATTAAACAAGAGGAATAAACTGATCATTACATGTAAGCATAAAAACAAATATCTACTTTAACACGTAGATGAAGATTAATTTTTAATACTAACTACAGAATTGTTTTTAGTGAATGTTACAGTTTATTATATATCATAATTTTTGTTAATAATTACTGTTTTTTTTAATATTATTATTTTTAAGAAGATTAATTTATCTCTCTTTAACTAAGAAATTGATGACCCACTACTTTAAAATAATATATATATATATATATATATATATATATATATATATATATATATATATATATATATATATATATTATAAATAAATACATGTCTTTTACGTTCATATGCTTATCCTGGTTATTTTAATTGCCAAATATAATATTTCCAGATTTTTTTTTTTTTTTTTTTTAAATTTAAACAAAAATAATTTTAAAACTATAATCCCAATATATATTATCTGCGCCAGCTTGTGGTAAACAGTTATATTATTAAATTCCTTTTATGTCAGGGTCAGTACATAGTCAACACCTGAAGATAACGTTTTGCATGAAACTCCGAATCGTGCAAACGGAAAGAGATAATAACGTTGAAGGTATATTTATTAATATATATACATAATATCTTTGTTTTATAACATCAATATATATATATATATATATATATATATATATATATATATATATATATATATATATATATATATATATATATTGAATAATAACAGACCACGTTAAGTTTCCATGTAATAAATTATTTCACCATAACCCCTTTAACAGGGCTCTGGATCATCAGACTTTACTTCCAAAAATTGAAATGAAATATATATCTGATGATAGAGCCCTGTTAAAGGGGTTATGGTGAAATAATTTATTACATGGAACCTTAACGAGGTCTGTTTTTATTCAAACATATCTGCTCTGAATTTTACATTGAGCTCTCCGGATATCATCCTCCTCGGGTCTACCCATACGGATTACCTAAGTTTGCATAAACTATATATATATATATATATATATGTGTGTGTGTGTGTGTGTGTGTGTGTGTGTGTGCCTGTGTGTGTCTCTCCGTATGGGTGTGGTTGTGTGTATTGCTGTGATACTGGGAAAAATCTTTCTTTGAATGACAATATATACTGCCCCGGAAAATTTAATCGCGGTTGAGCACTCTTGGAGAAAGCGCGAATTTTTAAACGATAACTACTATTGCTAATACTGCGAAGCTCTTCCATGAATTAAGCCCTCTCGATCATTGCAGAGTTCATTCGAATAACAACTAAGTAAAAATTAGATTTCCTTTTGACCGGGCGCTGATAGATCAAGGGTAAAATCTCCGACTGATGCCAAACCAGTCGTGTTTCGATCTCGGCTGGAGGCAATCGTATATCTACCCACACTGATGAGCTATGATACAGCGAAACAGTCTATCTGTGGTTATATATATATATATATATATATATATATATATATATATATATATATATATTGCACATTTGTGACTGGTAGGGATGGAATATATTAATCCAGAGATAGATAATCTAGTATTTCATGTCCGGATGTATTGTCTCTATTTATTAAGAACTTTCGGTCCGGTGAGATGAATATAAAAATATTCACGAAATAAATTATAACCAAAATGAATCTCCAATCTTTTAGTCTTGATTTATTAAAATGCATACAAATCAGACACTGTGTACCGTGTGAAATCAAAAAAAATGTTTCTTCAGCAGTGGAAGCGATAAGTAATCTCCCCTTTTCCATTTGGAAAGAAATATTAAATTATCTGGAATAAGCCAACTATCGTTTGGCCACTTTTAATTGGGAATCGATCCGGACGACGATATTCTCGCAATATTGATTCCCTCCATAATATAAATAGGGAAAATCTTGAGCAAATGCAAATTTTCGCCGTCTGTCTTATTTGTATGTATCTCTTTGAATTTCAGTTTTAATCATTTTCTTTAGCTATTCCTTTTTTTTTCTTTACTAGGCACCATTTTTTCTTTGTTTTAATTGAAATGAATTTAGTCTAACCCCTTTTTGAAAATGTTGATTGTATATTAGTTCTTTGATATTTTTTCTGGCTCTTGCAATTATTCGACGTTATGTTTATTCCTAACTGACAAAGGTGTAGTGTCTTACTTGCGAAGTTAATCCTGGTTCATGGCCATCTTAGCACTTCCCCACACTCTCGGTCTTGGGATTTAAATTAGGACTTACTATATGACTAATTAAGAAAAAAAAGATGTAACACGTGATTAATTTTCATCTACGAAACCACGTGAAAATTATATCGTCGCCCGTCTTATTTGTATATATCTCTTTGAATTTCAATCTTAATCATTTTATTTACCTACTCCTTTTTTTTTCCTTTACTCGGTACCAATTCTTTCTTTTAAGGACACATGGCACAATAGATAAAGGCGTTAGTTAGATCCAGTGACAGTACCCTTAGAGTGTGAGTTCAATACCTGGTTAAGACAGTGAAGAACTTTCAGAGGGAAATTAACAGGAGATAACTGGTAACTGACATCCATTAAAACATGACCCGTGGAACTAGAACAATCTACACCAGTGAGTGAAATAAAGGGTTCGGTTCGACATTCCAACCACCTGAAGAAGTCCGGAGCGTACAACGGCTGAAACGTTGTAATAAATATGGCGACAAAGATGAGGACAATAGTCCAAATAATATAAAAAAAAAAAAAGTTAATTGTTTCAATGATAGTTCTTTGATTTTTTTTTTCTGGTTTATTCAAGTATTGGACGCCATTTTTATTCCTAGTTCAAAGATTCGGAGTGTTCGTCTTTATCGGGAAAACATGTTGTCAGTTATACTAAACTGAACTTCATATTTCAATTCCGACTGTGAGTGTCATGTACGCTGTTCATGGGCTTCTTGTTTGTTGCTCGTTTGTTTTTGTTTTCTTTATTTTAAATAGGAGTAGACAGGCTTTCAAATAGCCCAGACAATAGTCCTCCTCCTTCTCTTGAACAGGAGTATAGGCTGATCCCTTGATGATTTTGTTTAGCTGCATATCAACCTCTATAGGTTATTTAATGCCGAAATCTGAATATTTTTAACACAATTTATAGCTTCAACTAAATATATTTTGAGCGCAATTGTATACCTTCAACTACAGTTAAAAAGTATTGTTTGTTAGTTTACTTTAAAAATGTATTTTTATACCTTAATAGTGTTTTGTTTGGGGTTCATTATTTGCCATAGATGGGACCCTAACAGGTGCTATCGCCCCGGATCAGGGTGGACCATGTAACAACAGAAATTACAAGATGGTTCTATGCTCTTCAAAACCTGCTCTGTACTAATGAGGGACTTTGCTGCTGTATGTAGTTTATCGTCATACCCAGAATTAATTAATCTTCGGAAAATGGCAAAGTTTGGTCAGGTCACACGGCATAACAGCCTCTGCAAGGCCATCATGTAAGGCGCTGTTGACTGGGGGCGCAAGCGGGGACGGCAAGGCAACAGCTTGTCAGGCAACACTAAAAACTGGACGAACATGACAGTGCCGGTACTGATGAGAGACACCGCCAACAGAGCATCCTAGAGCACGTTCTCTGTTTCTTGGTTCCTTAGGCGCCACTGAAGATTGAAGCTATTAATGATGATGATATCTGAATTTTACATACATAGTTTATCCGAATACATTTTTACAGATTTTCTTAAAAACTGGGTACGATAAACCTAGAGAAATGAGTTGCGTGTTGTCAGATCTATCTTCACGGATCCCCATAAGATGGTTAGACCAACTTCAGAGAAGGACACACGGCTAGAAACATCACTTCACCCACGAAAACACCCATAAAAAAACACTATTGTCAATATTCAACAGCTGTCCCTTTCTTGCTGGTCGTTTTTACTTTGCGTGATTTCACCAGTTTTACTCAAAGAGCTTTTCTCGCTCTCACGTGAATGCCTTTCCTCGATGTCAATCGATCACCAGTCGCCCAATTATCTTGATTTTGATATAAAGGTTCTGAAGAGCTTATCCCTTCACTCTTAAAACACGCCTTTGATTCCTCCTGTGGCTTTTTAATAGCCATTATCAATCCATACAGTAGTCGTTTCAACGTGCTTTTATCGTCCTCTCTGATCAAATCAAATATCAATCCATTCACCCCCAAGCAAGGCGTTAAAGCCACAGTGATGCAAAAGGTTACTGAGATTGAAATAAAATGAGAAAACTTTAGAGAGATTGAAAGCACAATAAAAAATCAGGATTAAAAAAGAAAGAATAGACCAATTTTGAAGATCTTGACAAAAAAGACATAATACGGGGTAGAGTTCCACAATCAAAAAAGTACTAGAAAAGACAAGATAGCCGCTCACCTATCAATATGCACCAAGGAGAAACAAAGACAAAGTCGAAAAAGTTTTCTTCTCGCACGTTACGCCCTTTAGACTAAATCGGACTAAATTTCTTATGTTGGTGCGATGACAAATGCCACGAGAAATCTTTTTACCATACATTTTTCACCAATATTTTTCTTGATATATAAAATATATATCGTTCTCTCTCATATATATATATATATATATATATATATATATATATATATATATATATATATATATATATATATACAATGGAATTTCGGCTTACGATCACCTCCACTTACGAAAAACTGGCCATACGAACAAAAAATTGGCAAAAATTCGTTTCAACTTACTGTGGCACCCTGCATTTTTTTAGAAAGACTAAAAAGAGATATTCATAGAAATATGATTTAATTTTTATTCGGTTTATTAACCAGTTGTTAGTTATTTAGAAACGAAGAATAATTGAGTTTTGAGAATAATTCTCTAACTGTATTTAGGCGATCCAAAGAGAAGAAGAAAAAAAAATAATAAAAAGAAAGAGAGAGAGGAATAGATAAAACAAAACCCGGTCATAAGTAAAACTAAGACAAGACAGGTGTCAAAATATATCAGGTCAAATTACCTGACCGAAATCCAGGGAAATAGAAATTGTTATATTTGGTTGAAGAAATAGAGTTTGGAGATAATAAAATAAAACAAAAAGAAGAGGAAAGACAGAAACATAATACGAAACCAGGTCGTAAGCGAAAACACACACGTACGACCAGCACCTAACAAGTGTCAAAATTATCAGGTCAAGCACTTGAACTAATTCCATGTCCGCGTAGGATGGAAGTTGTTAAGGTTGGCTGAAACAATAAAGATTTTTTAGAACAATGGAAACGAAATTTTAATCGGAGGAAAGGTTTTTTTTGTGTTGAGAGGGTGACCGGTGGAACTGTATACAGATTCTGACCTGTAAAAAAAATTGGAACCCCACGATGATGAAGTGGAGACATTTTCAATTCAGATAATTAAGATTTTTGTCTATCAGGTCTGACCAAAAACAAAGAAGGAAAGAAAACGATTGTCTCGGCTCACAGATAGCGCCAATATTCTTTCCTGAAGTCACATCTAATTAGCGGCAGGCTGTTTTGCCAGAACCCAGGTGAGAAAAAGCCAAGATTATCATTTTTCGTACGTGTGAAAAAGGCCAAATTAGATTTTGTTTTTTTTTAGAACAAGAACGATGTTTGCTGCGGCGTCAATAAAAGCAGGACCCCAATCGACAAAAAAACGAGTTCAGCCCCGGACGGCAGCGAGAAGAGATCACCTCGGACGACAGAGAGTTGCGGCTGAGTTGCGGCAAGAAATCCTTCCAGCCCAAGTCGAAAACAAGAAATCCTTCCAGCCCAAGTCGAAAACAAGAAATCCTTCCAGCCCAAGTCGAAAACAAGAAATCCTTCCAGCCCAAGTCGAAGACAAGGCCAAAGAGTTACTGGACGGAAGAAGAAGAAGAAGTTAAAATCAAGCCCAGCCGAGAACAGAATTCGACCCAACCAGATCGAGTGAAGAAATACAACTCAAGTCGAAGAGAAGAATCAACTGCGAATGATTGATAGAAATTAGCCCCAGTGTCGAACTAAACCACACTCCGACATACACAATTCTAGAGAGTAGACAATTCGAAATCGTTAAGTTGTATGATAGAAGCTTGGTGCCATAGTCCACAGAGCGGGTCGGGAATGAGAACAATTTTTCTTTATGTAACGGACATTAGATATAAAAGGTTGTCACCCTTTTTTTTATCAGTAATTTTTTTGTCTCGTGAGTTTTTTTTCTTTTACTTGTGTTTTGCCACCCCCGTCGGACTCAACTTGCATACGGCCCAATCCCTGCTGGTCCCGTCTGTCTAAGATCTAAACACAGCGTGGGTAGACAGACCGGAGATCAGTACAGTTGCTTTAGCAACCAGGTATTGGAAGCGGGTTGGGAAAGGCGAGGCTGGTGATCATCTAACCAAGAGGTTGGAGCGGCACGCTTGGAACCAGGAGGAGCGACCAGGAGGAGCGACGTCACAGTTGGCGCCGTAACCAAAGGATTCGACCCTGGGCCAGGTGTGTACCCGTCACAATTGGTGCCGTGACCAGGATTCGACCCTGGGCCAGGTGTGTACCCGTCACAATTGGTGCCAGTGACCAGGATCGACCCTGAGACAGCCGCGTCACGTCACATCGATCGACCGCCGTTGCTGAAAATTCAAATAGAACTCAAAACGACCGGGACCGAAAGGAACAAGAACAGAATCGTCTGCAAGGTAGGACACCTTATTTTATTTCCCAACCTCGATTGTTGCTGCATAGATTGTCTTTCTCTGTAGACATGTCGGACTATGATTCGGATAGAGCAGTGGGGGGTGAAGAGGAAGTAAGGCGGGGGTTGTCAGTGGATTTAAGGAAGCTGTTAGGTGGACCGAGGGTCCCAGTATTTGATGGCAGCGGGAAGGAGTTTAAAAACTGGCTGGCAATCCTTGAGAAGAGCCGAATCATCTACGAGCTTTCGGACCAAGAAACCCTGTATTTGGCATACGATGCCACAAAGGGAAAAGCGTCTGAATTCGTGAGGGGGCTCTTGGAAAATCAACCCTGCTTGTCTTGGGAAGAGATAAAAAGACTGCTAACCAAAGAGTTCGCCGACGAAGGTACGGCCATAGAGGCCATGAGGGCCCTTTTAAAACTGACACAGCTACGGGATGAAACCCCGGGAGAATTAGGGACCCGAGCGGGGAAGCTATCATCGTTGGCATTCCCCGAAGTGGTCAGGGATAATGCAGTTATGCAGGCCCAACTGGCGGACCTGTATATAGAGGCGCTGAGCGACGAGCGTGTTCGTCACGACGTACTGAAGGAAGGACCGCTCAGACTGTCGGCAGCGGTGGAGCTGGCCAGGGAGAGCCAGGGCGTGTGGGATAAAGTGAAGAGGTGTGGGAAGAAGCAGATGCCAAGTCAGGAGGCTGGAAAGAGGGGGGTAGGCGGAAGACCCCCCGCGTGGAATCAGAGGGTTAAGGATGAGGTGGATCGGGCAGAATTATGGGAGGAGGACCCCAATAGAAAAGCATGGTCGACCAGGCATGGCTTTTATAAGCCCACGCCGGGTCGATACGGGCTGGTCTGCTGGACCTGTGGGCACGAGGACCACAGGGCGGCGGAATGTCCGACAAAGTGGGGGTTACCCCCAGACTTCGATCGGGACAGATGCACCAGGTGTGGTAAGAAAGGACACCTGGCCAAGTGGTGCGGGCTGAGGAAGGGTGCCCCACCGATATTAACAAAGAAGGCTGAGCCCAAGAGACCGGCCCAGGGAAAAGCCAGCGGGCCACCCCGGAATTAAGAGGGAGGGTGGCCCAGTTAAAAAGAAGAGAAATAAAAACTTGGACCAGTGGACGGGCGAACCGCTTGAATAGAGAACGGGTTCCCCCGGGAATAGACACAAGGCCAACCCAGTTGAAAAGGAAAAGAGCAAAATGTTGGACATGTGGTCGGGCGGGCCACTTTGCGGCAAGCTGTCCAACAAGAAGGTGCTGGTTTTGCAGGAGGCCAGAACACCTGAAGAGAAACTGTATCCTTAGAAACGAACGCGGGAGACCGGGAGAGGTCCGGCCGGGGTCGCCCAGGTGCAGGGGGCGCAGAACTCCACCTCATGAGAAAAATGAAGGTGATTTATTACTACCGGCACCCATGGCTGCGTTGACCCAAGGGTGGAGACCCAGGAAGAAGAAAGCCCAAGTGTTCTCTTCGCTAACGCAAGAGAAAGAACTATCCTGTAGAGCAGAGATAGGGGGTAGGGAGATGAGGGCTCTGGTGGACACAGGAGCATCTGTGTCATTGATGAGAGAGGAAACATACAGGCGGGTGAAACGGAAGAGAAGGTTACGGGAAGCGGACATAGAGATCACGCAAGCAGATGGAGCCCCCCTGAAGATAAAAGGGATGGTGAGGCTCCCGGTGAGGATTGGGAAAGTAAAAAGCACCCAAAATTTTTACGTAACCCCCGACCTGTGTACGGAGGCAATCTTGGGAGAAGATTGGCTCCGGAGCCAGAGGGCCCAGATTGAGTTTAATCCTACTGTGTTGGTGGTGAACGGCGAGAGAACGCCATTGGGATGCCCACCAGAGGAAGAGATAACCATAGTGGTGGAGGAAGATGTAAAGTTACCTCCTAGAACCGCAGTGTCGGGAAAGGGTAGGTTAATGTCAGGAAAAAGGGTATGGAGAGGACCCCTGCAGTTGGTCCCTGTGGAGGGAAAGGGCCTAGAAGATAACGAGGTAACCCTGTGCGAAACGGTAGTGGAGACAGCCGAGTTGGTGCCCATAATGATGGTGAACCAGGCCCAAAAGACTATAAAGGTTAGGAGAGGGGAGAAGATAGGGAGAGCACTTCCCCTACGAACTCTGAGTCGGGTGAGATTCGAGGAGGAACGAAGGAAGCTAGTAGAGCAAACAGAGGGAATCTTAGATGAGGATATATTAGCACCGGATCAATTTAGAACCAGAGTGGGGGGTCTGTTAAGGAACAATCGAGATGTGGTGGCCCAGTCAGACAAGGAGCTAGGTCAGACCCACACAGTCGAAATGAAAATCGACACCGGAGACCACCCCCCTGTGAAATTGAAACCCTACCGGACACCTATACATAAAAGACCACTTGTAGAAGAGGCAGTAGAGGAAATGTTGGAAGCTGGGATGATCGAAAGATCGATCTCCCCTTGGAGCTTCCCAATAGTAATAGTAGGTAAGAAAGATGGCGGACATCGTTTCTGTGTAGATTTTAGGAAGCTAAATTCTATATCGAAGCCGTTGGCGGTGCCATTGCCATTGATAGACGACATTTTGGCATTATTAGGGAAGGCAAAGTACTTCTCTACGTTGGACTTGAGGTCCGGGTATTGGCAAGTAGCCCTGGATGAGGCTGACAAGGAGAAGGCCGCATTTGCGTGTCACCTGGGACTGTTTCAGTTCAGGGTGATGCCATTCGGTCTAGCTAATGCCCCGGGAGTCTTCCAACAGCTAATGTCAATAGTGTTAGGAGGATACGAGAGCTTTGCCATGGCGTATTTGGACGATATCTTGATATTTTCGGAGACAGTGGAACAACACTTTTTTCATTTAAGACAGGTGTTGGGAAGATTGAGGAAACACGGATTAAAATTAAAATTGTCAAAGTGTCAGTTTCTGAAGGAAGAAACTAGGTATTTAGGCTTCGTCATAAACGGAGACGGTATTAAACCCGACATGGATAAGGTAAAGGTCATAAGGGAAATGCCAGAGCCTAAGACAGTGAGACAGGTAAGAGGTTTTATAGGAGCTATAGGCTACTACCGACGCTTCGTCCCGGCATTTTCAAGAATTGCCATACCACTAGTAGCCCTGACGAAGAAATACGCTAGGTTCAAGTGGACAGAGGACTGTCAACGATCATTTGATTCGCTAAAGGGACAGTTGACAACCGTCCCACTGCTGACGTACCCAGACCTCAGCAAGCCCATGATATTATACACGGATGCCAGTGAGCAGTGTGTAGGGGCAGTACTTACCCAGCCGTGTCCTGATAAGGAAGGACCAGTGCCTGGCATACCAGAGGAAGTACCGATATACTTCCTCTCCCATAAGCTCTCAGAGACACAACAGAGGTGGCCAGTAATAGAAAGAGAAGCATATGCCATCATGTATGCTCTCCAAAAACTGGACTACTATTTAAATGGTGCGGTCTTTACTATAAAAACAGACCACAAACCTTTGCAGTACCTATTGCAGGCAGAGTGGACAAATAATAAGAAAATTCAACAGTGGGCACTTAAGTTAAGTGGCTACCACTGTAAGATAGAGTATTTGGCAGGAAAGGAAAACACGTGCGCAGATTTACTCTCAAGAATACCGAAACAACTGGAAGAAAGATCTGTAAAGGTAGAACAGGGAGTAGATGATAAAGCCTATAGAATAGGAGTAATTAACTCTAATAAGCTAAAAGATCGCCCTATGTTAGAATCGGACGAAGAAGGGGACGCCCAGATAATAACCGATCCCTACTGGACAGAAGGAATTGAGAAGGAGCAAGCAGACAGTGAAATAGCTGCTCTGAGAGAGAAGGTGAAGGCAGGAGAGACCACCAAGTATGCCATAATAGAGGAAAGGCTGTATTATCTCTCAGGCAGGGATGAAGAAGTCAAGCCCAAGTTGTATGTGCCCAAAAGTTTAAGACCAGAGATATTGGAGCAGTGCCACGAGAGGTTGGGTCACATGGGAATTGATAGGACATGTGATCTCATAGGAAGAAAGTACTATTGGCCCAAACTGTACGGAGAGGTCACTAACTATGTTCGGAGTTGTGTAGTGTGCCAGTCGCAGAGCAGAAGGCAGGAAATGGCACCCTTGGAGGAAACAGACGTACCAAACTTTCCCTTCGAGAAGGTGAGTATGGATGTATCAGGACCATATGGAGAAACTGCACAAGGAAACAACTATATAGTGAGTTTTGTCGATTGGCTAACAAATTGGCCTGAAGCATTTGCAGTACCAGACAAGAAGGCCAGAACTGTGGCCGGGTTGATAATAAGTGAAATCTTCCCTAGGTATGGTGCCCCTGTGCAATTGGTAACAGACAATGGCACGGAGAATGTGAACAGCATCATGAGAGAAGTTTTGACAGGTTTGAATGTAGAGCACATAAAAACATCCCCATATCACCCCCAGGGAAATGCTAAAGTGGAAAGGTTTCATAAAACCTTGGGAGATGTATTGGCCAAGCTGGTCAGAGAAAACACTGGAAATTGGGACTTGTATTTGACGCAGGCTCTGGCGGCCGTGAGGTTTACGATAAACGAAACCTCCAGATTTTCTCCTTACTTTTTGTTGTTTGGCAGAGACGTGGTCCTGCCTGTGGATAACCTACTGAAGCCCCGAAGAAGGTATATGGGAGAAGATCATCATCAACTATTGCTGGAACAGCAACATAAGATATTTGTACAGGCCAGAAGAAGAATAAAGAGGGCCCAGAAGAAAAGAAATGAGAGGGTGAATGCTGAAAGAAAGGTAGTAGAATTGAAGGTTGGAGACCCTGTCTACTATAAAATCCACCAGAGAGAGGGAAAGCTGGACCAAAGATGGGAACCGTACTACCGGATAGTAGAGCAGACGGGCCCAGTATCATATGTAATATGGGATCAAGTGGCAGGACGAGCGAGGAGGGTTCATGCCAATGATCCGAAGAAGGCTGAAATAGCTAACCTGGAAATGAGCGAGCCGAGGCCTAAGAAGACAAGGAAAAGGAAAGTAACTCTGGTTGAACCGGAAGAAATGGAAACGGAAGAAGACTCCGAGGAGGATGCGGAGATAGGTCGACTTGGCCAGATAAACGAAGCAGTCCGAGTGACAGAGTTGGAACCCTCAGCGGGGATTGGCGATGTTCAGTCGTCGACTGAATCGGTACAGAGAAGACCCCGTGAGATCGCCATCACACCCCCATGTCCGAAGAAAAGGAAGAAAAAGACGAGGAGGTCCAATCAAGCAGTCGAAGGCTCTAAAAAGAGGCACCCTGAACAGGACGAAGGACCCAGCGAGTGGGAGGAGGAGGATCGAATACCCCTTTCCCAGCTCAAGGAAAGGATAAGGAACAGGAGAAATTTAGACATAGAGTCGAAAGGTATTGAGGACATTCAAGGCGAAGACTCTAAACAGAAAGAAGAATCAGGAGATGAAGAAGAAGAAAAAAAAAAAAAAAAAACCTCCTGGACGGAAGTTAGACACAGAAAGAAGGTTAGAGGTTGAACAGGAATCACCTCAGAAGATGAGATCAG
This sequence comes from Acanthosepion lycidas, assembly GCA_963932145.1. NCBI lineage: Eukaryota > Metazoa > Mollusca > Cephalopoda > Sepiida > Sepiidae > Acanthosepion > Acanthosepion lycidas. The sequence goes on along the minus strand of OZ010597.1, from coordinate 57,423,600 downwards.
GGAGGGAGAAGAACCCCAAATCTCAGTAGAACAAAAGGGCTGTGCAGAATACAAGCATTTAGTGTCGACAGATAACGACACTGGCTCATCTAAAATCCTATTGGCTGACTATGGTAGATGTGAGTGGAGGGGATGGAGTCGCGGGCTGCACCTCACAAGGGACGGGAGAAGATCATTGGCATTGTTGATTGATCACCAGTGGTGTCATGAAGTACAACCTTTAGAGTGGGCGCCACGCACACCTGACCAGACCATTCTGTCCGCTGGAGGTTAGTTAGAGGAGGGAAGAGCTGAACTTAGTAAGAAGTTATAAAATAATTGAGTGATGAGTTGAGCGACACGAAGTAGTTGTGAAGTATAACAACAAAAGAATTTCGTTACCTTTCAGGAATGATCAAGATGAAAGGGTTGGTTATGACGATGATGGTGGTAGCCACGCTGATGGTGACGATGGCGGAAGCTGGGAAGCGCAGCCGAAACACCATTTTTAAAAAAAACGAGCGATGTAATAATAACCAGGTCTAAGTGGTTGGTCACATTCGTGATAGATTTGAACCCGTATGAGTCGCTACTAAATAAGTTAGGAAACGAGCTAACGCAACTGGATGCAGCCCGGTTGAAAGTAGGACAAGATTATCCCAAGCAAAAAGGGTATCTCAGTTTATTGCACTCCCTAGAATCAGAAGCCACTATGATAGAGGCTCAATGGAAAGACATGCAAAACTACCTGCAGGGAATAGAGTTACTGCAGACGCGGGAAAGGAGATCCGTAGTCCCGATTGTGGGAAAGGCATTGAGTGTTTGGAACAGTGACTGAAGATGACGTTAAATTCATAAGAAGGAAACTGGGAGAAGTGGAGGTAAACCAGATGACGCTTGCCCAGGTGGCAAGGGAGAGTGTGACAATATTAAATGTGACAAGGTTAGAGGTGTCCAAAAATAGAGCCAGAATCAATTGGTTAATAGACAACCTGGCGAGGTTGAGACAAGAGGTAATTAATAATACAGAAACTGTAATGATTGAATTACAGGAAATGAGCGGATTCATGCAAAAATATTTCCAGCTGATGACAATTACGAATAAGGTACGACAAACGAGTCAGTCGTTGACGACCTTGCTGGAACACGTGAGGGCGCAATTAGACATGCTGTCATTAGGACACCTCTCCCCAAGCATAGTAAACCCGGGTCACCTAAGGGAAGCGCTACTCGGAATACAGGCCGAGTTACCCCACCATTTAAGGCTGCCGGTGGACCCCACCAAAGAATTGTGGAAATATTATAATGCACTAGGATGTGTGACCTTGTTAGAAAATAGGCGACTATTGGTTGTGATATCTGTTCCGTTGTTAGATAGCGAGAGTGTATTCGAGATATACCAGGTTATAAACTTACCCATCCCCTACCCCAGAAGAGATCAAGGTTTAGGAATGATAGCAAGGTACAAGGTGGAAGCAGACTACATAGCTTTAAATTCGGGGAGAATGAAATTCATGTTGCTATCAGCTGAAGAAGGTGGAAGGTGTAGAGATGATGCTCTAGGGACTTGTACCTCGTTAAGCCCTATCTATAAAACTGGTAATCGCAGAATGTGCATACTAGAATTGTTTGATGGGAAAAGGGAAGGAATCAAAAGAATCTGCCAAGTGGAGGTATTAACAAACACGGCATTACCACAAGCTATCAGTGTTTTAGACGGGGTGTGGGCAGTAGCCACACAGAGACATATCAGCTTGTCTAGGGTATGTGGGGGAGAGTCCACAAGGACATTAAGAATAAGACCACCGTTATCCCTGGTGACGCTATCCATGGGATGTTCGGCGGTTGGAATATCCATTTCCTTACCCCCCTATTACCAGGAAGAAGAAAGATATGAAGAGAAAGATTCAATCATAGAGATGATTGGTAGAGGCTTAGTCAATTGTACAGAATTATGGGAGCCGATAGTGAAGAGATTCTCTAATGTTACCTTAAATAAGATGCCAGTATTAATGAAGCCAATAGAAAAGATCGATATGGATCAATTGAGAGACAAGTTAAGTGCGTTGGGAAACGAAGGTGTGGCTTGGGAAGACGATGAGCAGATCGCGATAAGTTGGTCAATAGTAATGGGTACATTCCTAGTTATAGCCATCGGGGGTGTATTAATATGGAAGGTTAAGAGTAAGAGGAGATTAGCGAACGACAATCTAGCGAGCGTGCAGCAACTCGAGAGGGAGATGCCGAGCAGTGTTCCTCGCTCAGACAGGACGGGCGAAGAAATTGCTGAAAGACCAACGGAGGAGGCTGGCGTGAGACCACCACGTGCGGCGGAAAAACCTCCCACAGCGGAGAGGAAAACATTGACCAAGAAGAACAAACCATAGTAAACACATCTGCACCCACAGACACACGCGCATATTACTTTTGCATGTAGAACAAAAAAAAAAAAAAAAAAATGAAAAAAGAACATTACCCTTGCATGTAGAACAAAAGAAGATGAAAAAGAACATTACCCTTGCATGTAGAACAAAAGAAGATGAAAAGAACATTACATTGCATGTAGAACAAAAGAAGATGAAAAAGAACATTACATTGCATGTAGAACAAAAGAAGATGAAAAGAACATTACATTGCATGTAGAACAAAAGAAGATGAAAAAGAACATTACATTGCATGTAGAAAAAAAAAAAAAAAAAAAAAAAAAGATGAAATCGTTAAGTTGTATGATAGAAGCTTGGTGCCATAGTCCACAGAGCGGGTCGGGAATGAGAACAATTTTTCTTTATGTAACGGACATTAGATATAAAAGGTTGTCACCCTTTTTTTTTATCAGTAATTTTTTTTGTCTCGTGAGTTTTTTTTCTTTTACTTGTGTTTTGCCACCCCCGTCGGACTCAACTTGCATACGGCCCAATCCCTGCTGGTCCCGTCTGTCTAAGATCTAAACACAGCGTGGGTAGACAGACCGGAGATCAGTACAGTTGCTTTAGCAACCAGGTATTGGAAGCGGGTTGGGAAAGGCGAGGCTGGTGATCATCTAACCAAGAGGTTGGAGCGGCACGCTTGGAACCAGGAGGAGCGACCAGGAGGAGCGACGTCACAGTTGGCGCCGTAACCAAAGGATTCGACCCTGGGCCAGGTGTGTACCCGTCACATTACAAATTAGTTTTGACTTACGAAATTAAGAATGAGCTTTCCGTCGCTGCATTTCAAACAAGATGCAGTGTAACCTCAGATTATCAAACGTCTCATGTGGAAAAAAATCTGTTTTCGAACAGAAAATTCGAGATGAATATGGCTCGGTTATCGACCAAAATTTCGAACCGAGTTAAACCGAACAGAATAATTTCCGAGGCGACCGCCGTGTTGTATACATTCGTGTATTGTGTTCTGCTTTTTTCGCCAATTTTATTGTACTGTGACTTTTATTTTCTCTACATTGATTCCTATTGGAAAAAAGTTTACGAACATTTCAGGTTACGAACAGCCTTCAAAACGAATTAAATTCGTGAACAGAAGTTCGAAAGTAGCTGATATAAATGTACTGTAAATACTTTTTATCTCATCTAAATATACTGTATTTTATATTTTTTTATGTTTTATATATTATAATATTATATATTTTATATATTATAATATAATACTGTAGTATTATACAGTATTACAATACATTTTTTTAATGTATCTTAATATTGTTCTCTACTAAATATTTGCAGATATATTTTATACTGTATTTTTTATTCTTATATTTTTATGTTTTATACACAGAATGCATTATTATATTATAATATATTTTAATATAAATTACTGTATTATATTATTATACAGTAAATATTTCTATATAGTTCCTTCAATTCAGATGTAGTGTGATGCTACGTGTATCGATGCATCACATTCAGTCGTCTTTGTTACCACGTTAGAATAAACATTTGTTGTTCATGCATATTTGTGATTATATAAGTGTAAGTGTAAAGATAATAATGAG
>OZ010597.1:57329633-57414633 GCA_963932145.1 Acanthosepion lycidas | reverse complement strand
CACTTGATCGCTGATTCATGTATGTATGATCATGCGCATGCACTCTCGCACTAAGCTGATGAGAATAAAAGAGTTCAGGTGCACACTAATACGCACCATCGCAAAACACTGCCACATCTACACTTGTATTAGGTTGGTGTAAAAATAATGTCGTTTTCTCACATAAAGTTGAACGTCAAAAAACGACATTTTACACCAACCTAATACAATAAAGGAAAGACAGATAAAGTGTTTCTACCGGACGACAACACTCTAAACTTCAATCACACACCACAAAAAAATCTTTACATACATACATACATATATGCGTGTTTCCTAAAATAAATACGCCAAAAATCCACCTCCATCTCAACCGTACGCCGACAGCTTAGGGGTAGAATATCCGCCTGATACCAATTCAGTCGGGTTTCGATCCTAGCTAGAGGCAACCGGATATCTAGCCGCACTGATGAGCTGTGATACAGCGAAACAGTCTGTCTGTGGATGACATTATATTTATATATATATATATAAAAGAGAAAGTAATTTCATTTTATATATCGCACACGGTTAAGAATATATAGGAAAAAAGTGGAAAATGTAACTGGAGATTTTAGGAATGTTTTTTAGAGTAACTTTAACATTCACACAGTTCTATGAATTGCGTGGTTATATAATGATATGTTTCACAAACACGCGCGCACACACACGCACACAAGTGTGTAAGCGCACAAACGCAAATACACGCACACATATATATAAAAATTATATACATGTGTGTGTTTGTCTTTGTTTATATGCACATGCACACACACACACACACACACAGATAAATATATATATATATATATATATATATATATATATATCAAGTTGAAATTTTATCTTCATAGCTCATAGCACACAAGCATGCACAACTTACATTCACATATAACTAGTAGTTGAAAATTTATCTTCATAGCTCAAGAGACAGGGGTACGCAAAACTTACACACATAGATAAACACATAGACACACACACATATGTATTAATTAATGAATATAAAACTCTTGAAATAGCATAGGAATTCATCTTTATTTTATGAAAGCTATGAAAAAATAGCCGTCAATATTTCAGACCAATAAACTAAATTCTTAAACTCTAAAAATATTATGGTTTTAAAATAATCTTCAACAGGTTGATAAGCAGTAAAAATCAATATATATATATATATATATATATATATATATATATATATATATATATATATATATATATATATATATTCTAATAGTAATACTCGTTTGGTAAAATACCACAGATGGCTCAAGTGGTAGTTATGTCAAAAGGATTCGGTAGCCGAGAAAACAAAAATAATAGATAAAACATATAAGAAAGAACTGAAAACATCCGAATATGGCGAAATAAATCGACCAGTGCCTTAAGTCTTTAATCCAAAGAAAAAAAGGACAAGCTTACCCTGAAGATCCGTTTAGGTGAAGCCTAGGTAGGTTTTCCTGGATCATTAGGATTATATATATATATATATATATATATATATATATATATATATATATATATACCCACACGAATATACACACTTACACACATCATACTCACTCATTCCCTAATGAGCCAAATGATAACACACACCCACAGCAATACACACGCTTACACATATCATACTCAATCACTCCCTAAGAACCAAATAACACACACACACAAACACTAAACAGAGACACCCCCCCTCACCAGGTCCAATAAAACTGTCAAACTGACCAGGGGAATTCAGAGAAGCTATCTATCCAGCTCTTATCTCAAATAACAACTTAAAATAGACTGTTTGACCAACACAAGGAGTGTTAAAAGATTCATGTTAAAAAGATATAAAAAAATAAAAAAACAAATGAAAACTACAGACAAAAGTTCATTTTCTCCAGCAAAAGATTCATTTCTGTAGTTTACTGCTAGCAGCAAGCAGAAATATTTCTCCTCCCGATGATGACCATTTCGGCCGAAACTAGTCGAGGAATCTAAATGGAATAATAATTAAAAAAACGAAAGAATATTGATCTACAACCCAGTGTGTCTAAAGATTTTAATTTTTTTATATTTTTGATTTTCAATATATATATATATATATATATATATATATACATTGATTTTTTACTGCTTCTCAAGCTATTGCAGGTTACTTTAAAACCATAATAGTTTTAGATTTTAAGAATTAGTAGAAGATAATAATTTTGAATGTGCTGGTTCAACAGAATGAGGTGTCGTTGACTACCCTTTCTCAAGCCAGCACTTACCGGTTTCTACATAAACTAGGATTCTTTCGTCCCTAAGTTCCGGAATAAAGAATGTTCATACCATTTTCCGGAGAATGTAGTTAAACGCACGATCTAACATTAAACTGGTGGTTTTCCGGCTCCGGTGGGGGTCGGTCCTTATTTGTGTCCGGTGTAATTGAAAGTACCGTGGTTATGCAGTGGTGACCATACACTTGTCAGTAGTGAGTCAGCTTTTGTAAAACCATGTTTTCCTGCTGTTAAATTACGTGTTGTCTTTAACACTTTTCCCTTTGATCTCTTCGCTTCCATTTCCTTCAAAGTAATTTTGTAGTTTATAAATTTAAGTTAATTTGAAGTCGACCAATATAACCATGCTTATCATAAAATGCACAAACTGACGCCTGGACAAGCAAAAGCAGCTCTCTACCACTTTTCGACGAATAGTGTTTGCATGTGTTCTGCCGACACTCCACCAATGAAGTAAGACCAGTTTTACTTTGGTCGTTGCAAATCAGCGCAAGGCTAAGGTAAGGAACCCATTATAAATACCGATGAAGTAATTACACCTTTTCTTTTGACGTTAAAACTCAGCGCCTCTGCTGATTTTGTGATCGATCATTATAGCTTTGCTTATCCTTACTTAGTTCCAATCTGTAATGGGAATGACTGCAAAACACTTGCCCTCACAAATTTATAGGCAGAAACACACAAATGCATAGTTTGATTTTTCCTAGCAAATAAAATCGGTCGGTTCTTGGTTTCATCTGATGCTGTCCCGGTCTGTTGTGTCAGTCGCAATTGTTAGCTTGTGAACTTTTGCCATATCTCTGTTGCTTTGTCTTATTGCTGTTAATTTAACTTGCATATATTGTTCGCTTGCTTTATATTATTTTTCGTTGTTCTTTTCTTTTTTCTTGTTATTGTTTATTGCAAACTTGTCAATTCTCTTTGTTCGGCAGTGCTGTTACTTATTTTTCATTTGACCATGTCTACTCACTCTACACACTAACTTCTGGTGTGGAGAAAGAAATCCGATGCGGTAAGACTAGATTTACTTTGATCATTACATCACAGCACAAGGTTGACATCAGATAGCTCATTACTACTACCGATGAAGTAAGGACATCTTTCCTTTAGTTGTTCCGACTCAACGCAAGGTTCACTTGAGCTCGACCATTGTAATTATGTTTATCCTTACTTACCCTAACTTTTTTTTTTAAAGCGTTTCACCCCGAGAAAGGCGGGAAGACACTAGGACGCAAGGGGTTACAGAAGATTTGGAGCAAGATCAGATAGGAGTGATAGAGGAAAGGATGAGGAGAAGGATAGTGGATAGATCAAGGCAAATGGAGATGTCGATTGACATTACATTTGAATAGTTCGAGATTATAGCTCTTAGGGAAACTGGAAATGGGGAGGGAGTTCCACAGGCGAGAGGTTCGAGACATGAAGCTATTGGAATAGAAGAGACGGCTATATTTAATAGTTTCGACAGTGAAAGGGTGAGAGAGGGATACCAGTCCCGTAGGGAGTTTGAATTCATGAAATCTGGGAACCAGCAAATGCAGCTCCTCGGAGCAATTACCATGAAAGTATTTGTAAAAAAGACAGAGAGAGGCGACGGCGCGTCTGTGAGACATTGATTGTAGACGAGATGCCAGAACACGGCCAATTATATTGCATATCCGCCTCTGGATCTTATCAAGAAACCCAAGGCAAACAGAAGTGGCTCCAGAACATATATGGCAGCAATACTCCATGTAAGGGCGAATTGTTGATTTGTAGATCTGAAGGATCTATTCCGGGGAGAAAAATTTCCTGGCGCAGCACAGGGAGCCAACTTTCCTTGCGGTGGACGAAGCAATTGACTCGATGTATTTGTTCCATCTCAGGTCAGCAGTCAACGTGAGACCCATCAGCCGCAGAGAGTTGCTTTCGAGAAGTTGAGCGTCAGACATTCTAATGGAGGGCAGGGAAGGATCTATGTGGTGATTAATAGAGAGCAGTTTTGTTTTTGAGGCATTAAAGTTGACCAGCCAATTCCTGCCCCAGTTCACAACCGATTGGAGGACCTTTTCGAGATGCACGACCAGGTTAGTTTTGTCAGCGAGTAGTAGATTTGTTTTTGGAGACAGGAGTAAATTGTGGTGTCATCCGCGTAGATGCCAACTTGGGAATTTCTCGGGTAAAAAAAAAGAAAATATACATACCCAAGAGAATTGAGAAGTGAATAAATGGCCCGTAGAAGAAACCCTTTTTTTTTTGTATATTTGTTTTTTAATTGTTTTCATAGGAACACCCACCTATATATAATAACCGAATAAACACATTGTAAATTCATAAGACATATCTGATTACTTAGTAATAATACTTAAACAGAGTAGCTGTTTAAGTATTACGCGTGCTGAATAGACGTACCCATTTGTTGTTGTCGTCAGTCTTGTTTCACCCTTTCTTTTTTTCTTCAGAATCAACTGATTATCTGTTCCTGAGACGCTTCTTGACATTGTTATTCCCTATAGAACGTTTGTGAATTTTGTAATCGGTACGTATATCCAGCAAATCCAATATATCTCATCTGTTTTCGCTTCGTAGTATGGGAAACATAGTAGAATTAGGTTCTTTCACTAAATTCAGTGCCAACCAACTCGAAGATACTGGTACCAGCCTCGAGGCAAACGACACATCTTTAAAAATTTCTTTGGCGTATTTATTTTTTTTATTTTCATTTTTTTTTTTTAAGCGACCACGTAATTTACAACTTTTATAGACAATTCGATCAGCGAGAAACCCTGTAAAATGTCGCCGTCTCATGATAATATCGACTTTACCTTTTTTTGTCAATATAAGTACTTGTCTGTCGTAGACCGTGTAGTGCAAGATAATCTAGTAATATTCTTCCAATCATCTGTAAATCGCACTTGTCACATCTTCGCTTAAAGAAGCGACAAGGATATGGGTATATTTTTTGTGTACTAATATCCACCAAATAAAAAATAAAAAAACGCTTCAAGTTAGAGGGTTACTCACTGGTGTTAGGGGATCGACCGAAAAGGCACGAGGTTAAGTTCATGGCGCTACGTAGGAAAGATAATGGTTACCCCTAGAATTGGAAAGGTCATGATTGTAATAACAGAGAAGCATTTTAACAGGAAGCAGTAAGTCCTGTGAAGAGACTGTAGGAACTGGTCATATGTCTTAATGTTGCAATAGACAGGTGAGAGATTCCTGAAAACAAACACAAAAAGGAAACTACAGGAACTCCTCCAGAAGGCTGTGAAGGAAAGCTAGAAGAAATGGACTTAGTATAAATTTCAGGCATGGTGGAGTAATGAATAGCCGAGTTCGAATTCCAGTCAAATCCATTATATTAACTTAGGTGCTAATACCCTTGGGAAAGGTATGAATCCTCCTCTTCTTCTACCTTCGAGTTATGAATAAATAGCAGGACAGACCTGGTTCTATAGCTTTGGTTGCCAACTGGTCTGCCGCAGAATGAAATGAAAACCTACCTGGGGAAAAAATTGTCAGTCATGTATCGAAAGATACATGATCGCCTAAGCGTGTTACACGCATGGCACCGATTTAGCAGATATGGATGTACCAGAGAAAATCATAGAGAATTGCAGTTTAAAAAACAGTAAAATCGACCTTGCTAACTGAAACACTCCTCTGTGGCTAAATCGGTAAAGCACGTCAGGCTATATGACGGTTCCGTATAGGATACAGGTTCGATTCTTCTCGGAGGACGCATATTTTCTATGAAAATTTCTCGAACAGTCAGGCCGGTAAATGTCGTTAATACTGTTTATTATAAACAGAGCATTTACTTAAATATTTATACGTATAAAAAACACGTATAAATATAAAAATGTTTAATATATGTTATGGGACATTCCCCATAATAAAATAATGGACTATTCCATACTTAATAAATACTGCGCCTCAAGAAGAAGCAGGGAGTTCAATCCGAAGTCGGGCCACCGGCTGATCGGTTGAACTCATTTCCTTCGGGCGGGGAGGACCCCGAACGACGCTACGCCGAAGGGCGGAGTCTCTTTCGGGGAGGTAAACCGACCCTGAACCCGTGTATACGGGTTCAAAGCGCATATTTTTGGCGGGGCCCACGGGCTCGGAGATCCCACCTTAAACCGGTCTTGTGCCACAAGATGCCCTCGTGGGTGTGGGTGGTGACTAAATACCATTCAGTCCGAAGTCGGGCGACCGGCTGATCGGTTGAACTCTCTTTCTTCGGGCGAGGAGGAACCCGAACGAGGCTACGCCGAAGGGCGGAGTCTCTTTCGGGGAGGTAAACCGACCTTGAACCCGTTTATACAGGTTCAAAGGGCATATTTTTGGTCGAGCCCACGAGCTAGAAGATCCCACGTTAAACCAGCCTTGTGCCACATGATGCCCTCGTGGTGGGGTGACTAAATACTGTTCAGTCCGAAGTCGGGCGACCGGCTGACCGGCTGATCGGCTGATCGGTTGAAGTCTCTGCCTTCGGGCGGGGAGGAACCCGAACGAGGCTACGCCAAACGGCGGAGTCTCTTTCAGGGCGGTAAACCGACTCTGAACCCGTTTATACGGGTTCAAAGGGCATATTTTTGGCTGAGCCCACGGGCTCGGAGATCCCACATTAAACTGACCTTGTGCCACATGGTGCTCTCGTGGTGGGAGTGGTTTCTAAATACTGTTCAGTCTGAAGTCTGGATTGAAGTCCGTCAGGAGTCTGTCAGTCAGTCAGAGCGAGCCAGTCAGTCAGTCGAGTCAGAGGCAGACCAAAACAGAGTCACGTTCAGACAATTACTACTAAACCTGATTGTTCGTACTAACACTTTCTACTTCTCTGTATATATTCCTGTTTGTAATATATCTGTGTTATTCCATATCCGTGTTCGAGTTCTTCTTTATTAGTTCTTCCTTGGACTATCACAGTGGTACAAGGAACTGAACCATAACAATATATATATGACAAATCTCCTCTAAATATGTTTCGGAGAGAAACTATTCAGAAATTTTCTTTTAAAGAACAGCGCTTAATTGATAATCACCTGATATATTAAATAGATGTTCACAGTCGCTAACACAATTAAATATAATAAATTATTATTGGCTTGTATTTCTGTTTATTCAAATTATATTACGCATGTTCAAACATGAAGAATTAGAATTTTTCCTCAAATGTTAAGGAATTGTCACTTTTTAGTAGATATAATCAAAATCCATGACATCAAAATCCATGACATCAAAATCCATGACATCAAAATGTACTGTGCGTGGTAATGCTTGAATTGGGAAAATGGAACTCGTTAGACTAAGAAACCATGCACAATTCTAAACCCCTGTTTCACTGTGACCATACACAATCATGTTAAAAGTTTCGGGTGGAAACCCTAAAGAAATTATTTGGAGTCAGTATACGAAAAACAGATCGAGTGTAAATCTAAATATTTTTCCGAGAACTATTTTTTTTTCTATTTTTTAAATTATTTTACCACACAATAAAGCCACTAAGACGCAAGAAATTTGTATAGAAAGACGGCCGACTTTCTCTACATTAACTGCTGCACGTGATTTCGTCCATCCGCTCTGCGTAGAACGTCTGCTAATAGGAACAGTCGTCGCTAAGTGGGTTGGGTTCCACACCAAATTAGAATATCCTGTATTATTAATTTATCTAGCTAACGTCTTCCTACTTACGGGAGGTATTTCTAGCAGTTATATAAAGGAGGTATTTCTGCCGTGCGCTCTATTATAGAAACGTGCAGAGTTATAGAACAAGACGACATAAATTAGTGACAATGGTACCTTCGTCTACCTAATGTATTATTTCTGGGAGGTTTATGTCGGATGTCTTTCTGTCACACCATTTACAATACGCCAGACGAATCGGTCTAAATAGATATTAATGTTTCATAATAAGATCGTTTATGTTGCAAAATGAGCTAATTTTTATCGATAATAACCCTAGCTCTTAAATTCTATCTTCTAGACTTTTCCATTATATTGAGTCAAGAAGAAGAAATCAGACCATTTGCAAACTAATGTTTACTGTTACTTGTCGTGTCTGCCTCACTTTTTTTTATTTTTATTTTTTTCGATGCACACTATAGTATTTCTCTAGAATGGGCCTAGCTGCAGTAAACACGACAAACATATCATTCAAAAGCGGTTTCGAAGAAAACGTGACAGATGATTGGATTACATTTCGGATGAATGACTTGATTTAATTGTTCATTTGAACGTTACATATACGCCTGACATGAAAACAGTTCTACAACGATTACTTAAATTTTGGTGCGACAAAATCAATATTGATAACCATGCAAAAGAAAATTGCTGAGGAAAGTGATATTTGATAAGGTCACAAACATGAACGAATATTTTAATAATATATTTCGAATAATTTAAACTGTACAGTGATATGTGGGCAAATCAATAATCCAGCAACCTGTTTCTCAAAAAAAAAAAAAAAAAAAACACGTTTTACACAAAGAACCTGGGCCCGATTCTTGGCAATTCTCTTTATTAAATAATACACATCGAGAATAATATTCATATACAGTGATATGTAGGTAAATCAATAATTCCGTAGCCTGTTGCTGTAAGAAAATATATTTTACGCAATAAACTTTTATATTTCGATTTGGTTTCCATCGTTGCAAATGCACTAAATAAAGTTGTAATTTAGGAATAATTAAAAGTAATAAAATTAAATTTAGGATGTTAAGTGCAGTACTTGATTGACGGAAGGTCTCACCGTTCTAGAGATATTAGGTTGGTGGAAAAATAATGACAGGATAATGTCGTTTTTTGACGTATTTTTTAACGTCAAAAAACGACATTACTACGTCATTGTTTTTGCACCAGCCTAATAACATGGCTAGATGCAAACATATGTTCTATGCTAATAGTTTATTTTCAAACGCACGTATAAGAGGGAGCGACTGTGGAAGAGCGACATTACGGTAGACACATGGGATTGTGGGATAAACTTTTGTTCCTTGTCCGTATTTATACGTATCGGTGACCAACATTGAACCTACTTAGCGAGGTATGTAGATACAATACAGCTATCTATCTATCTATCTATCTATCTATCTATCTATCTATCTATCTATCTATCTATCTATCAATCTATCTATCTTCGCAGTGTATCTATCTATCTCTCTTCGCAGTGTATCTATCTATCTATCTATCTATCTATCTATCTATCTATCTATCTATCAATCTATCTATCTATCAATCTATCTATCTTCGCAGTGTATCTATCTATCTCTCTTCGCAGTGTATCTATCTATCTATCTATCTTCGCATTCTATCTATCTATCTATCTATCTATCTATCTATCTATCTATCTATCTTCGCAGTGTATCTATCTATCTATCTATCTATCTATCTATCTATCTATCTATCTTCGCAGTGTATCTATCTATCTATCTATCTATCTATCTATCTATCTATCTATCTATCTATCTATCTTCGCAGTGTATCTATCTATCTATCTATCTATCTATCTATCTATCTATCTATCTATCTATCTTCGCAGTGTATCTATCTATCTCTCTTCGCAGTGTATCTATCTATCTATCTATCTATCTATCTTCGCATTCTATCTATCTATCTATCTATCTATCTATCTATCTATCTATCTTCGCAGTGTATCTATCTATCTCTCTTCGCAGTGTATCTATCTATCTATCTATCTTCGCAGTGTATCTATCTATCTCTCTTCGCAGTGTATCTATCTATCTATCTATCTATCTATCTTCGCATTCTATCTATCTATCTATCTATCTATCTATCTATCTATCTATCTTCGCAGTGTATCTATCTATCTCTCTTCGCAGTGTATCTATCTATCTATCTATCTTCGCAGTGTATCTATCTATCTCTCTTCGCAGTGTATCTATCTATCTATCTATCTATCTATCTTCGCATTCTATCTATCTATCTATCTATCTATCTATCTATCTATCTATCTATCTATCTTCGCAGTGTATCTATCTATCTCTCTTCGCAGTGTATCTATCTATCTATCTATCTTCGCAGTGTATCTATCTATCTCTCTTCGCAGTGTATCTATCTATCTATCTATCTATCTACGCAGTGTATCTATCTTCACAAATTATTCATATTTAACTTCAGTGTATTCGTATCTATCTCAGTCTGTTCATATCTATCTATCTATCTATCTATCTATCTATCTATCTTCACCGCCTTTTAATCTATCTATATATATATATATATATATCTTCGCAGTGTATCTATCTATCTATCTATCTATCTATCTATCTATCTATCTTCACAAATCATTCATATTTAACTTCACAGTGTATTCATATCTATCTATCTATCTATCTATCTATCTTCGCAGTGTATCTATCTATCTATCTATCTATCTATCTTCGCATTCTATCTATCTATCTATCTATCTATCTATCTACGCAGTGTATCTATCTTCACAAATTATTCATATTTAACTTCAGTGTATTCGTATCTATCTCAGTCTGTTCATATCTATCTATCTATCTATCTTCACCGCCTTTTAATCTATCTATATATATATATCTATCTATCTTCGCAGTGTATCTATCTATCTATCTATCTTCACAAATCATTCATATTTAACTTCACAGTGTATTCATATCTATCTATCTATCTATCTATCTATCTATCTATCTATCTATCTATCTTCGCAGTGTATCTATCTATCTCTCTTCGCAGTGTATCTATCTATCTATCTATCTATCTTCGCATTCTATCTATCTATCTATCTATCTACGCAGTGTATCTATCTTCACAAATTATTCATATTTAACTTCAGTGTATTCGTATCTATCTCAGTCTGTTCATATCTATCTATCTATCTATCTATCTATCTATCTATCTATCTATCTATCTATCTATCTTCACCGCCTTTTAATCTATCTATATATATATATATCTATCTATCTTCCCAGTGTATCTATCTATCTATCTTCACAAATCATTCATATTTAACTTCACAGTGTATTCATATCTATCTATCTATCTATCTATCTATCTATCTATCTATCTATCTATCTATCTATCTATCTATCTTCGCAGTGTATCTATCTATCTATCTATCTATCTATCTATCTATCTATCTATCTATCTATCTATCTATCTTCACAGTCTTTTCATCTATCTATCTATCTATCTCTCTCTCTATCTATCTATCTATCTATCATCACAAATTATTCATAATCACAGTGTATTCATATCTATATCAGTCTGTTCATATCTATCTATCTATCTATCTATCTATCTATCTATCTTCGCAGTGTATCTATCTATCTATCTATCTATCTATCTATCTTCACAGTCTTTTCATCTATCTATCTATCTATCTATCTATCTATCTATCTATCTATCTATCTATCTTCCCAGTGTATCTATCTATCTATTTATCTATCTACCTATCTATCTATCTATCTATCTATCTATCATCACAAATTATTCATAATCACAGTGTATTCATATCTATATCAGTCTGTTCATATCTATCTATCTATCTATCTATCTATCTATCTATCTATCTATCTATCTTCTTCATGTTGCTGTCAAAAAATCATTCATTTTACACAAGAAACATTTATTCTTCTACTTAGCTTAAATCCTTGTCAAGGTACTTCAGTTAATCGTAAATATTTCAAATAATTTCTACTGATTTCTGTAAACATTGATATGATGGTTAATAAATATTTTGATAGTCACTCCCTGAAAAAGACAAAAAACGTCTATTTTTACACAAGAAACGTTTAGTCTTCGCTTTGCCGTCCATTCTTGTCAGGGCACTTAATACAATGATCTCTATCCATAAAAGGCAGTGTGTGTAACGAATGCACGGCAGTAATTTTCGATGGATTTGCACTAAAATTAACATGCACATGCTCCAAGTAAGTGGAAAGGCCAACGCCGACTTTGCATCTCCCTACTCCCATCGATAGTGGAAATAATCGATTTTTTCATGCTTCTACGACAGTTTTCATGTAGTTAGCGGCCATTTTCTACTGGCCAGAGTGAGAGCAAATAGCTGGCTGGCATGAATAGGCAGGAAGATTCTATTGGCCAGCATGAAAGCTAACAGCAGACTGAGAACGAATGTTAACTAGCATGCAAAAAAATAACGATAGCTGTATTCGTTACAAGTGGGAAAAATTTAAATCTGCATGGCACTTTACTCCAATTGGCTCATTCGCTTGCTTAAACTCAACGTTGATTCTGATTCCGCAGAACTGGGTTTGGGTGTGAAAATTATTTGTTGTTAACATTCTTTTTTCATTCGGTTTTTTCAGTTACGAGTCCTTTTTTAAAGCTGATCGTTTTGTGTTCATTTTGTTTAGTTCTTTTTTCGTAACAGATTTAATTTTTAGTATAGAGCTTAGAAAAAATTCGCGGTGTGAGATAGGCAAGTAGGCATAAAGGCATCAACACGGCAAAGGGCACTCCTTTAAAGTCATGGAAGGATAAAATTATTTTAACTCAAGTGATAGCGATTGCTATATGAGTCGTACGATTTTTGAATCACCACGGGCAACGCCGGGCCATGCTGCTAGTCAATAACTAAAACACTTTCCCGTCATTTCCATATAGGGATATGTAAATAAATCAATAATTCCACAGCACTTTGTTCAAAATATCTTTTATTTTGCAAACGAAGTATTTATTATTAAGCCTTGCCATCATCCTTGTCAATACACTTATACACGTTACGAATCCGTTAGTTAATCATGCTACAGGGAAAATACAGGTAGAGCACCCATAACAGTAGTAGAGTGTCTGTGGCAGAATTACCTGACAGACATTAAACCTGATTCATCTGATTTCTGTAGTTAAATTTTTTCTTTCTTCTAGACTAGTTGTCATACCTCAAGGAAACAAAGCCATGGCAGCTATATTCTTCAAACACTAGCTGATTGGGGGAGAGAGATGGATTCATACCTTTCCAAAGAGTATTTGGATAAAAGTCAATACGAGCCATATTGTTCTATGCCCATGTTTGAATTGCCCGTATCTAAGTTGTAAATGTTTCGTTTAATATCCATATATATCCAGCTATTTTGGCACCATACTATGTAAATTAAATCAATAAGTCTCTTTATGTTATGGGATCTTACCAATAATAATAATAATAATAATAATAATAATAATAATAATAATAATGGACTATTCCATACTTAATAAATACTGCGCCTCAGGAGTAGACGGAGTCAGTCGCTGAACTCTTGAACGACAGATCGGTTGAACTCTCTGCCTTCAGACAGGGAGGAACCCGAAAGAGGCTACGCCGAAGGGCGGATTATCTTTCGGGCAGGTAAACCGACCCTGAACCCGTTTATACGGGTTCAATGGGCATATTTTTGGCCCGAGCTCACGGTCTCGGAGAGCCCACGTTAAAAAGACCTTGTGCCACATGACGCCCTCGTGGTTGGTGGTGACTGAATATCGTCAGTCGTTCAACTCTTGAACAACAGATCGGTTGAACTCTCTGCCTTCGGGCGGGAGGAACCCGAAGGAGGCTACGCCGAAGGGCGGATTATCTTTCGGGGGTGGGGGGTGGGTAAACCGACCCTGAACCCGTTTATGCGTGTTCAATGGGCATATTTTTGGCCCGAGCTCACGGTCTCGGAGAGCCCACGTTAAAAAGACCTTGTGCCACATGACGCCCTCGTGGGGGGGTGACTGAATATCGTCAGTCGTTCAACTCTTGAACAACAGATCGGTTGAACTCTCTGCCTTCGGGGGGGAGGAACCCGAAGGAGGCTACGCCGAAGGGAGGATTACCTTTCGGGGAGGTAAACCGACCCTGAACCCGTTTATACGGGTTCAATGGGCATATTTTTGGCCCGAGCCCACGGTCTCGGAGATCCCACGTTAAAAAGGCTTTGTGCCACATGACACCCTCGTGGGGGTGGTGACTGAATATCGTCAGTAGTTCAAGTCGAGTCAGTAGTGGAAGTCGAGTCAAGAGCCGAGTCAGAGGCAGTCCGAAACAGAGTCGCGTTCAGACAATTACTGCAAGACATTGAAATAGTGATACTGGTCAAGACTACATTGTTCTCTCTACTAAACCTGATTGTTCATACTAACACTTCTACTTCTCTGTATATATTCCTGTTTGTAATATATTTGTGCTATTCCATACCTGTGTTTGCGTTCTTCTTTATTGGTTCTACCTTGGACTATCACCGCGGTACAAGGAACCGGACCATAACACTTTATAAAAAAATCTCTTCCTGTTCCTGTCTATAATTGAATGAAACAGTTTTAATAACGTTACAGCAAATATTTTAAAATTACAGTTTCACATATCTGGTGTAACAGCAAAATTGTCCATATCGTTTGTCAACATAATTGTCCATCCCACAAAATGTTTAGTATCTAAAAAACCACAATACTAACTGAGTTTCCTTTTTTCCGGGGTTTTCATGTAAGACGTTTAGCTATCTTGACGCCGTTTGTCGTAAGAATCACAGAAAGACCCTTTGAGTTATTCAGCTAGAAAGAGAACCGGATAAAATCGTTTTGTGTCAGACTAACTCTCTTCCAAAATGAGCAATGGTGAGAGGAAAATATTATTGAAGCCTTCAGTAACTATACTCTGGCTCCCATCTTCAAAGTCCATTCAAGAACAATCAAGAGAACGGTAAATAAGTTTAAAAAAAGAAGTGGATAGTAGAGAGGAAATTTGAATGAGGAGGACACAACAGGAAGAGATATCATCATTTTAAATTAGAATATAAAAAGATCAATTAAAAAGAAAAACTCAATCCAAAAGACGTCTGGCATGTGAGAGAGGTGTTTCAGCTATGGCTATCCAACGTGCATTGAAAAAAGGCTTGAAAATCAAATCGTACGTGAAACCTATGTGGCAACTTGTTACTCCAAGACAGAAAGAAGGCTAGAGAGGACGAAGATCTAATTGAATAAGTTTTACAAAGATCACGGAATAATCTATCTATCTATCTATCTATCTATCTATCTATCTATCTATCTATCTATCTATCTATCTATGTGTGTATGTGTGTGTGTGAATCGTAATATTCGTTTTGAAAGACCTTGGTTGGCTCAACTTGTAATATAACAAATTGATGTCCGAGGGAAAACTGGAAATAAAAAAAGAAAGAACCAAGAATATAACACTGTATGAATCCTCTCGTCAAGTGATTTAGCTCCAAGTCCAAAAAAACCCCAAAAAAACGAGTAAAGACTAAACGCAATGTATTCAATACATTAAGTAGAGAAAAATCTAAGATCCATTTAGGTGAAACCTACGTAAGTTTGTCTCTATCTATCCCTCTATATATATAATATATATATATATATATATATATATATATATATATATATATATATATATATATATATATGTGTGTGTGTGTGTGTGTGTGTGTGTGTGATTCTTCATGAGCTTTCGATCCTTAGCTATGATTAATTAATGATGAACATGTCAATTTCGTTTATGATCGATTTCATCACGATTCTTCTATTAAGCTTGAAGAGTAATTATACATTCTTATTGTTCAAAGTTAAGTCCAATTGTGTAATAAAAAGAAAAACCCAATGAATTCCAGTAAGATATCTTTAATCACCTTTAAGATACACCGGTTCAAAGCTTAATCTAAGAAATGGACAAGTTTGCTGTTACACGATTTGGACAATTTTCGTATTGCTCCCGACATGTTTCAATCTTTATGTCTTTGATATGAAGATGAGACTTGTCACAACAGAAATTTAGTTCTAAGGAAAGATGCTGAAAATACCATGGAACGGATATGTCAATAACGGCGAAGTTTTAAGGAAAATAGAATCAAAACAATTACTCCTACTTAAACCAGAAAGAAATAATTGAAATGAGGAAAGAGGTCTTGAAAATTTTGACAAAAACTGGATATAGTGAAGTCAATACGATCAGAGAAATGCAGGAAATAACCAGCTTAACGAGTTTGTTAAGGCACAACCGGGGGTCAGACGGGATAGCGAACAAAAACGAAGAGAATTGTGGAGAGCCATGACAATGAAGAGAAACTGCACATTGAACAACCAGAAATCCGTTTTAATCCCAACACATCCCTGAATATATAATGAACTTTTCTCCCCATTCTTTCTTCTAAGTTGCAAATTCAGTTTACTATTTAACTCATAGGTCGGGCACATGAGAAATAGTTTCTTATCTTTTCTAAAAAAATAATCCCCCAGTTTACATTGGTGGGTTAAGATCCCAATTTCAAAACCCTTCCACATCAAGAACGATCAAAACTATGTCGTACTCTCTTCGATTAATTGGGGCCAGGCAAAAGGCTCACAGCGGTCAGTAAAAGCTATAAAGGGGCCACATCATCGACGCCCTGGAGACCTGTAATATCTTCCCAAGCTAATAAGAAAGGTTGGCCACTGATTCGGTCAGTTTCTAAGTCGGATTTAATGTTTGTTTATTGTGTTGTGTTTTTTTTTTAAATTTTGTTTTGTTTTGTTTTACTTATATCTGTCTTGCAAAAATACAGGGTGTCTTTAAAGTCTGGATGCATAGGCAAAAATTCATATTTTCAAGAAATGAAATTTTCAAAAACATTTTATTAAATTGGAACATTAACAAATCTCCAATATGATCTTCCATCATTTGTGATGCGATTTTCCATCATTTGTTGATGCAATTTGCAAGATAGACATGAACTCGGATCAACAACTCCACATTGCCATCAATTTTAACACATTTACTTCTTTTGTGTTGCAACAAGTATGTTTCATCTTTGATTTTCATTAAGTACCCCAACTTTAGCATAACCCAGAAAAAGAAGTCAATTATTTCTTCTTTCGACAAAATCATGTTTAATCTGTTGGAATAAATAAAAAAAAAATAGTTAATTATATTTCCCATGTGCCTAGACGTTAGGTGGATCGTATAAACAGTTTATCATTTGTTCGTGTATTAAACATAATTGCAAGTATTTATGATGTCTATTTGAAAATTCTTGACAAAATCGAAATATTTATCTGCAAAAGTTAAAGGTCCTGACCTGCAAACTCGGTTTAAATGTCTTACAGACCGCAGTAACGTACCTAGCTTATGACTTAAAAAAGATGAAAAAAAAATGTACACACCTAACAAGACGATAAAGCCACTAAGACGCAAAGCGGCTTATCGATAGTGAAAGAGAGAAATCAATACCTTGAAGAGAGGACAATAAATGACCTGGGCTCAAATAAACGGAAGACTGAACCCCCATTGAAATTTTTCAAATTGTATTTGAAGGAAATGCAAGAAGCCCGGAGAGCGTTCCACAAGTGAAAAATGCAGGAAATGAAATTATGAGCGGTTAGGGAGATATCATTTCCCTACTGAAATAGCAACTATAAGTTCTGTTCTAATATGTCTTTTCTATGACCGTAAAGCAACTTCCTGTGACTGTTCAAAACATATTTTCATGACAATTGTTTTGATGAGCTCTTTGAAAACACGACTTCATCTATCTATCTATCTATCTATCTCTCTCTCTCTCTCTCTATATATATATATATATATATATATATATATATATATATATATATATATATATATCACAGTTGGGATCAAGTTCAGATCATATATATATATATATATATATATATATATATATATATATATATATATATATATATATATATATACACACACATATGAGTTGGGACCAAGTACATGTCAAATATAAAAAAAAATGAAATAATTTTGTTTGATAAACATTTCCTATTTGTTCATTCCGTATGGATTTTGATCTATATTTGGTCTCTACTTGGTCCCAAGTCATATATATATATATATATATATATATATATATATATATATATATATATATTTGATAGGTACTTATTCCTATTCACATTGAAATCCGTCCGTACGATAAAAAAAAGAACAAATAGAAAATGTTTATCAACATAACACTTTTTTTTAAAAAGCTTCATCAGACAAAGAGATACAGAGAAATAGAAGAGACGAAATCTTGCATTTTTAATTTTGTGTTGTTTGATTCTCATTATTCTTAATTCCAGCATTACCATACGAAAAACGCATCCAAAACATTATAATACATGACCAGGTTTTATTGAATTCATTCAAAAAGAATCTAACAAAGACAAAAAGGTTCCCAAATCAACATACGGCAAACCGCCAAACGTAATATCTATACATGCACACGCTTACGAATATATTAAGTTGGTGCAAAAATAATGACGTAATAATGTCGTTTTTTGACGTAATTTTAACGTCAAAAAACGACATTATTACGTCATTATTTTTGCACCAACCTAATACATTATCATCTGAATCCCAAATTGACATACTATAATTATTATGTACTTACGTACATAATGCAATATTTGCGGTTTTAAACTTAGGTTTAGAATCCGGTGATGTCTTCGAATGAAACCGTCGTTTCTCCTTGAATTCGGAACGACACAAACTATACTAACGTTTGTTTAACATGTCGAATTTTAGTGAAACCTGATTAACTAATGAAAATCAAACAACTCAAAAGTAAATTAAAAAAAAAAATAGAATTTATTTCATCCTTTTGTTGGCATTTTCCAAGATCTCCCCACAAAGGCAGGATGTTGCAAGAGTCCAGTTTTTTGCGTGAGCGATTCCGATCACGTAGTATCAGGCGAAAATTGCACGTATACACTCTATACACGGGACCGGTTAACTGTCTACCTTCCCAGAGGAGACTATCCTCTTCGGCATATCCTCTTCTAAGTTCCTCTCTAAAGGCAAACAGATCGACAAACTGCAGGTTACGTTTGAAATTTCTTTTTTTTCTTCAAATATCATTCTCTGATCACTACTTAATCCCAACTCATATATATATATATATATATATATATATATATATATATATATATATATTTGATGTGTACTTAATCCCAAATCATATATATATATATATATATATATATATATATGATCTGTACTTAATCCCAACTCATATATATATATATATTATCACTCATATATTATATACAATTGCGTAAACGGATGTCGCCACTGGGTTTTGACTTCAATGTCCACTATATATATATATATATATATATATATATATATATATATATATATATATATATATATGTTAGATAACGATGTTAGATGATCATATGCTATCTAACATCTAAAGTTCTTCAAAGATTTCTGCTATTAACTAATATAGTCAGCAATGATTATCAAGTAGAATTTCACAAGTTTTCATAAAATTCATTAAAGGAATAAAAACATGTAAAAATATTTTTCAAAGATTTTCTAATGCAATCTAATTAAAAAATAATATCATTCATTTATAAATAAGTCCTGAAAATTTAATTACAATCCGACAATTTTTGGAATAATTTCCAATAAAAGGTTTAAATCAAAATTTTGTATGTTCTAAAAAGGAGTAAAAAAAAAATTAAATAACTAGTAAAAATACTTTCATCCTTTCTCTTAATAATAACATAAAGATTTGGATGATAAAACTATTTTTTCATTAGGTTTTGATCACGGTGAGCTGACGTTTTAGCGATTTCGTGTCAGACTGTTAACCGCCATACAAGATACACGCATGGGCGATCATTGATCTTCCGATTCATGACTGACGAGGCAGGCTGTACCCGCAGTAGGTTGCTATTTCTTTCTGCGATAGAGTGGTTGCCAATCAAGGCTCAAGTACCCAATCTGTCCTGCTATTTGACCAATAGCTGAGGGTAGAAGAGACGGATTCATGCCTTTATCAAGGGTATTTGTACATACGTGAATCTAACGAATTCGATTAGAAGTATTAGAAAAAAAAAAAATTCCGTACATGACAATATTTTTTAGTAAAAAACTTCCTTGAAACAAAATACAATTTTATAATTGTAAAAAAATATTCATTAAGCAATATATATATATATATATATATATATATATATATATATATATATATAGTCTAGAATAGCTATCTCAAAGACGAACTGTGGCTCCCCTCTGTCTTTTCTGCAAGTGTTTTCATGGCAACAGTTCAGACCAGCTGTTTTCGCTGGTTCCAGACTGCATTAATTTAAGAGAGCTACCAGGCTGGCATTTAGGTCCCTCCTTTTCACTCTCAAAACGGTTAAATGTAACCGTCTCTTCTACTAGAAAAATTCTTCTCTTGCACTTCCCGACTGGGAAACTCCCTTCCTCTTACCTATGACTATAATCTTCAAATATTCAAGTGTAATGTCACTCGACATCTGAAAGCCTGAGCGTGTTCCTAGTCCTTCTCGGTATCCTTTCCTCAACAGGCTTCTTTACTCTTTTTCTCAATCCTCTGTAAACCCCTGCGTGCTAGTTTCACTTCCGGCTTGCTTGGGATGAATTGCTTAAAAGAACGAATTGAAACAATAGCTATCATGGGCGGCAAGTTTTGCAATTTCTTCTTTGATAGATTTTGGGGTGAGAAATGATGTTAATATCCTTTCTCTATTAACTATATCACCTTCATTGTTCGAGTCAAAATCAGTAATCTTATGCATGGCTTTTAAGTGAACAAACAAGACAGTTATTGGATTTCCACCACATTTTAGAATTTTTTATACTTTAAGCACTTGGGTTCGATTTTACCATTTCTACTAAAATAATTCCAAGCCCTTGATTTCATGTAAGCGGACAACATGCTAATTATTAGGTTGGTGCAAAAATAATGTCGTAATAATGTCGTTTTCTGACGTATTATTTAACGTAAAAAACGACATTATTACGTCATTATTTTTGCACCAACCTAATACTTTAAAAGAAGATAATATAGTTCCAAAATTAAAATTGTGTCGCTTGTGTCTGAAGCCCAGACAAATGAATAAACACCAGTGTGTATCATACAGTAACCGTACTTGCAGTTCTCTTTTGTGCTTAAACATTTTTATTAGTTTGGTTTGTTTTGTTTTACAGCATATCAACCACAATGTGTTACTTAAGCTGACAAGATTTTTATTGATGGTAATATTATTTTTTTCAAAAATGTATTGCTGGATTTTTTTTAAAAAGTGTAGCCAATAAATTTTACGTCAAAAAATATATTGCTTGTAATAATGTATTGCTGGTAATAATATTTTACAAAATATTTCTGGTATTAAAAACTAATTTTAACTTTCGTAATGTTTTGACACTAGTTTGGGCGTTAGCTATTTACCCATAGCTAGGACCCTAACAGGTACTACCACCCTGTGTCAAGTTGGACCTGGGAATAACAGCAATTAAGAAGTTGTTGCACGCACCTTAAAATCTCCTGATCAGAGGCCTTGCTGTTGGACGTATTTTATCTTCTTACAGAAGACGCGGATATACTTTATCGCCTTACCCAGGACGAAATATTTTTATAAATCTGAAACTGTATTCTATACATTCCTTATGACAGAAAGCTTGCATTATCATACACTTTTATATATATATATATATATATATATATATATATATATATATATATATATATATATATATTCGAATTCTCAGTCGAATCCATTACATTCAATTACGTGCTAATAATCTTGGGAAAATAGCAGGACAGACTGAGTTATATAGCCTTGGATGACAACAGGTCAAGGAGAATTCAAAACCTGCGGAGTGTCGTTTGGGGACCTTGTGGCACTTAGTGCACCAGTTCTCTGTATTCGGCCCTTCAAAAAGTGTGGATGGTCCTGCACGAAACCATCACGACTATAATCAAATCGCATTTGCTGTTGTCGGGCTGACGGTTTACTGGGAACCGATCTGCTTGACCGTCATACGTCGAATTCGACGAGAGGGGGAAAGTCGAGTATATATATAAGCATATGTGCCCGCTTTCAATATCGGCATTGTCTCTTCTGCACTGATACCAATTTGTTATATTTGATAACAGAGTAATACCGGGATTTCAATATTAGTATTCGTCCCTACTTCAGAAGGGGATTACTTCGAAGGAGATTAAATGCATAATTGATATATGGTGTAGTTTGTTTTATATATCAGCAGAATCGATACATTTTTTACTAGAACTTGCATACTTATATTTTAAATGCTTTTGTGCAATAAAAACCTGTATGAACTCGCAATTGAAGCGTGTATCTTTATGTTAAAATAATTGTATAATATACTGATGTAGTAAGTATACTTATATATATATATATATATATATATATATATATATATATATATATATATATATATATATATATATGTATGTATGTATATGTGTGTATCTGTTTTATGAAATGGATTATGTCCGACAAATATTTAAGATATGTTCTCTTTAGACGTTATTTTTAAACATATAATTAATTTAAGCAAATGGTATGCTTTTAATTAAAATGTATTAATTTATCTCTGACCGGTAAAATAATTAATACTGTTTAATTACAAACAGTGTATTTACTTAAATAAATTATATCTATAAAATAATCTATAAAACGCAAAATATATTAAATAATTGTCGTTAAATAATTATTGTCACTGATTAAGTTAAGATATGTTTCGTGGCAGAAATAATCGGTCAAGAACAATTAAAATCCCCAACATGATTCTCACCAGCATTATCATTTACTAATCGGAAAATGATAAAAAAAAAAAACATCAAAGAAATGTTCTCTGTGAATTCGCTTGCCCCCTTGGATTATACCTTTTGAATAATAATAATAATAATAATAATTTTTGCTCTACGTACTTTGGTTATATCACCACTACATTATCGCACCGGTTAACGTGACTTTTATCCGATAATTCATATATATATCTGTTATGCAGTGATTTCACAGTGGAGGCTTGCGTTTGTACTAAGTCAGACCTAAAATAGGTTCGACGTACAAAACGTTAGGAATAGTATAATAGGTAATGACGTAGAGTAACTTAGTTGAGGTCGCTGATATTTCAGTATTCGACTAATGGTCGTACGGCATCGACAGACTGAGTGACTCTTGCTACTCATACTTATTATAGGTGGGAGAATCTATTAATTATAGAATAGGTGTGTTCCACTATAACCCCCCCCCTAAAACTTCACTCCGTATGAGTAAACAGTTTACTTTATTTATTTTTTATATTTTACAGGAAATATGAAGAAAAATCAACAAAAAACATCGTAGCGTATCTCCTACGTTTTTGATCCACTTTTAAATGATCAGTTGCCTTTCTTTTTTTTTCTTGGATCGGCGTACCTCAGGTAAAATCGTTGCAGGCGTTGTTAAATCAAACGTATCGAAAATCACCTCCATCGGCGTTTCTTCCGCGGGACCGCAGTCAACCACATCTGAAAAACGTCATCTGATATGGTTACTGCACGTGAATTTTTCGCCTCTCACCAAGTACATCATACTGCCAATTCGCTTTTCTATTTTTTGGTACCTCAATAGTGTTACCAGAAACAACCTTCCGCTTTGAGCTTCTTATGTATGGAGTCACAGTTTCTGTAGGTTCTTCTTGTGGTTCTATTTCTTCAGCCTCTAGCTTCCCTTTTGTTGATCTTGTGCTTCTTAACGTTTTCTGTGGTGACTTCAGTTGACTTAAATCATTTAATAATACTGCATGTCCTTGGTTGCCGGTAACTCGCTCCCCAGTTTTCCTCGGTATCGGCTTCATCTTTACTTTCTGGAGCTTGTTTTTCACATATATCGTCGGTGTTACCCATTCAACTTTTTTAAATACACCAGTTTTCTCTAATCTGTCCAATTCTTTATCTATCTGTTCAATTGAAGCAAACAGCACATTCCTTTTCTTTTTGAATGCCGCCTGAGCGTTTTCTTTTGGCTGTAATTTTGCCTCCATCTTGGTACACGTTCCCAAACCTGCAGAAATAACAGTAGAAAATGTTCCCTTAAGTTTCTTTACTAATTTCTGGGCTTTGTAGTTTAAATTTTCTACTTTGTAACAGAAAGAATTTATCGGTAGATTCCATAATTGAAATTCTGTTATCCAATTCGTACCAAGTAAGTTCGTGGTATTTTCTATGACAAATAGTTTAGCTTTTCGCGTTTTTATTATTTGACGTGACGTTTGCAACAAATTCTCCAATAAACTGTATTTTTTCTCCTGTCACTGACCTCGCGATTTTATTTTTCTTCAGGAAAATTGTTGTCCCCAACTTCATCCACGTATGCAAATTTATGATAGATAGGTCGGAACCAGTGTTGAGTTGCATTTTTATTTTTTTATTACTTATTTCGACAGTAAAAAATTTTCTGGTTGTTTCATCGTTCACCTCGTTGGACTTTAATTTTCTTATTTTATTGTCTTTATTTTTTGACCTGCAGTGCGAGTTTTTGTGACCCCCTCTTTTATAGTTGAAACATTTTTTTTATTCCTAAAATTGCAATATCTTTACCAGTGAAGTTCACCGCAAGCAAAACATGGATTCGGGAGTTTTTGTTTATTTATTCTCTGGTATTTCACTTTTTGTTTGATAATCCGCAATTCTAGAATACTTATTGGTAGACTGACTTTCTTTTTTGTAGCGTAATTACTTTACATGCGAAACGCCAGACTGTTCTATCTTTTTCGAATCTTTCTTTACGCTAACATATCTTGTGCAGTCTTCTGCCAACTTCTGTAACGTAATACTTGGTTCGTTTTCCAATTTTGACAGCACTAAATTTCTCAACTCTGCGTGACGTTCCGATACCAGCCCTTAAAATTGTCAGCGTTTAACTCTGCCAGCTTGAAATCTTCACAATGCTTATTCAAATTGGCTGCGTACCTTACATAGTCTTGTTCGTCATCTTTCATCAGATTCAAACATTTCCACCGCTTGTGAAACAAAGATTTCTTTTTACTAAATAATTCACTTAATATATTTACCGCCTCGGTAAATGTCTACTCGCTAGTATTTTTCGGTAAAATGTAGTTTAGCAATTTGTTATGCTCAGCAGTTCCTAACTTGCTTAAAAGAAGTCTAACTTTCTTTCTTTCAGACCACAAGTGGCAGTCCTCGTTATACACGTCCGTATATTTTTTATAATACTCTTCAAAGGTTAACTCTTCATTTGGACTGTACCTGAATATTTCAATTGAATTCCATATTGTATTCTCTGGGAAAGAATCATTTTGTAGATTTTTCTCTTTCCTCTTCTCAGTTATTTCCAGAATTTTGTTTTGAAACTCCTTATGCATCTGTTCCATTTCTTGTTGAAACTGCATTCGTCTATTAAAAATTTCCTCCTGTATCTGCATCTGGAATGTTCCGTTGCTCTAATGTTGTCATCTGTTGTTCCGACTGGAAATTAAAAATTCCTGGAATATATTTTTGCATTCCTCCATGTTCGCAAAAGTTTACACAATGCCTAAATACTGTAGAGGAGTGTCCTAACGAATTTGCAATTCGTGACCTATTTAAGCAAACTGTCTTATCGAGAAAAAAAAAGTATTTTCTCCGTTGAGAATACGAATGATTTTTTCGTCACTAATTTGACGTCTTTTCTTTCGAAAACCTTTGCCAATTTTTTTTTTTTTTTTTTGAAATGTGAATCCGAGATTTTGTCGCCGAAAATATTGTGACGAGCAAGTTTTTTCTTTTACCTCCGTATGAGTACGAATTTCGTCACCAAATAATGTTGTGGCGAGCGAACTTTTTACGAATTCGTCGTCGACAAATTATGCAGTGGCGAACGAATTTTTTTTCTTCCACCGTATGATTCCGAATCTCTTCGCCAAATTATACTGTGGCGAACGATTTTTTTTTCTTCCACCGAATGAATTTGAATTCCTCGTCGCCAAATTTATTATGGCCGGTGATTTTTTTTTCCTCCGTATGAGTACGAATTTCTCGTCGCCAAATTTGTTATGTGGCGAACGAGTTTTTTTCTTCCACCGAATGAATTCGAATTCCTGGTCGCCAAATTTGTTATGGAGTGATTTCACAGTGGAGGATTGTATTTGTACTAAGTCGGTCCTAAAATAGGTTCGACGTACAAAACGCTAGGAACTTGATATAATAGGTATAACGCAGAGTAATGTACTTGTGGTTGCTGATACTTTAGCATCCGATTAACGGTCGTACGGCATCGACTAGTATTTAGTTACCCACCCACGAGGGTATCATGTGGCACAAGACCGATTTAACGTGGGATCTCCGAGCCTGTGGTCTCGGCCAAAAATATACCCTTTGAACCCGTATAAACGGGTTCAGTGTCGGTTTACCTCCCCGAACAAGACTCTGCCCTTCGTCGTAGCCTCGTTCGGGGTCCTCCCCGCCCGAAGGCAGAGAGTTCAACTGGTCAGCCGGTCGTCCGACATCGACAGACTGAGCGACTCTTACTACTCCTACTTATTATAGGTGGGAGGGTCTATTAACTATAGCATAGGTGTGTTCCACTATAACAATATCGCATATCAGCAAACACAGCAACGAAGCAGAAGAAAGTCAACAAATCGTCATTAGCAAAAAAAACCTTAAATCAAAAATTGTAAAATGTCTACAAATAGTGGACAATAAACAAAAAAAAAATATATATATATATATATAAATCATGCAATATCAAATAGAAAAATAAATGAAATGAGGTATTATGTACATTATTTATATTATTCGGAATAATGTCCTCATCTTTGTCGCCATATTTATCACAACGTTTCGGCCGTTGTACGCTCGGGTCTTCTTTAGCTGGTTGGAATGTCGAACTGAACCCTTTATTTCGCTCACTGGGGTAGACTGTTCTAGTTCCACGTGCCTCAAGGACACATGGCACCGTGGATAAAGGCGTTGGTTAGATCCAGTGACAGAACCCAAAGCGTGTGAGTTCAATACCCGGTTAAGGCAGTGGAGAACTTTCAGAGGGAAAATTAACAGGATATAACTGATAACTGACATCCATTAAACACGGCACGTAGACGTAGAACAGTCTACCCCCGTGAACGAAATAAAGGGTTCAGTTCGACATTCCAACCACCTGAAGAAAGCCGGAGCGTACAACGGCCGAAACGTTGTGATAAATATGGTGACAAAGATGAGGACAATAGTCCGAATAATGTAAATAAGGATAAATAAATGAATTTAAGCTAAAACGGAGTAAAAACTTTCATAACTAATAAACAGAGAAAACTGATGGAATGAAACTCAAAATTTGTTCACGTGGCCGCAATAGTACCAGAGCACGCATGTGTTAAGGGCAGTGTGACAAATTTTTTTACCAACCCTCGTAGATCCACTGAGAAAAGGAACAGTTATCAAACACCTTCCTCTGTTTTGGCACATTCACTGAAATATACCGGTTAAAAACCTTTTAATGCAAGGTTCACTTTTATGAATGAATAAGTCAGCACCATACGAAACGTGAGCTAGAACTGATGAAATTTAATTTTAATTAACCTCCATGTCCCTTTTTAAAAGTGACTAGAAAAGATCCACAATTGTTTTTAAGAAGCTAACACTACAAAGTCGAAAAACAATCCATTTTAATACATCACATATAGCTTACAAATCGTTGATTTTTCTTTTCACTCGAGGCGCCTCTCCATCATCGAGGTTATTCAGTGCATGAGCAATCAATTTCATGCTTTCTCATTCATCTCCTGCTTGTATGTTTATTTTTCTTGTTTGGAATTATTTGTTTACAGCCGGATGTATGTGAGATGTTGGGTGGAAGTCGATGGTACACATCAAACGGCAACGGGGGGCACGTGATCTTTGTGAAGTTCATGCGGTGCGAAGAAAGAAATTTACCCAGGAAACTGTTTTGATATTACGAGAGAGACCTTCTCTAATTCCAGGAATTAAAAAAGTGAATTCTGCGTATATGTTTCTACCAAAAGGAGTTTACGCGTATGAAGCAGCCACATCTATGCCACAAGTAACACCTCGACACCAGTGGAATATGTTGCCAGTTGTTACGTGAATGTTGTGAAAAATAAATTTCCCATATCATCTAAGACGACGATATCACGGATTATCGGTACGCGTCGAAAAATTTAGATGATCTGAGCTGATCTCTCTTCTTGTCTAGCTCTATCAGATCAAAAACAAGCGGCTTGTAAAATTCAATACCCCCTACAAAAATTCAATACCCCCTACAAAAAAAAATCTACACTAAGCAGCTACCGACTTTTTTCTAGTTATGTTGAACGTTTGTACTCTAAACATTTGCCTTAGACATCTATTGAAACCCAAATTCAGATAAAATCTCAAGTGACACATGTAAATATTGCTCAAGAGGCTGGAAAAATGGTTGGTTTCTTAATCAGCAGCAGAAAGTAGTTGACCTAATCCCGGATTTACCAATGATCTTAGCAAATTGAAACCTAGCGCCTCAAAATCTAAAGGTCATCCAAACAAGGTGTATAATATTTTTGACATTATATCATAGGCCTTTCTTACACACGCGCTCATAACGCATCGTAGATTCTAAATAGCCCCTTGGTAATATTAAACACCCATCATGAGCATCGTCAAGTTGTTTAATTTAACACGCTTCCATTTTACTATACCCCTGAGAATGCCGGATTTAGGTTGGGGACTCACAAATAGAATAGCCTATGGCCTCACTTCATCTAAATCTGGCCCTTCTGACATCTCCTGGCATGTTATATAATTACAAAAGTCAACTCAGACAAAAATGTATCGCTACCATATGTGAGCCAATCCAATTTTGCCAGCTCAACTCTAAATTTCACATACTTTGGCCCACAACTGACGCAAGAAAAACAATTTTTTAACCACCATTTCGAACGTACTAGAATGGATTTAAAAAATAATAATAAGATAATCATTATTAACCACATCAACATTTTTATATGTGTTTTTATCATCAACATTCTTACGATATGATGTTTTTAACACCAACAACTTAACGATGTGATGTTCTTTTTTATCAATTTGGCAGCCTTTTCATCTTATGATCTTTAATAGATCATAACAAGAGGAAAAATCTTGTTTTTCTTGCGTCAGTGGTGGGCCAAAGCATGTGAAATTTAGTGTTGAACTGGCAAGATTGTGTTGGCTCACATTTTCGAGGCACCCATATTTAACCTATTCGCCTAGACGAACTTAAGGCAACTAGAAAATTTAACAGAATTTATTATCGACTGACATGAAATTCACAACGTATGAATAGCAGATGTTGCTTTTAATATCAGACTCTGAAGGAAAGCTTAACATTTCTGAGAGGAATTAGTAAACAACTAAGACTGTAAGGTAACATAGTTTTAAGCAAATGACACTTGCCAATATGTGTGTTGTATACTGAAAAAGTCAAATTTACATAGGTAGAGAAATTTATCTATATATTTTGAGCTATAACAAGCGATAAAATGTGTAAAAGAAACATCTGTAGTTTTCTTGGAATAGAAAAACATGCCTTCCATAAACTAAGCTAGGTATTAAGAGAGGAAAATGTTCGTGAACTGAGTGATTGATTCAGTCTGTTTTATAGTTTAGCAAACCTTTCCAGACTATTTAAAGCCGGAAAATATTTTTTAACATTGTAAGAAACATTGTAGAAAATAATGATTGAGTTTTTACTAATTAAGATATAGCTAGTGTAGAAGATGTGGGTTCATCCTTTTTCCCAAATAAGTGAATATAAGAAAACCCAACGGAAATTAGAATTCGTTTATTCGATTAACAAAAAACCCCCGCATATCGAATCTTACAGCACCATCTATTCCCAAGGGGTCACCTATCCAGTTACCAGTCTAGCCTGAGGTTCTTTAACTTTGCTGATCTTACGAAAGTCGCAGTTGCAACGTTATATGGCCATCAAGCGTGTTTGATTAGCAAGGAGACTTTATTAAAAATCAAACAAAATTCTGTGACACAGAGAGCGGAAAGTTGACCTATAGAATTAGACACTCACAAGAGATAGTGAAGGTTGGGAAAACAGCGAGTAAAGGACCAAACATTTTTGGTATAAATGGAGGATAGAGAGGGGACTGGTGGCAATGGAGAGGAAAAAAAAAACTTCTCAGATTTACTAAGGAAAAGGAAGCCATGACGAGCTATGATCACTCATCTGTTAAAGTGACATGGCACAAGAAAAAAGAAAGAAAAATGGAAATTTCAAATTGGTTATATTTAAAATTTTACACACTTGCTCCATATATTTTACGTATACTTATAGAAATAACCAGAAACAAATCCTTCAAATATACAAAGACAGATTTACCGTTAAAATATATTAAATTATTTTAACATATATTAAATTAACAAATATTAAATTAAAAAATCCTGAAATGTTAGGAGCGCTATTTGCATTTAAAAAAAATAGTTATTTGTACAGTCTTTTGTTTACACACATACATACACACACAGAGAAACAGACACACGCAAACACACACACACAGACAAACACACACATATATATATATATATATATATATATATATATATATATATATATATATATATATATGCAGGCCGTACTAGGCGCTCTCAAAGAGTTGGGAAACAGTCATTCTGATGGGAGACAGGAAGGGATCCCTGTGGTTTGTTTTTGGTTCGGGGCTCTTGCTGTATATCTAGAGATTCTTGATCAAATCCAAAGAAGGATCAGCAATATTATGGGTTCTGACCTGGCATCTCAGCTTCAGGCATTATCCCACCGCCGTAACACAGCTTCCCTGTGTCTTTTCTATATATGTTTTCATGCTAATTGTTCGGATGAACTCTTCGTTATAGTACCTAGATTTTATGAATGTAAGCGCAGTATTCCTCAAATAACAGTTGAATTGGCTAGAGCTTATGGACTGTGATACCAGTTTCTTTTCTTGCTTGTGGAACTCTCTTCCGGCTCCCCATATTCCAGCCAACCCTGATCTTCAAAAAATTAAATGCAATTTAAATGTTTATCTATTGTCTTCTTGATTACTCTTCTATTGCTCTCGCGACTTAATAATGTTCTTCTTTCTGATTCTTTCACACTAAGTGTTGAAACTTGACTAATGCATGGAATAATAATGCAACACAAAATGTACTTAGAACAAAATGTATTGAAGCAAGAAAGTGTACACAATATTTACATATAGTCTTTTGTATATTCCCGGGAAGACCGTTCCTGGAATGTGTGTTGATTGAGTCGCAGTCGGACAGAGTCCCTGGTTGGATTTCTCGATTCCTCCCTCTCTTCCCGGTACCAACCATATTTATATGGTCGGTACTCCACTATGCAAATTAGGTGGATCCTACCACAACGCTAAGTAATCGTTTCTCTCTTAGTGGCTTTATTGCCTTGCATGAAGTAATATGATTAAAAAATATATATCTCATGGGAAGATCGTAAATAAATAACAATAGATTGGAAGGTAGATTTAGGGAGCACAGTATCGAATAGACAGCTATAGAAATATAAGCGCATCGAGTGTATAAAAAGCCTATTCGAAAATGGAATAGAACAATACCAATGATTCCCACCTGATCGAATTTTCTGCTAAGTCGTTATGTGAAGAAAACGTAAGCGAATTTTCTATAGATGCTTCGTTTAGCCTGGAGCTACTTACGGCAACCTCTGGGAATTGTCAAATTTTGCAGTTGGTTCGAGTAGCGTTCTCAATAGAGAATACTGAATAAAAGAAGCTGAAGATAGGAAATTAGAATCGGCGATTGTCTCCTTTGATAAGATTTCCCTAAATAATGAAGAAGATTTTTTTTAAAGAAGTTGGTATTTATTTGAACTGAAAAGTAGGCGATGGATTTTTCGGTTGTGGAAATATCTTTCTAAGTAAAAAAAATAGGGTTTTTTACTGTTGAAAGAATGTGAGGTAAACTTTATCTATAAACGCAGGATGTGTGTGTGTGTAACGAATTCACGGCCGCAAATTTTCGACGGATTTCCACCAAAATTTACATGCACATGCTCCAAGTTAGCAGGAAGTCCAAGACCGATTATGCTTTTCCCAACTCTCATCGATAGTAGAAATAATCGATTTTTTTCATGCTTCTACGGCAGTTTTCATGTAGCTTGCGGCCATATTCTACTGGCCAGAGTGAGAGCAAATAGCTGGCTGCCATGAATAGGCAGGAAGATTCTATTGGCCAGCGTGAGAGCCAACAGCTGACTGATACGAATATTAACTAGCATGCTAGCATGCAAAAAAAATCGATAGCTATATTCGTCACAAATGGGAAAAATTTAAATCTGCATGGCACGTTACTCCAGTTGGCTCATTCGCTTGCTTAAAATCAACGTTGATTCTGATTCCGCAGAACTGGGTTCTGTGTGAAAAAGTATATGTTGTTAACATACTTTTTTTTTTCATTCGGTTTTTCCAGTTACGAGTCCTTTTTTAAGGCTGATCGTTTTGTGTTCATTTTGTTTAGTTCTTTTTTCGTAACAGATTTAATGTTTAGTATAGAGCTTAGAAAAAATTCGTAGTGTGAGGCAAGACGTAAGGCATGTAGCAACGTCAGTACGTCAAAGTGATAGCGATTGCTGTGTGAATCGTACGATTTTTGAATCAAGCACGGGAAACGCCTGGCCATGCTGCTAGTATCCGTTAAAAAAAAACAAAAAACGGTCATCCTTTAAATCACAAATTTTCCAATGGTCAATACCCCAAGAACATATCTATCCATATTTGTTCATAATTTGTAGGAGTAGATAGGTTTTCATATCGTCCTGTTCACACTCCTTTTCAGTCTTTTTGCAAGGTGCAGATGTTTGTCCCTTGTTTCCGGGTTAAGATCGGACTTCCGTTCCCATTGAAAGTCTATTTCAACTGTATATTTCTAACGTCTCTGCATAAACCTTGAAATTGTAGTTACTATTCATTTTCTTTACTTAACATTACTTCAATAAGAATGAATAAGTTCTCCTCCCGATCTTTTAAAAAAGAGTAGATGCTTATCACCTGGGTCCGGTTTAGTACTGGGTTTCCAAACTCTACTAAAACTCCGCTCTTGTGACAGGTATGGATCCTCTTCTTCACCACCCAGCTATGCCAGGACTGTCTTTAGTGGAAACTGGTCTAGGAGAAGGATACTCTGAATTCAAAACCGACCTGTATAGTGTTCTGTTCCGTCAGCCTATCTGGCACAAGAAAAATAATTTCTACTGCGGCTGCAGTATATGTGATGACTCTACGACCCTGATGGGTTATTGAATTCGAGATCGTGATCGACTGGGTTCCCGGTTCCTTCGAAAATCAACTTCAATTCTATACTTCTAACTTAGCCTAAAATCTGAAATTTTATTTATTTATTTTTTATTTATTATTTATTTATTTTATTTCCTTCAATAGGAGTAGATAGGGCCCTCTATCGTCTGGTTCACACTCCTCCACGTTATCTTGAACTAGAATGGAGATATATCCCTTATTTCCGGGTTAGGATGGGTCTTTTGAAGGATAATAAATCTTTATACATCTAAAGCCTCCGTCTAAAACTCTGGCTTTTTTTACTAGTTATTTATATTTATTCTTCAATATGATTAGATAGGCTCGCCTATCGCCCTGTTCAAACACCACCCCGGTATTTTGAACAGGAGTAGAAGCCTGTTTGCTATGTAGGACTGGGTCTGCGATTGCTTCTAAAGTCAACTTCAAATTTCTACTTCTAACAACTCCGCCTAAACTATAAAATTTTATTTAGTATTTTTTTTTTAATCTGTTTACTTAATTTTCCTTCAATAAGAACAGACTGGTTCGCGTATAGTCCGGTTCACACTCCTTCCTAGTATTTTAAATAGGTATAGAGGATTATCCCCTATTTAGAATTAAGGTTCCTGTTCCATTTCAACTCTACACTTCTAGCATCTCTGCCTAAATTATAAAATTTAATTTCCTTATTGTTTATTTCCCTTAATAGGGATTGATCGCCTAACCTCTTGTTCACTATTCTTCCCGATAATTTGAACATGAGTAGGGGTTTATTTGTCGATTCCTGCTTAAGACTCGGTTTATGGTTATTTTAAAGTAATTCTCTTTTACTTCCAGTAGCTCTCTTCGTCTTAGTGGCATTATCACCTTGCTTGGGGTGAATTGATAAAAAAAAAACTAATTTAATGGTGCATACCGTAATAATAGTTGCAGTCAGTTTTCACCAGCCCCAATGTTCTGACGAGATTTCCTGTTTTGCTACTGCAACTTCTAGGAGGTAAATGTGTTACTAGATTAGCTGTTAGGTCTCTACTGTAGACATTTCTAAATGTAATCGCAGGTCGTATTCTAATAGTTTATTCTCCAGCACTTCTCAAATGTGGAGCACGTTTCCATCTTTTTGTTATCCTGTCAACTACAATCTTCAAAAAATAAATAAATAAATGCACCATCAATCATCATCTTCTGTCTCCTTGAATCCTTTTTTCTTGGCATTGCCCTTCCTCCTCAACATCGTTTTCTTAGATTCTTTAAAATGTTATGGAATTTCATCTTATATACCCCTTTGGATCTTAATGAATCTCTCGCCTTGCTTCAGCCTCCGTCGCTGAGTGAAGGATCAAGCGGCATTAACAGCTATAAGAGAGCAGCATGCGTGGGAAGGAATTGTTACACACTCAGGGATATAAACACACAGACACCAGTAAACGGGATGGTGTCACTCAGATATCGCAGAAGAGAACGTAAGGGCGACGTTTCACACGCAAACACATGTCGATAGGTATATGGTCCGGTTCCTCGTACCATGGTGATATTCCAAGGTAGAACCAATAAAGAACTCGAACACAGGTATTGAATAACACAGATATATTACAAATAGGAATATATGCAGAGAAGTAGAAGTGTTAGTGAGGTATGGTAGAGAGAACAATGTAGTCACGACCAGTATCACTATTTCAATGTCTTCCAGTAATTGTCTGAACGCGACTCTGTTTCAGCCTGCCTCTGATTCGACTCTTGAACTACTGGCTATATTTAGTCACCACCCCCGCGTGGCATCATGTGGCACAAGGCCGGTTTTACGTGGGATTTATGAGCCCGTGGGTTCGGCCAAAAATATGCCCATTGAACCCGTGTAAATGGGTTCAGGGTCGGTTTACCTCCCTGAAAGAGAATCCGCCCTTCGGCGTAGCCTCTTTCGGGTTCCTCCCCGCCCGAAGGCGGAGAGTTCAACCGATCAGCCGATTGTCTTGAACTACTGACTATATTTATATATTTATATATATTTATTCACCCCGCCCCCAACGTGGGCATCATATGGTACTAGGCCGGTTTAACGTAGGCTCTCGGAGCCCGTGGGCTCGGCCCAAAATATGCCCATTGCACCCGTATAAACGGGTTCAGGTCTGGTTTACCTCCCCGAACGAGGCGTAGCCTCGTTCGGGTTCCTCTCCGCCCGAAGGCAGAGAGTTCAACCGAAAAGTCGCTCAGGAAGTGAACGACTGACCCATTGCCTACTTCTGAGGCGCAGTATTTTTTAAGAATGGAATAGTCCATTATTATTATTATTATTATTATTATTATTATTATTATTGGTAAGACCACATAACATAATAATTTGAGAGACTCGACCATCGTTTTATCTTTGGCCTGGCCTCCTGTATAATTACGCAAAATTTATTAAATATATTTGTTATATAAAGTCAAAACGTTTGTGTCTGTCCGCTTTCAGTAAGAAATGCTTAGTCACATTTTTCTTATTTACTGTGATGTTCACTTTGTATAAAGCCCTGTATCTACTCGATGTAAAATGCTACAGTGTAAGAGGGTCAGTTTATGCGGTTAATCCAATGTTGAGATTGTACTGATCTGGAAAACATCCACTCAGGAGTCGGCTCCAGAGAGAAGTGGTTTGCGGAAAGAATTTTCCCGAGTGGAACTTACTTCTAACCAATGGAATAGGCAGGAATGTGGGTGGTTTGCGACATTGCGCGTTGAATGGCGGGTCCTAGCCGGAATTTTTATATCTGGTGAAACTAAGGAATTTAGTTCGTCTGAGAAATTTCCACATAAATAGTAACAGAGCTGTGAGAGTCTGGCGATGTCTCGTCTATGAAAAAGGAATTTCATGGGAGAAAATAATTTGTCACCGGCAAGGGTACGGAAACGCTTTTGGACATTATCCAGATAGGAAAGTGAGGGTTAAGCAGCGCTTGTAGTTCTCCATTTTCGGCTTGATCTGGTTCTGGTATAGTTGGAGCTTAGCACCATGTGTCAGGTACTTACTGGATCGGTACAGAGATGGAACGTACATACCAGTTACTCGTAGGATCTAGTTGGATTTACGGCCGCAATAGACGTCAAGGCACGGCGACTCTCTGAGGGAACATCCATTCGTCGTAACTGGTCAAATCGGCGGTGTAAGCTTAATAATTAACAGAAATAAAACGAGAAAAGCATTTTCAATTCTGAAAGATCAGAATAGAAAAAGAAGATCTGGAAGAAAGATCAAAACAGAAAAAGAAGTATATCTGGAAGAAAGATCAGGACAGAAAAAAGGATATCTGGAAGAAAGATCAGAAAACGAAGACGATCTGGGAAAAGGATCAGAACAGAAAAAGAATGCCTGCAAGAAATAGCAGAAGAGAAAAAGGAGATTTGGTAGAAAGATGAGAAGAGAGAAAGAAGAAAACATGGAAGAAATATCAGAACAGAAAAAGAAAACATGGAAGAAATATCAGAACAGAAAAAAAGATCTGTAAGAAAGATGAGAAGAGAAAAAACAATGATCTGGAAGAAATATCAGAACAGAAATAGAAAATCTGGAAGAAATATCAGAACAGAAAAAAGATCTGGAAGAAAGATGAGAAGAGAAAAAACAATGATCTGGAAGAAATATCAGAACAGAAATAGAAAATCTGGAAGAAATATCAGAACAGAAAAAAGATCTGGAAGAAAGATGAGAAGAGAAAAAAAAATGATCTGGAAGAAATATCAGAACAGAAATAGAAAATCTGGAAGAAATATCAGAACAGAAATAGAAAATCTGGAAGAAATATCAGAACAGAAAAAAAGATCTGTAAGAAAGATGAGAAGAGATAAACAATGATATGGAAGAAATATCAGAACAGAAATAGAAAATCTGGAAGAAATATCAGAACAGAAAAAAGATCTGGAAGAAATGTCAGAATAGTAAACAAGAAGACATGGAAGAAAGATATGTAAAAAAGATGGCTTGGAAGAACTAGAAGAACAGAAAAAGAAGATCTGGGAAAAAGATCAGTAAAGAAAAAAAGATCTGGAAGAAATAGCAGAACAGAGAACGAAGATCTGGAAGAAAGATTAGAAGAGCAAAAAGAAGAAGGCCTAGAAGAAAGATCAGAATAGGAAGAAGAAGATCTGGAAGAAATATCAGAACAGAAAAAGAAGTTCTGGAAGAAACGTCAAAACAGAAAAAGAAGTTCTGGAAAAAAGGTCAAAACAGAAAAAGAAGTTCTGGAAGAAATCCTGGAATGCGCCAACTGAATAGGTAGTAGATATAAATTAAAAGAATGACAATTGACTAAAATTATGCATAACGATTGGTTAGAAAATATTTAATAATGCGAAAAAGCAATAAAAATATAACTGGCTAAAAAAAAGATATATAAAATGTATAATTAATTAATTACCCACATTTGTCCATCTCATAGTTAACGTCAGATTAAAAAACCGCTTAAAAACATTTAGAAGTCCAAATCAATCTTTGGGAAGAGTAATAAAATGAATAATCCTAACAGGTAGAAAACATATCGAAACAGGAATAAACTTGAAAATTGTCAATTCATCAATACATATCAATGTAGCTTGCGAAATTATTTTTCTAAAAAGCGATAAGCAAAAATAGAATGTCTGGGGTCAAGCAATAAATTGATCTCGATGAATTAAACTGAAATAAATCACGCAATATCAATAAATAGATTTACGCCAGAAAAAAATCTCTTTGTATAAATGAAAAAAAGAAATATGTGAGTTATCAGAGAAATAAGATTATTCTTTTCATTCATATAATACAAAAGCTTCGTGAGCAGTTTAACAAAATATGTCCTCTTTTATGAAGTCATACTTTAATCAGATTTTATATGATCGTTTTCAGTTGCATAGACATCAATCTCTTTACTCTATTTATATATACATACATACGTAAATGAAAATATAGAAGCAGTAATATATAAAATAAATGTATCAAAGGCGCAATGATTTACACTGGCGAAACGTCTAGTAATTTAAACAAAAGAAAAGTCGGCCTGCGATTATGCTTCATATAAACACTTTGAACTCGCTGGTCGTTCGTCGAAGCAAATCTGGGCGCAATTTCGACTTATTGAATGCGAGTAACAACAGAAGTGAACAATTTTTCTTAAGAAGAAAATGCAAAAGCAGATCTCACAGTTCCCGACAATGAACATAAGACTAGGCTCATACATAATATTACCAATCTTGAGAAAAGCAACAGTAAAGCAATGCGATATACAAGCTTGAGGAGGCTGTAATGTGGGATCTGCTCGACGTGGATGAATTTCAAACGAAGCGAAAATTGTTGGATTTATAGCAAAACAAAAAAGAAAAATGTCACGAAGTTCACTTCTTTTCATCCGAGGGAAAATCACCAAGCACGCAATAGCGGTTTCAGTAGCAAAAGTAGCAATGGTTTTGCTCTTTCATTCCGATCGAAACAGGACAGTCTAACATATAATAACTACTTAATATTAGGACACAAACCAGTGGACACGCTTAGTATATAAAGTACTTTTAAACATTATCTAATTCATCAATACACACACACACACATATATATATATATATATATATATATATATATATATATATATATATATATATATATATATCACATTTGGGATCAAGTTCAGATCATATATATATATATATATATATATATATATATATATATATATATATGAGTTGGGACCAAGTACATGTCATATATATAAAAAAGGTGAAATAATTTTGTTTGATAAGCATTTCCTATTTGTTCATTATTTTATCATTCCGTAGGATTTTGATCTATATTTGGTCGCTACATGGTCACAAGTCACACACACACACACAAACACACACACACACACACATATATATATATATATATATATATATATATATATATATATATATATATGTATGTATGTATGTCTGTGTATGTATATATATTTGATCTCTACTTAATCCCAACTCATATATATATATATATATATATATATATATATATATATTTGATCTGTACTTAATCCCAAATCATGTATATATATATATATATATATATATATATATATATATATATATAAGAATGTTCACGAATTTTCAGATCTCTCTAGATATATATCATCCTGGCAATTATCCTTTCCAGTGACAAACTGGCAAAACGTATATATATATATATATATATATATATATATATATATATATATATATATATTAGAGAAAGGACAAATAGGTTAAAATTCCAATGTTCGTAGCATTCAC
Organism: Acanthosepion lycidas; assembly: GCA_963932145.1. NCBI lineage: Eukaryota > Metazoa > Mollusca > Cephalopoda > Sepiida > Sepiidae > Acanthosepion > Acanthosepion lycidas. Next base: position 57,375,105 of record OZ010597.1, on the reverse strand, counting down.
TTTTTAAAAACTGCTCAATACAAAAGTTAAGAAATATATGAAAAATATGTTAAACCTATTACCTTGTTTATAAATATGCACTGCACATATGTCCCTCGTAATGTATATGAATCTGAACACAATTTAAAACAATATTCACTTAATGGAAAAAAAATCTTTAATATTACTTGAAATTTTTATCTTTTTATTTTCAACTAAATGTGCTTATTTTTATGTATGTGGCTAAATTTAGAGGACTGTTTTATTTCCCGAACACGGGCAGTATATTGCGTTAATGTTATCGACTCCTGGCTTTTTAAAAAAATTAGGTTCCATAATTTTTAATACTTTTTTTCTTGTGAATGAAGATATTATACTTGTATTTTCTACTAGTATGTATTGAATGGAGTCTGGTGGGGATAAATGACTCCTCATGGTGCTATGGCCGTGTAGGTCAAACGTAAATCATCTAGATAGGCATGTAGTAATTAGACAATGTAATTATTCATGAGTTTGGTTTGATCACGAACGCAGAATAATGAAACATGTATAAAAGAGGGATTGCTGCCTAAATACACTGAACCCACACACAGACATACGTACATACATACATATATATATGAAAAAAAGTATTATACATACATACATACAAACATATATATATATATATATATATATATATATGTGTGTGTGTGTGTGTGTGTGTGTGTATTCAAGCTGGCTGGGCTAAATAATGTAGACATATGTCGAATAGGTTTCGTTGTAATACTTTCAAGTTCGCGGATCAATTTCTTGGTAGTCTTATTTAATATGGCGAAGATATTTCTACCAGGAAATCAATTTGCAAACTTGAAAGAGTCACAACGGAAACCAATCGGCATGATACGTCTAAATTATTTAAACAAACATGTTTGAATGAAAATATGCTTCCTATATATATATATATATATATATATATATATATATATATATATATATATATATATATATATATGTAAACAGAGCATTTACTTAAATATTTGCATCTATAAAAATAATGTTAAACATAAAAATGTCTTAAAATAATTGTCGGACATCGTCCATTTCATAATGTGTGACGTCATTTGTTGACATTTGATTCGCTATGAGCAGATATGAATGTACGTGATAGATTCATGGATGATTGAAGTTTATAAGCAGTAAATTCGACCTCTGTGGCCGAATCGGTAAAAAGGCACATCAGGCTATATGATGGATCCGTACAGGACACAGGTTTGAATCATGTCGGAGGCCGAAAATTTTGTGTGAAAATTTTTCGGACATTCAGTCCGGTAAATGTTGTTTAATACTGTTTATTATTAACAGAGCATTTACTTAAATATTTGTATCTATAAAAAGAATGTTAAGCATGATAAAGTCTTATTACATATATATATATATATATATATATATATATATATATATATATATGAGAGACATTTTTATGTTTATACATTCTTTTTATAGATACAATATTTACGTAAAAGCTCTGTTTTTATAATAAACACTATAACATTTACCGGCCTGAATGTCCGAGAAAATTTCATAGAAAATATTCGTCCTCCGACAGGAATACGGAACCCTCATTTAGCCTGTATAGGCCTTCCCATAATATGAATAGCCTGTCATTGTAAAAAGGAACACTTCTCAGCTAACTCCCTAATACAAACGTTTGTAGGATAACCACAAGTATATACGAATGACAAATGTAATCTAGTCTACATGGCAACACAACTCCATCTACCGTAAACTTTCTTTAAATTTAATAACTCAAAAACGAACGATTTGCGGATATATTTTCTATGGACTTTTGTTCTTGCTTTATATATATATATATATATATATCTGTGTGTCTGTATATTATTGTTTTCTAGAGTGCCTATAGTTATCCCTTCAATGAAGCTTTTGGTGAATTCTCTGTCGTTTTATCTTTTTATTTTCTCCATTGTATCATCTAAGGTCGCCCTTATGAATCAGAGGGTCGAATTTTAACACCAAGGCTAAGGGATTCGAGTTCAGTATGGGATAGATTTATAACCGGTAGGCTTTTTTATTAGGTCTTCTAAATCCAAGGCACTTGCATTTGCTATGCATATACTGTGCATATAAACTTACTGTGAGTGATGTAGCCTTAGGTGCAGGAGGTGGAGGTAATACGCGTGAACCGTTTTAAAATATAGAAAACAATCAAAATGAATCGCCATAAATTAGATATTTCGGATAAATGCCAAAAACTAACAATTGTTTCTAAGTAAGGCGACAGGGATGCGACAGTGTTTAAAGAGGCTGCAGATTGCAATGAAGAAAAGATAGAAGTAAACACACACACACACATATGTATACATATATATATATATATATATGTGTGTGTGTGTGTGTGTACATATATATATGTATGTGTGTGTGTATATATATATATATATATATACATGTATATATATATATATATGTGTGTGTGTGTGTGTGTGTGCGTGTATGTACGTATGTATGTATTTATATATATATTATCCTTTTCTAGAGTGCCTATAGTTATCCCTTCAATGAAGCTTTTGGTGAATTCTCTGTCGTTTTGTATTTTTATTTTCTCCATTGTATCATCTAAGGTCGCCTTTATGAATCAGAGGGTCGAATTTTAAACCAAGGCTAAGGAATTCGAGTTCGGCATTGGATAGATTTATAACCGGTAGTTTTTTGGTGTTTTTTTTTTAATTAAGTCTGCTAAATCCAATGCATTTCCATTTGCCATGCATGTACTTAAATAGCATCGTCAGATTTCGGATTCCGTATGAATGCCATGCATGGCGCCAAACACGTTCAGAAATATCTAAATCCTCAGCTGTGTACAACCGCTTTCTAAGATCAAAGGTTAAAAAAAGAAAACCGTGGAGCGGATGCAGCATGCCCAGTGAATCTTAGTGAAGACCATCAAACTTTGTGCAGTTAAAATACCCATGTACCTCAACAAGCATACACAGACACGCAAATTTGAATTAATTTTGAATTGGACATCTGTTTCCATCTTGTAACAACCCCTAGTTAACAGGAAAAAAAAAAACACTTGGCGATATATATATATATATATATATATATATATATATATATATATATATATATATACATACTGTGAAAGTCAAGTTAAACTATGAAGTATGCCGTGATGTAATTTAATACCTAATATTTTAAAATGAGTAAATGTGTGGTTGATGATTTTTTGTATCTTTATAATATAATTATTTTCATTATTTTAATTTAATTTGACAAAATAGTTATGTATTTATTAATTATTTTAAATAATAGATGGTTTTGAAAATTAATCGTTTTCCCTAAATATTTTAAGTTTTTAGGGTCATGAATATTGACAATGAAATGCAGTATATATTTTTAGGAAATGTCATATTTAAAAAAAAATGGGGTGTGTAGATTAACATTTTGATAAGATTTAGTAGCGGCACTCTCTAATTTTTCGTTTAATTAAATCAATTTTTCATTTAACGTTGCGTTATTTACATGGCGGTGTTTACTTAATCACCATTTTTTTTTTAAATGACGTAATTCTGAGTTAGCGTCTTGTTTCATTTGATCACTTCTACTAAGAAGTGAGGTCATTGCTGTGTTAATAAGAGACACAAACAATAAGATACACAGTGAAATAAGACACACAGACAGTGTCAGACACAGAGTCAAGCACACACACACACAGATACAAACAAAGAACACACACGCACACAAAGACACAGACAAAAACATACAAAAGACACACACATATACACAAACAAAACAGACACACACAACCAAAACACACACAAGGACATTCACACACATAAACACATACAAACAAAAACACACACAGAGACAGCAAACAAAAACTGACGCAAGGAGTCACACAGATCCGAAATAAAACACACGCACACAAATAGAAAAATGCATTATATATATATATATATTTATATATATATATATATATATATATATATATATATATATACATATATATATATATATATATATATGTGTGTGTGATGGATATGGATAGAAGCAGGTGTAAACGAACTAGAAGTAAAGAGAAAGCAACAGGAGATACAAATATACTTCTTGTCAGCCTTAATACCAATCGTGTTTCTATACGGCTTCGCAACAAATATGGCTGCTACAAAATCAATGGACAAACTTCGAAGTGCGAAGGGTAATAGGATTTTTGCTTGCCAAAGGCGAAAATCCAACTTAGAGTCCCAAAGCAACTGACTGAAGAACACAAGTTTCAGCTCATGGGTATTTCTTTGCAGCTTTTGGTGGTTGTGGGGGGGGGGTATTGGTGAAGCTGACTGTACCTAGCAGAGGATCACAAATGATGAGAACTGGGTAGGTCACGTGACCTCGGAGACAACGGTTGATTACATGACCTGGAAGCATCTATCGTCTCTGACACGGCCTAATCCTGAATTCTGCATTCAGCGAAGATATTGATAGCAGGTGTGCTATTCTGCAACGCAAAAGGTGTGCTAATTTCGAACTTTCTACCTCATAGTCAGGCATAAGAATCAGTCGCATACCGTGAAACTATGATAATCAGACGGAAGTGGTTCACTGAAAAATACCAGAGCGTTTGCTTAAATGTATGCACCTGCTTTTAATCTTATGTTATTTGATAGCCTAGCCACCAGAAATAAATCTATGCATTTATTTCGAGGTCAGTTGCAACCAGTGAAATGTATACACACGGTAGATCCACCTGCGCTGAGCCTAAGTACGCGTGGGAGAAACCGTATGCAGAATTAGAAGAGGAATGTTTATTATATCTATATAAGTATCAATTGTCTATGTTCGAAGATGGCCCACGATCTACATACGAACTATTTGACCGTATTTGACACACACGTATAAAATATAATGATACGAAAAGTGTCACCAATCATCAGGACTGTCAATATTTTGACCTGTAATTTGAAATCCTAGCCACCAGAACTAAATCTTCGCACTTATTTCGAGGTTAATTACTGCCAGCAACATGTACACCCGTGCGCCGTCTGTAAGCACACGTACGAAAAACTGTATGGGAAGGGATATAAGGAATATCGTTCGTTATCATCTTTAAGAATGTATGGTTAACATTCGAAGATGACCCAAGATCTACACACTGTTGTGCGATATTTGATGAGGTTTAGACATGTGTAGAGGAAAAGTCGATGATAAACGAATAAATAAACGTTATTCAAATATTACCTTATCAATGTAAATATTTTTTATTATTACTGAGCATTAGTTTTCTTGAAAGAAATGAATTTCAAAGTTTGTTTGCGAAACAACACAGATATTTTATCCGTTTTTTTTTTGACAATACAACCGAATAAATTACGTTAATATGATGGCATATAGAATGCGTCTACATATGAGAACAAGCGTGCCACGTATTTATATAGTTTTATGCATACGTGTAATTTTCTAGCAGTTGTCAGAAGGCCGACAGAGAAGTTGCGTTAATATTACTGCCTACGTTTGTAAACAATCACACTCCGTGACTTTTTTCTGTGTGCTTCTTTTACAACGTCGCTAAGCCTTTATTGTAATATAGCATACTCGAAAATAATATGCGGAAACATGAGTAATTTCTTAATATTTGATAATTTCAACTTGTATAACGAACAAACGAAGCTGAACAAAATTAACCAAAAAACTAATTTTTGCATTTCGCTTTTATAAACGAGAAATCTGCGTCGAAATGACTAAATATTAGATTTTATGAAAGTCATAATGTTATTGGTCAATAAATTTATTTTTTTCAATTTTTAAATATCTAATTTTAGGAGGGAAATATTTTATGGAGTTAGCCTTCAAAGTTTCGTAGATGGCAACAAATATTGTTGTCTGAAATGTCGCTTCGTGCTTACAAATAACGTCTCTGATTGGTTAATATACGCGAATGATTGAGTTGAAATTGAAGCCAAAAATTGCACAAAATTGAGTTCATTTTGGGTTTAAGTAATATAACTTTCTATTGCATTTTTCTACAATTGTGAAACGGGGTTCCAAACATTTATCAAATATAATGATACAAAGAGTGGCTCCGCCCATATGTTTAGGCTTGGGGCTTCTACAGTTCTTATCCCTAAATTATATCTCATTTTGTCAGCTGCCTGGCCATTCGAAATTACAATTTGGATTTAGAGTACATTTTAAAAAGAGTGAATTCCCGATATCATCAGTTTCCATCTAGGTATTTCTGAAGGTGAAACAACTATTTATTCCCGTCTTAGCAAACGCAACATGTTTGATAAGTTAACAATAGCACTGCCATCTAAAATGACCTCTAATCTGTGGCTAACTTCGCCAAAGAATGGCTTCTAAATTTAAGTCCTCTGAAATAAATCTGCTTTGATTTAATCACCGTAAAGTAACTTTTCTGCTTGTCATCAGCGTGGTTGAAGCTAAATTCCAGGGGAGCTACATTGACGCTTTATTGGGCCCAGGATTCCAACTGACAGGAAGTGGAGTATTATAGTAAATCACTTCTTAGGTATACTGATAAAAATATTTGGTTCACTGTTTCGAGCCAGATAATATTTTTCGTCAGCATCAATTTTGCACATTTATAAATCTACCATTCGTCCGTTCATGAAATGTTGTTGGCATATCTACACTGGTGTTCCTTCTATCTATCTATCTATCTATCTATCTATCTATCTATATATATATATATATATATATACATATATATATATATATATATATATATATATGCGTGTGTGTGTCATCCACAGACCGACTGATTCGCTGTATCACAGCTTATTAGTGTGGCTAAATATCCGATTGGCTCAAGCTAAGTTTGAAACCCAATCGATATATATATATATATATATATATATATATATATATATATATATATATATATATATATTGAGATGTTTAGACGAGGGTCTAAAATTTAATCGATCCTAACCTGACACCTCCACTTCATTTATTTTTCGTCGATATGTCTTGGCTTACTGCAAGTATTTTCCCGCCAACTGTCCTGATGGGGTTTCCTCCGTGGTATCTCTACTGCATGAATTAAGGTGTGCGACAAGATTGCCAAATAAGTTTCACCATTCTAATGCTGAACTAGTCAAATGAAACCTATTCTTCTGCTCTAATGTTGATTTATACCAATGGCTTCCCATACTTAATACATCTCGTTTTCACTTTCGCGTGGTCATGTGTGACGGCATGAGCTGTGGTGGGATTTCCGCTTCCAGCGTTTCGTATGCACGAGTATGTCGTTGCTTGGAAATCTTCCATGTAAACAAAAACAGACTAGCATTATTGTTTTGTCCGAGTTTTGTTTAATATATTGTACTGTAATTGTCATCTTTGATAATGGTTTATGTAAGCTGAAAGCTTAGATAAGATTAAAAAACATGTATCAATATGGTGATTTTTTTGTCTTTGAATGATAATGTTATTAAGCATATCACACAATATGAAAATAATTTACATAAAATAAATAGAAAAAAAAACTTCCCTATATTATTTAATGAAATATGCATCAATGACAAAATGCTACCCATATATATATATATATATATATATATATATATATATATATATATATATATATATATAATGGGAGAACAGGTAAGGTTCTCTGCGGCTCCGTGACACTACGATCACTTCCGTTCAGAGGAATGATGAGGATAGCACGTTTGGGTCAAACTAAGCAGGGTGGGATTTTGCTAGTGACGGTAAAACCAGTATGTGTTATAAAATTTGCAAAACAACCAGAAAATATATAAGTTCATCGTTCTTGAGAAAGTCTTGTTTATTTTCTGAAAGAATCAGCATTTTTCAACCGACTTTGTTCACGTTATAACGATCGATTTAAAAAAAAAAGCCGCTGTTTCTCTTATTTTAACTACAATGTCTTGAAACAAAAAAAAAAAAAAAAGATGAAAATAAACATATTTTCCAAGTTCTTCGTTATTCAGAAAACGTTTAAATAGAACATGATATAAAAAAAATCAATTTTTTGTGGTGATTTGTTTTTCTTTTCTGCTCACTTGCAACGGGAATTAAAAGCAAAAACTATAAACTTTGGAATAATCAATTTTCTCAAGGATGCTTTAGATAAAAATGGATTTTTAATAATAAGCGTCTTGGAAGTACGTCTTTCTAGATCAATGTAATGTCTTTGTTTTGCAACGTATAACTGTATATAATCCAGCAGCATCTACTCGCAGAGTCATGAAAGTCAGTTCGATTTGTCCTTATATCGTCTAGGTCGTTTCCAAAACAGTATCGTCAAAATTATAGTATTGATATCCAGGATGAAGGTGGCGATAGGCCCAATAGATCTAACCCACTTCAGGCCGTTATCTTCTATAATTTTATTTTTGAGAGTTATGAACTTACTTGGGATTGATAATAGAGCGGTTGTCTGTTGTTTTCCCCACGGTGATTATATCGAGAAATCAGGTTTTTCTCGGCTGACCGTTGTCTCTCCAGGACTTCTTCAACCCTTTGATAAGTATTATTATTCATCCTACAGGACTGCTACCAATCAGCCTTACACGCAATAAATAGAGGTGAAGACGTCAGCGTAGTCGACGACCAGCCGAAAATAGATTTCGCACACACACACGCTGACGTCTTCACACACACACACACACACACACACACACACACACACACACACATATATATATATATGTGTGTGTGTGTATGTAGAAAAATAGGAAAGAACACACCAGCTAAATAATCCGGATTTCTTTAGTATTTTTGTTTTTTTTATTTTTAAAAAACAGTGCTCCATACAGAAGTAGAGCTTAGATTATAATTATTTTTTTAAAAAATATGATTTCTTCGCTACATAAGAGTTCTCATGTTTCAAAAACGAGAGCCGAAACCATCAATATAACTATTAACATTAAATTGATTTAAAGTAAAAAGCTCTGTTTCATCCTCAAGCGAAAATTCAGGAATAAGCAATTTTGAAATTTACGTATCGTTATAAAAAGCGTGTTCATTCGTTACTATGGAAACGGCTGCGGCGATCATTTTTTTCCACATATCAGTCACCTTTAAAGAGAGGTCAAGCTGATGTAGGGTGGGGTGTCTATTTCAAAGCGAATTATGTCTTTCTTGTACGCGCATCGTCTGTTCATTCACAGAGGAAGATAGATTTGGACACCATAGAATGTTGTTACGTGTCTGGATAATTTTGCTTATTTTACTTGTTTATTTATTTTCAACGGGCTGTTTCATATATAAATAGGTCGCACTGAACTACAATTTGTTTTTGACGACTTCATAATTTTTTTTTCCCTTTAATGACTATGTTAAGCCTTTTAGCTTTTTATTAAACTATGAAATTTGATTTTTTTTTATGCTAATTATTTAATGCAAAATTTTTTTGATGTCGGCAAGAAGCCGTTAACTCCTGTCTATGGTTTAATAAATTTTATTTAATACGAAATTTTGTTAATGGCAAAAAAACCGTTAACTCATGTCTATGGTTTAACAAATTTTCATTATTTTCAAGGGCATGGGTCATTCCAGGTTTCACAAGTTCTTGTGCTATTTATTATTTTCCATTTTACATCTGGTGTTTTATTCATTTATTTTAAATTCCAAAAATATTTCGAGAGAGATGTCTGATTTCTATTCTAATATTATTGAAAGAGCTTTTATGCTGCCTCCACCTAATTTTAAATTCATTCTTCGTTGACCCAATGTATATCCTATCGGTGTTAGGGCTCTCAATGGATGAGATAGTTCATTGGTATATTACAGATTGTATGAGGCATTTATTTTCCAATGGGCAGTCTTCAGGATTTCTACAATCAAATAATTTTTCATTAATTTTGTCTGATTTTACTTTAGAATTTTTATTATTGATGCTGTTTTGGGGCGCGTGTGCTTCCAGGATTTTATTATTTTGTTTTTTTATGAATCTTTATATATATATATATATATATATATATATATATATATATATAGGTGAAACCTTGGTAGGTGTGTCCGGCTCTCTAGATTTGATTAGGTCTGATCTACTTCTCTATTGAGCAGTGTTTTAGTTAGTTGATTACTCGTATCGGTTTTTTTTTTCTTTGGGCTTTGAACCTGTATGCTATACGATTAGTTTCGACAGACGTTCATGTTCCCAGCTCTTTCTTTATTTAAAACTATTTTTCACTTGAGATTGATTTGACCATTAGCAAATGAAAAAACCGAAGGTTTTCCGAGACGAGTGTAGTTACCTATATATATATATATATATATATATATATATATATATATATATATATATATATATGACATCTCCACATAAAATAAAAAATACAAGGAAAATATATTGCCTGATAATTAAGAAAAAAGAAAGTGTTTATCTTGCAACTATGTATATTAACTTTTAAATTGATGTCGACTTCGAAGTTTCAGGTGATTTTGTGGTTTTAAACGGTATCTCTAATTTTTTAAAACTTTGAAGTCGAAATATATTTGATTTTTAAAAGTGAAGTAATTTTCATATAATATTATTAACGGTCTATTTTTAATATTATTTTAATATTTGTAATATTGTGCACTATATATACAACATCTGCTGTTTCTTAAATATTAAATGTTAAATCATATATCTATCTATCTATCTATCTATATATATATATATATATATATATATATATATATATATATATATATACATATAATACTATTATTTATTATTATCATGATATAATAAGACATTAATATTATAGAAATAATTGGAATGGCAGCATGAAAAATGGCAGCTTTTGTAAAACTAAGATTCATCTGAAAAGACAAGAAGGTTTGTCTGAAATCGAAGACTAGACTTACGTTCATTGCCCTCCTTGTTCTTTCTGCGAGTGTCCGACACTTAACACCAGAACTCCTTCAAAAATCTAAGTGTAGGAATGCAAAAGGCAATTATCTTCTTTTGCTTTATGTGAAGTTACATGGGTCTTCCTTCCGACCCTTACTGACGTGAAGCCGGAAGTAAAAAATTCGTTTTCTTTAGCACGGGTGAGGCAAAGCCATTGTCCGGACAAGCACAAAAATCCCACAGCGCCATTTACCCATTTGGAAAGTTGTCCTCACCAGAGGCATGGAAGATGATAAATCGTGCACGGACGAAATATAGAAACTTTCTCCGATTCGCAATCTACTTCTTGGGAAATGCCTCATGACTCGATGTTCAACGTTTGAGAAATATATTCCCGCTAGTGACATAGAAGGTAAATGCGATCCGCACGAAATTTCGCTGAGAAATTAAAAAAAAAAACATAGCGTTTCATGAAACCCAGCTGAAATTCCCAATAGTAATTATTACAGGTTAAACAATATACCCCTCGACTTGTTCCGACTTCTTGCTTTGGTATACATGTGTTAAGGTTTCTCTGAGTATGGCAAATGTAAATGTTTATATATAATTTTGTGTATGATTTATCGCTATAAAACTCTCTCTGAGAACAAACTATTTTCGTTAGTGTCATATATTATGGACATTTAAAAGCCCATAATAGGGTAAATAGAAACTGGGAATATCCGTTTCTTGCATGATACGCGTATTACAGACATCTGTCTATATTTCTGAGATAATGTATTATGTACACTATGTACATTATTCGGACTATTGTCCTCATCTTTGTCGCCATAATTATTACAACGTTTTGGCCGTTGTATTCTCCCGCCTTCTTCAGGGGGTTAATATGTCAAACTGAACCCTAGGTTTCGCTCACTGGGGTAGACTATTCTAGTTCCACGTGCCATGTTCAATGGATGTCAGTTATTAGTTATCTTCTGTTAATTCCCGTTGTACGCTCTGGCCTTCTTCAGGTGGTTGGAATGTCGACCAAGCATAGAAATGAATACAATATGGGAGGCGTTGGTTAGATCCAGTGACAGTACCTAAAGAGTCTGGGTTCAATACTTGGTTAAGGCGGTGGAGAACTTGGAGAGGGGAATTAACAGAAGATAACTAATAACTGACATCCATTGAACATGGCACGTGGAACTAGAATAGTCTACCCCAGTGAGCGAAATCTAGGGTTCAGTTTGACATATTAACCCCCTGAAGAAGGCGGGAGAATATAACGGCCGAAACGTTGTAATAAATAAGGTGACAAAGATGTGGACAATGGTCCGTATAATGTAAATACTGTGTATTACAGTCATTAGAAAAGAGATGTTAAAGAACTAACCAATTAACCTGTGGATTATTTTTAACCCTTTTTACCTTATACAAGAATCCAACAAATATATAGCCTGAAAGCTATATAAGTTAAAAGTATGTTGTTACTTTCTTAATGCTGGATCTTGTTTGTAATATGAATGAAAGATGCGGTAGTTGGGCTAATATTATGATGTTATGGAGGGCAGGTCACAGTTGACACTTGATTTGAAAAAGGTTAAGATTCGGAGGGAATAGAGGTGAATCGACTTGGTGAGTCCTAGCTGCAAATGTTTGAACTGCGTCTTAACGAATAAATCTAAGAATAAGGCAAATAAAAGACAAAAGTAAATGTCAGGTATCTAATTCTTTAAAAAAAAAAGAGATTTGATTGTGCAAAATTTAAGTAAAATTATTTAAAAAGAAGAAATAAAGTTAATTTTTTTTTCGGAAATATCGAAATTATTTTTGGTGTTCTGTACTCATAACGTTTCAGTTGAAGTACCCACCGGCTTTCTTCAGTTTTCCCACTCAGTAACCTTTCTTCTGAATTTATTTTTTGGATCCACGGGGAAAGAATGTTCATATTCCGCTACTATTAAATGAATTAACTAATACATCTTACTCGCTAAGCATGAAAAGCGGAATGAGAACATCTAGGCCCGCGGATAGAATAAAGATTTTCATTCTAAATTTTGAGGTTATAGAGTGCAACAACAGAAAACTGAAGATGACCGGAAGGTACAACGATCGAAACGTTGTTAGGATAAAAACCAAGCTGTGCATACTGGTCCGAATAGAAAAGCATGTAACAATGCTAAGATAGATCATTTCATTTGTACACATACACGCAAACACACACACACACACACATATATATATATATATAATATAATATAATATAATATAATATAATAGGCTCAAATACTAATATTTCATGGTTATAATTTATTACACTGGAATCCTAATCAAGACCAATTCATCAGACGTATAAATTCAAAAAAGAAAAAAAAAAACAGAATAATTGGATCGTGATTACGATTACAATGTAATAAATTATAACCATGGAATATTAGTATTTGAACCTTTTATATTATATTCTTAATCTGTCTTGTATATTGAGCTCTACCAGGATTGTATCCTCTTGGAAATATATTTTACGCACAAGACAATAAAGAAACGAAGATTCAAAGGATTCCGGACTGTGAAAGAATATGAGAAAAAAAAAACAAAAAAAAAAACACTATTAATGGAGTTTTAATGGAGAAACCGAAGTTAATTAAACAGAAAATAACTATTGACATTGCATTTCAATTTTGGAAGATCAGAGTTGACTCTGAAGCAAGAAGCCGAAAAAGCCAGAAGTGTGAATGATGAAAATGTTAGTATTGAACATACGCTTAAATGTAACCATTTAAATGTAATAAAATAATAAGAGACCTTGCTGCCAATCGAGTATTGCGTTTAAATTCATAAAGTCTCGGGCCAAAAGAAGAAAGTTTATTTGGAAGTATTTATAGAAAAAGCCATAGAAAGCTATGTTACGACAGTAGAAAAAGAAACTGAAACGGAGATATCAGGTCATTAGCAATATTATTAACGATTCTTCTTTAAATTTTGTCATGAATGACGAAATATATAATAGAAGCAATATTCAAAGCATGGGGAAATAAAACTTATAAATTTCTAAGATAAATTCTGAACGAGAATAAACCAATTTTTCTTAGCAGCATACCTAATAATTTATTCAATATCATCTTTCCAATTTATGCTTGCGGAAATTATTTGTCCGAGAAGGGGAAATTAGTTACCCTAATGGAGGATATCATCCCTCTTGCTGATGGAAGACAAAAAAAGGTTCTCTTAGATAATTAAAAGAAAAATGTTTCCTTTTTGGAGACGTTAAAATTAGCAAGCCATTCTTTGCCCCTGTTAACAACAGATTGAGATCAGCTGACAATTTGATATTCAGTACCGATTCACCTTATTATTAAGACAGGAGTAAACAGTTGTTTCATCAGTATGGTTACAGAGCTGATGACATTAGGAAGGTGTAGATTGATGAAAAATTTAGAACATTGGTTGGTACAAGAATAGAGCCTTGGGGAAAACCTGTATTAATTTTATGTACCATTTGAAAGGACTCCATTCAGAAGATTTGAACTCTGCTGTTATACTAATCCTGTCACTAATGCTAGAGAACTAAGCGTGAAAATGAATTTTAGTTATATGACAGACATTTTATTGAACTGTTGGTTTCGTTTACTTACTCGCGGTTATTCTGATACGGTTACAAATGACCTTAAATTTTGCGATCACCGAGAGACTGTGTAATTCATTTATCTGATGTTTGTTTACATAACTGCGAGTATTACAATTGTTTTCCATGCATGCAGAATAACGAGAAAAAAAAAGTTCCAGGTATGAGCTTTGGGCAGAAAGAATGTGTAAGATTTGAACTCTAATTATGAACAAACAAAATTAAGAGGTAGCTCACCTCTTTTATATGAATTTCTTAAGGCGTACCTAAACTCAAAGGAATCAAATTGCATATGCACGAGAAAAAAACTATATGGGGAAAATAAAGCGATCATTTACCTTTTCATTTCCCGCCTGAAAATGAAAAAAAAAATCACTAAAGCAGACGATAATACACGTATGCGATAAAAAAATTAAACTAGCAGATAACATATTTGCTAATAGTTTGACTATAGGAAATATTTTTTTTTTAATCTATATAAATAAATGCAAATACTGTGTCACAACATATAGGCCAATATATCATAGCATTTTGGGATTAGGAGGACACCTTGAGAAAATTAAAAACATTCTGGCCCGGATCCGAACCCGCAATTCTGAAATTCTGGATTCCCAAGTTTTCATTACTGCGACTGATTTCAGCGATTTTTTTAACTGATATTTTCTCTAAGAATCTTTTTTACGATAACGATTTATATAACTTGGAAATAAAATGAGAATAATTGAAATTAATTGCAAAAGCCATCGAAAGGCGCTCATGAAATAAAAGTAATTGTTTGTACAGAAAGTAAGTACCTTAAAATTAATTGGCGGTAGAAGAATTATCGTTGAACTTTTAAAAGTTAATCATAAATATTAATGCAGTACTTAAATGCAGCGATCAATTCTGAGTTCTTTTGTAGTTTATTGTTGCCTATCGCATACGGCAGCAGTATGCCTCTCAAAAACAAATCTCCACCAACAGAGGGCCAAATTGCAATCAAAAGAGTCAAGGATGCAACGAGGAAAAGAAAGTCCCGTGCAAATGAAAACCCAGATTAAACGTCAGCCAGGAGCGCTTCCAATGCTGATAATATGCAAAGGGGCAGGGACTCTCAAACTCCTGAACAAGGCGAAGAGCCCTCCGGAGGAACTAGCTTAAATACCGTCTGATAGGCCGGCTTTTGAGCTAGCTTTAAAATAAAATACTACATATCTACAAAAGAAGTGTACATACGAAAAATTAACAAAATCCGTTTATTTTTTATTATTTCTGATCTGACGGAAAAAAATATTTGAACTGCTAGCTAAGCTCGACTTACGTGGGGAGAAATTCTGAATATTCTACGAATAATTGCGATTAGAAAACGAGTTGAAAGAATATACAAAATCGATAAAAGGGTAAGATAATTATACATCTTTACACAGTATATATTTAACCAATACAAGACAGTGCTAAGAGAACTAGATAACCTACCAGGATTTAATAGCTATGGCCATAATTTTAACAACCTAATATACGCAGATGCCTACGCGTTGATGACAAAATCAGACGATAATTTAAAAAAAAAAAAAACATCATGAGAAGTGATATAAAATAGCAAGAAGAAAGGACTAACAATTAATTGCGAGCAGACAGAATTTGCAAGCTTTGAACTGTAATTATCTGAATCAAAATTTGATCGATCTGGGTAGCTTAGTAACAGACGACAGAAACACACACGCAGAGATCCAAACGCACATCAGAATAACTAAAAATGATTTCTAGAAATTAAGAACCGAATTAAGATATGGGAAAATGTTGATGAACCAAAGAAAAGAGGTGGAAGCACCATTGACCTATTTATCCACCTATCTGACAGTGGATTCGGGATAATTTACTCAGAGATAACGAAGAGATTTGAAGAAAAAAATTCGTGGTTCTACAGAAGGATGCTGAGAATTGTATGGACCGAATACGTTAGTAACTATAAAGTTATATAAAAAATGGTAACACAGGATGCTTATATTGAAAATTATAAAATTAGTTGGTTGTTTGATTATTTTTTTAGCAGAATATCAACCATTATGTTTTATGTAATGCGGAATTTTAATATTTCGAACGGAATTGCATTTGCCTTCAGCAATAGGAACAATGTATTTTTGCTTATTCTAATACAAAATATATTGCCGGTCATTTTGTATTATAAATGTATTGTTGATAATTTTACTAAAAATAGGTATTGTTGGTAGCTTTATATAAAATAAAATGTATTACTACTATTTTTACTATAAAATTAATTTTTAGATGGAGCTCACTATTGGCACTGAGCCGGAACTCCCTAACAAGTGCTACCACCCCAACAGCAATTAAGAGGTAGTTCCGCGTTCCTGAAAACCTTCGATCTCACGATCAGAGATTTTACTGCCTGTTGTAGTTTATGGCCATGACTATATTAAATCATTCGAAAAAAAAAGAGTTGAAATTCCAGACATATGATGAAAGAGAGGTTCGAAAACCAAAAGAATTAGGTGACAAAAGAAGTGTGCCAAAGAGACAAACTTTGTATGCGGCAACAAATAAAAGGACGTTGTTGGGCGCTGTGACCACTCATATCTTAACGAGACGGGGAATACAAGACAAGAACTCATAGAGTTCTATTCAGTCACTTATGTGCCATAAGTGACAAGCGCTTAGGCGATCATCTATCTTTCGTTACATGACTGACGAGGCAGATTTTTTTCTAGCAGTAGGTTGCCATTTCTCTCACACACACACAAACACACACACACACACAAATATATATATATATATATATATATATATATATATATATATATATATATATATAGTTAAGCCTAGAGATCCAGACAAACCTACCACAGTTTCACCTAAGCGGATCGTCAGGGAAGGCTTGCCAGGCTTCCCTGACGATCCGCTTAGGTGAAACCTTGGTAGGTTTGTCTGGCTCTCTAGGTTTAACTACGTCTGCTCTACTCATTGTATTAAGCACTTTATTTGGTTATTTTGGGAACTCGCATTGGTGGTTTTTTCTTTGGGCTTTGAACTCGTATGTTGGACGATTATTTTCGGTTAACGTACATGTTCTTGGTTCTTTCTTTTTTATATACCTTTTTTTCCCTTTGGTGTTGGCTTGTTTATTTGCAAATCAATACAACGAAGTTTTCCCGAGCGAGTATAGTTTCTTATACTTATAAGATTTCTATTAAAAATAATAATAATAAAAATAATATATATATATATATATATATATATATATATATATATATATATATATATATATATATATATATATATATATGTATGTATATATATGGGAGTAGACGAAGATAAGCGAAGAAATAAGCAATATTCAAGTACGATATTGCAAATTTAAATAAATTTTTTATTGTCTATTATTTTCTTTCAAATGGAAAGAAATGAATTTTAGAGTTTCTTTGAGAAATATCTTCACAGAAACAAATATTCGTTTTCTTTTTTACAATGCCGCGTGATATTCGCGTTAGTATGATAGAAAACAGAATGTGTCTACACACGATTGTTACTTATTTACGTTGTTTTATGTTTGCGTGTAATTTCCTAATAACAGCAGCTAGCAGGCGAAGTTTTCACTGAGAGATGTTGTGTCCAAGTAAATGGTTAAAGAAATAACAAAACAAGTTTTGAGATATAAGAAGTACAGTAAGTACAACAGAAGAGTATTACACGACTAGTGAGTATGTGTCGGTTGACCCAGCATTCAATAATACGACTGTTATATTTAACAGCCACCCCCTACACACACGAGAGATGTATGTGGCACAAGGCCGAGTTTATCGTGGGTTCTCCGAGCCAGTAGGTTCGATCATAAATATTCCCTTAGAACCCGTATAAACTGGTCCAGGGCCTGTCTACCTCCGAGAACGAAAGCTTGACCTTCGGCGAAGCCTCGTCCGGGTCCCTCTCCGCTCAAGGTACAGATTTCGACAGTAATGAACAATCTAGTCCACTGATATATTTATCAGCCCCTCACGAGGGATGTATGTGACACAAGGCCGAGTTTACCGTGTGTTCTTCGAGCCCGCAGGCTCGTTCAAAAATATTCCCTTCGAACCTGCATACACGGGTTCAGGACCTGTCTACATCCAAGGCAGAGAGTTCGACAGATGAACAATCTGGTTGAATGTTCCCCAAGGCCTTCTCTCCTACTAATCTTATAGTAGGCGGAAGAGTCCAACATAGACTCTTTAGAGATCGGACATCACAACAAATACTATTGCTAAAACCTCTGTTGCCAATAAACTCGGTACGTAAGTTTTTTTTTTGTTTGTTTGTTTTTCTTGGCTTTTTATAGTATAATTGAATACGTATTCGGAATGTAAATAAATTAAAGTCTGAGAATTTCAGCTTGTATAAGAAACCAATGCATAATCCTGGTGAAGGTTTTATGGAAAAATTGAAAAAAAAAACAAAAAAACCCTAATTTTTCGAAGTAATACGAGCGCTTATATAACCGAGAAATCGTCCCCAAAAACGCTAAAAGGTAAATTTTATTAAACTCAAGTTTATTGGTTAATATTTTTTTTCCGAATATTTAAATATCTATTTTAAGGAGAGAAATTATGGTTGATCATTTTCTGGAGGGATCCTTCAAAATTTTGTAGAAGCTAACAAATATGAATTGTTGGAAAAAATCAAACGCCTACAGCGCTTTTTTTTTTTAATAACATCGCTGATTGATTCATAAACACGGATAGAGAAATTCAAATGTGGAGCCTATAAAGTGCACAACAAAATGAGTCGACTATTATGGGAGCGGGTTTTGTACAAAAAAATTAAGATTCCTTTGACAGTATTTTTTTTCTACAGTACCTTGACGGGGTTACACATGCGCGCACACACACACACACGTGTGTGTGTATATGTATGCATGTGTGTATGAGTGCATATGCATGCACACACATACACACACACACGCACACACATATATATATATATATATATGCTTGTGCGTGTATGTGTGTGTGCATATGCATACATACATACACACCTATATACGTCTAACCCCGTTGGTACAGTTGGCATGGCGTTTGCCACCTGTAGTAGGTGTCCGGGTTTCATTTATCGGTGGTGGATGCTCACTACTGATGAGTTCCAAATATATGACGAAACGGCCATCCAGAACTTTCTGCATTTTTATTTTTAGTCTAGACTCGATTAATTACTTAATTATGGTTATTTCAAATCCTCTTAATTATTTATTTATCACTCTCTCTCTCTGTCTGTCTGAATGTCTGTCTGTCCGTTTGTCTCTCTGTCTCTCTCTCTCTCTCTGTCTGTCTGTCTGTCTCTCTCTCTCTCACTCTCTCTCTCTCTCTCTCTCTCTCTCTATATATATATATATATATATATATATATATATATATATATAAGAAATAAGGTTCGGTGTTAATAAAACAGTGTTCGATGTAATATAACGGAGCTATTAAATATATTTAAATAAATATATATCTATACATATTTCCCCTCCACGATAGCACGACTTAGTTGTTAATGGACACGCAGTTTTCAGGTGTTGAGCTGAGACTAACGGTCTGTCTCTACCCAGTACCTGAATATTCCGTTGTGCATGAAACGATGGATCCTGATACCGATGATGATGATGATGATGATGATGATTTCCTTTAGTCTATTCATGTTTTCTAGTTTCCTTACGATTTATTTTTCTTTTATTAGCAATCATATTGTGAAGCAAGTCTCAGTATTGATTACACATGTCTACAATCTGAAACCTTCAAAAATATAAATAGCCGCTGGAAATAAAAATTATATCAAAAATCGTTGATTGACTATATCTTTCATAATATGCCATTAGTGTTATAGGAATATTTCCTCAAGTTTTTCTCCCAGCGAGATTAATTATTATTCCCCTAATAACTTTATTATATATAATTATTTTCCTCATAAAATAATTATTATTCTCTTTTCCATTCAGCTTTTCTCACATCGAAGTGACCTGTGAAAAATGACCTGTGAAAAATGCTCCGTCAATGTCTGCACAAAAATCGACACTTCTGCTATATGAGAGGCGAAGTGAGCTTTGCATCGCAAAAACGAAATATAACACCTGCTGTGATATATATATATATATATATATATATATATATATATATATATATGTGTGTGTGTGTGTGTGTGTGTGTGTGTGTATGCATAAAAGAACAAAAACAAACTTAGCAACTACATTTCGGATACAAAACTGTAGATGAAGACAAAAATTGGGCACAATACATATCCTGTAACACCTATACGATATATCTCAGTCAATGACTCATCAGGAAGAAAAAATCTACGCGTTTTGCAGTGCCCATGATTTCTAGAGTACTAACCGATTATGTCACTGATTGAAACTTCTGCCTGGTTCCTCCTATTGTCAAGGGACTCTCAAAGAAAACGCAAAGGACAGTGTAATATCAAATAATTACATTACCTTTGAGCCTTGTCTCCCATTATGAGTATCTACCATTCCCGGATCATCCAAATCGTATGAAATTGAGTCAGATTTTGCTGAAGACAATGAAATATCAGTGCCTGAACCGGCAACTTCATATTAAGATTATTATCCAGCATCAGCCTCATACCTTAAAGTCATCTAAATGATTTAGTCAGAAGTCTGGACATTCTTAAGAGTAAAGCAGGACTGTTAAGTTTCAGCAGTAGAATCTATTAGCTCGTAATTTACGGAATCCCCTTTTCCGTGATCGTCACAAGGATCTAATCCCATTTTTCCTTCTGGAAAGTGATTTGGTGTGCTGCAATATAAATGGTTTCATGCAATCTCTTAACATCAGTTACAATGAAGAGCAATGGAGGTTGTTCATTGATTTCGTTGAAGATTCAAAGCTGTCTTCTCACCCAATAATAATCATCAATCCCAGTTGGCCGCGCAGTTCCCATAAAGAAACTTATCCTAATACGAAACAGCTACTGAGATCTGACAACTACATTCAACATAACAGGCAAAGTTCCGGGGATTTGAAGGCTGTACTCTCTTGCTATGACTGCAATGTGGATATACCATGTATTAGGTTGGTGCAAAAATAATGTCGTTATTTGACGCATTTTTAAGGTCAAAAAACGACATTATTTTTGCACCAACCTAATACTATTATTAGGTTGGTAAGAAAATAATGACGTAATAATGTCGTTTTTTGACATATTTTTTAACGTCAAAAAACGACATTATTACGTCATTATTTTCTTACCAACCTAATATTTTCTGTGAACGCTAGCACGAAGTCACAAGTCAGCATGAACGAGGGTTAGAGCGTGCTGGCCTTTCTCTGATTGTTGATCGCTCAATAAACATGCTTCTGTCTTTTTAACTATAACTAAAGTCTGATCAGCATAGTTACAGGATAAACCACAGGTGGGTTCTCCAGGTGTTGTGTTGAACAAACACAAATGAGCCTGAGCAAGCATCTGAAAAAGGGATTGGCTAGCCGTCCTTGTAGACGGGTATCCTCGAATACGATTGGCCAGCTTTTATTTATTTTAGTCTACCAGCCTGAATATTCGAGAAATGTTATTAAAGAAAATATGCATTCTACCTCAGGAAAATATATTAGGTTGGTGCAAAAATAATGACGTAATAATATCGTTTTTTGACGTTAAAAAATACGTCAAAAAACGACATTATTACGTCAATATTTTTGCACCAACCTAATAAATTAGTGAAGAACTGAGCAACCATATACATCTATCATGACCCAATATTCCAGGAAAGAATGTATATTAATCAGAGGTTTTGTAAATCAATACAACCGGAAATGCTGGTGCATATATAATTTTCTCGATTTGCAAACGGAATTCAGATATGGTGCGTAGCACCGCGTCAGTAGAGATGCTTTCGAAACAGGATATCAAAAAATAGGCCAATAAAACACGATGAAAAAAAAAAAATACTATTCAGAGCTCGAAAAAAAAAAAACACTTTTCCACATGATAAAGCTTCTGTTTTAAGAAATTAGTTCGTCTTATATCTGTCCATCTTCAGCCATCAATAAATCGAGCAAATCCTGAATCCTTTTAAAATCATTTCAGCCTAAGCAAGGTGGGGATATTACTATTACGCAGGTGGTAGGTTAAAGGGAGGGAAAATGAAAGCGTGGCAATATAAATATAGGGAAGATTGAGGAAAGGACAAAAGGGGAGGGGAATTCAAGGAGACAGAAAATAGCGATTGATGTTGCCTTTATATTTTTTAAGATTGTAGCTATCAGGAAAGCAAGTAATCGGAAGGGAATTCCACAGCCGTGAAATGCGAAAAAAAGAACTGTAAAAGTAGAAGTGGCGGTTGCATTTAGCTATTTCATAAGTAAAAGGGTGAGACCTAGATGCCAGTTGAGTAGCATGCTTTAATTCATGTAACAGTGGCACCAGGGAAAAAATTCTCATAGCAGTTGCCATGAAAATATTTGTAGAATAGACAGAGTGAAATCACGTCAAGTCATTGAGAAAGCAACACTCGTCGAGATGTTTGGCCAGGATATATAACATCACAGATCGTTCTTTGGATTTTGTCAAGAATTTCAAAGATATACACCTGGAGCACCAGTCCAGATATTCAATGCATGGGCGAATCGTAGATTTGTTGATGTACAAGAAGGGTTCTGACGAGAAAAAAAAAATTCCGGTACGGCAACGTGGCCTAAATTTCCTTGTTCTAGATACTGCTATTAATACAATGTTCTCATTACACTTAAATTCAGTGGGAAAAGAGAGTCAAAGAAAATGTGTTTCTCTCTAGAAACGGTTCTCCGTAGTGGCTGAATGGAATCAGTTTAGTTTTCAAGGCGTGAAAGATCCACAAATAGGTTACTTGCTCCAATCGCCTACTGCATCTAAATGTCACTCTCAATCACAAATGAAACGTATATATTCGTGTCCTCGCAAAAGACGCAGTGATAAATATTTAGTTCTTTGTATCGCTCTAGAATTAGCAAAATCCTACTGCAATTATATACAGGGTGTTATAGAAAAAATGTCCAAATCATGTAATAGCATCATTATCAAATCATATATATTGTTTAATATCAAAAAAATCAAAAAAATCTTAACTAATTGTGTTTCTTTTATCTAGGTTTTCACATAAGACGGTCAGCCATATTGAAACGATTTGTCCTAAGAGTCAGTGAAAAGCAGTTATTCAGATATATTCAGCTGGAAAAATGAACAGCATAAAATCGTTTTGTGTCAGTTCCATCTTCAATAGCCATTCAAGAACCATCGAGAGAACCTTGAATAAGTTTAAAAAGAGGAAAAAATTAGAAAGAAAACTGGATCAGGACGTCAAAACTGAAAGAAGAATCATCATTTCAACTTAGAGCTAAAGACATCAATTACAATAGATCCAACTCAATCCGTAAAACGTTTCGTGTGGTTGGGAGGAATTTCGGCTGTGGCGGTCGAAAGATCAGTGAAAATAGACTTAAAAATGAAATCGTACTTGAAACCTGTAAGGCACTTTATCCTCTAGGACTTAAGGTTGGAAGATTAAAAGGGGAAGATCATCTTGAATTAGTTTGAAATGATATATATATATATATATATATATATATATATATATATATATATATATATATATATATAATATTTTTCACGGATTCCACACCGTATTCACAGTGTCAAATCATCCGTATTCCCTTCGTGTTCCGTTATTAAGGCGTATATAGTAATCTCAGAATATCAAGAGCTGCTGCTTTGTACAACAATCTCCTGAGAGGAGATTTCTATTGTCACTTGTATTTGATAAACAGCCAGTAAATTAATATATATATATATATATATATATATATATATATATATATATATATATATATATATATAATTTAAAAGGTGCAATTATAATTTATAAATTCATACAAAAAACAAATATAGAGGTTAATGATTTAAATGGCTAGAATACATCATCCCAAACAATATAAATAAGATACATCAACCCCGAACCTGTATATGAATGATATGATCCCTGTTTACAAATTCCAGTTGCATAAGGTCTTTTTAATTTTTTACAAGCTTTCGTCTGTTCCTACAGACATCCTCAGGTATGGAAATAGATTTTGTCCTTGTTTTTATTTCTCGGTAATAAGAGGACAACGAAAATAGAGATGTAATCCGAAAAAAATGCTATGAGAAATGTATTATTGTTTTGGAACGTGCGGTCACAACGCTTAGTTTGAATTTAAATTTTAAGGTTGTACGTTTTTGTATAAATATAGCAATAAGAGAATTCTTTTTTACTGGTAGATTTTCCGAGAATATGGCATGAACTATATTGTTCAATAATTGCAGTAATGTCACACTTATTATCCGAAAGTTGCACGTTGGATCAGATATTTTATTTTCAATTAAAAGGTGCAATTGTAATTTATAAATTGATGAATCATTCATACAAAAAAACAAATATAGAGGTTAATGATTTAAATGGCGAGAATACATCGTCTCAAACAATATAATTAAGATACATCAACCCCGAACCTGTATATGAAGGATATATATATATACAAAGATAGAGAAAGAATTAATGTGCGGAAATTCATCACTTAACTGAGTGGTGTTGTTTCAGTCATGTCAATTCGAAGTTTCGTGAGCGCATCACGAAAACAACGAAGTCGCCATAACTGAACCAGTGATAATTTTCTCAACATTATTTCTATTAACGTTCTATTCTTAAAAAAAAACCCTGCTTGCCTAAAATCATATATATACTATGGCAAAACTAACAATTTTGGCACCCCAAAACTCTTACAGGTTAATAATATATAAAACCTACCAGTGCTTTTTGCAAACTTCGCTATCGCTTGTGGAATGAGCGGAGTATTCGACTGGATACGAAAATTCGGGTTTACGGAGCTGTTGTACTTGCCATCCTTTTGTATGGCTCAGAGTCGTGAACTCCATACAGGAACATTGATTTAAAACTATTAAAAATTTGAAGTCGTTTAAATGCAATAAACTACGAAATACCCTTAAAATTATATCTGAATTTGATCCCAATTAAATCTTCAAGGGATGGTTTCATTTGATACATAAATTTCAGTGTATAAACTTAAAGTTCAGTGTTTTGTTGGATGCCGAAAAAGTTTCAGATACGAAAAGAAATTGGCGAAATTTCTCTAACAAGATTGCCGAGATGCAAAAATATGAACAGGCAATAATTGACAGATATAATCATCGAATTGTTCTTGTGTTGTCATATCAACCGATATAGCAAAGTAACAATGATTATATGAAATTTGTATATCTTTGCTTCGCTACCTGAAGGTAAAACAGAATAACTTTGTAGAAATTTACTAGACATTCGCCTAACAACAACCTGAGGACAGGGAAATATTGCAATGTGACATGACGGAGAAAGTGTCGCCGTCAATAATTGACGGAGACAAGACGTTTATTATCAGGGCTCAAAGTTTGGATGTCCAAACAGGCGGGGAAAAAATTCTTTTTTTTTTTTTTTTTGTTTATGACTGATTAATAGAGTACATTGCAATGGTTTGAGGCTTGGATATGTTCGACATAAAAATAAGCACACGGACCACTATCGAAACCAAGTACAATGACGATATTAACACAACAGGGATATTTAACTCCAGCGATTTGACAGTACATTCAACACGATTAGAAGATTAGCTGAAGGCTCAGGACAGATTCAATAGAACTAAAAAAAAAAAAAAATTTTTTTAAAGTTATCTGATGCAAACACCGCGCGCAGACACACACACATACGTATATGTTGGTGCAAAAATAATATCGGTTTTTGACGTATTTTTAACGTTAAAAACTGAGATTATTTATGCACTAACCTAATATATATATATATATATATATATATATATATATATATATATATATGTGTGTGTGTGTGTGTTGAAGATTCTGTGCATATTTATATTAAACTGCGATAATATTTAAAGGAGTAATTTATTGGTTTCGTCTATCTCTCTCTTTATATATATATTGTTTTTCCAAACGTAGCTCAGATGTGGCACGAGGCCGAAAGTATGGGGAACCCAGTGAGGATCGAACTCACTACTCAGTCATATATATATATATATATATATATTTCAATCTTTGCAGATCTATCTATCTATCAAATCCTTATTCTTAACTATCTACCTTTCCTTAAATTTTATATGTTTTTATTTTCTTCGTCTTAATAAGGTGTTCTTTCTTTTATTGATAATTGCAAGTCTTACACAGCATATTTCTTTGATAATCTTTTCGTATAAATTTTTTTTTGGTTTTATGATGTGCCATAAAATAAATTAAACTAAATATATAAATAAATTATCTGTAATTGAAAAAAAACAGAGGGAAACCTGAAAGCTTGACGCGTCGTGCCGAAAGCAAAATAAAGGAAAAATCTGATCATATCCAACACAGCTTCCTGTCTCCTGTTAGTTTCCCCTACTACGTTTCCACCTTTCGATTCAGTTTTGCTTCCAAGCCAAACATCGATTCCCGGATGATATGTCGACCGTTATTCAACTCTTAAATCTTAGTATTTTTATATAAATATATATGCCGACAAGTGGGTTTTACCGTCTCCTTATAGATGGGTCATAATATTTGCCTGGTGTACACATAGTGGAACCTATTACAGGGAAAAGAACGAGAAAGGTTAATCGGTGACTCGGCGTGTGAAAAAAATGTCCATGAAATCGTCTAGATGGCAATTTCCATTTCTACTGCTTCCCCCAAATATAAACCATCTACCACCACCACCACCACCATCATCATCATCATCATCATCACCATTAGTAACTCTAGCCGTAAGTTAGGTGAGCAACTGAAAGTCTGAACATTCGCGGTTGCAAATCTGGGTTGAATGCCGGAGAGGTTGTTGCGAAATTGAATCCTCCCACAAGAAAGAAAAGTGCGAGAAAGTTTTTAAATATAAAAATATTATTATATACGTGTTATTACAACTCGATTCCCCTCAGCATGTATTAAGGTAATATTCTTGCGTCAAACTTCCTTGTTTGTAGCTGCTTAGTCAAATGGATAGAAATGTCATTTCTCGGCGTGTATGTTATGAACCAAATAAGCAAAAGAGAAAGCAAAAAGGAAAGTGTAAGAGTCACGTAGCTTGGTGAAGAAGAGTGTACGTTCCACGTAGGTTAGCGAGAAATACTTCATGTGTTAGGTAGCTTGGTGAGGAAGCTATTACGTGTCACGTAGCTTGGTGAGGAAGAGAGTACGTGTCACGTCGTTTGGTAAGGCATAGAGTGACGTTCTCCGCGGTATTTGAGTTTTTATATACGAGTTAAAATTCACATTTGCTTCTTTCATCATCTTGCTTACAATTAATTTCAATATTTATCGGCCATCGTACTTTTTTTTTACTTTCCTTTTCTCTTTTATCCTGATCCTACTGTCCACTCATTCATGATTCTTGGGACGGACCGCAGCCCCTTACTACCTGTTTCCAATCTTTCCTCTTAATGTACTAGAATGTCAGTTAACATGTCATGATCTAAACGTTCTATGAGCCGCCGATTATCTTTACAAAATAGATATATGTGTCCCCATTCTCTGATATAACATAACTGGAAATCTTCCCTACGACTGAGAGCGAAAAAAAAAAAAGGAAAAGAAGGGAGATGAAGATATAAACGGCGAGACACTAGTAATTTTGAGTGTACAAAATTAAATAGACTTTCTGTCTAAAGCATGTATCCATACGATTTTAACACTTGCATTTTTAGGAAATAATAATAATAATAATAATAATAATAATAAGAAGAAGAAGAAGAAGAAGAAGAAGAAGTAGAGGAAAATAATATTCTTAGAAAAATAAGATGCAAGGAATTTTTAAAGAATTATATATATATATATATATATATATATGTGTGTGTGTGTGTGTGTGTGTGTGTGTGCGTGTGTGCGTACACTATTTTCCATCAAAAATTCTTTTAAAAATAGGTTATAATAGAAAAAAAAATATTATTAAGGATAAAAATACACGTAATAAGAGAGTTAATAATAATAATTATAGAATAAATGTAAAAATAATGCCACACGATGGCGTAAAGGCTCGGATTGAGCCTGGTTCGAATTCCAGTCCAATTCAATCACTTATCCTTAATTTTATTTATATTTTAATAATACCCTTTTTTTTTTTTTAAATTTTAACCTAATTTTGGGAAAGGTACGAATCCTTTTCTCCTCCCACTAGCTATGGGTTAATAACAGGATAAAGCGGGTTCAATAGCCTTGGATTGCAACTGGTCTACCGCAGAAAGAAATGGAAACCTACTGCGGAAAAAAGTCCCACTCGTCAAGTCATGTATCGAAAGATACATGATTAACTAAGCTTGTATGACGCATGGCACATAACTGACAAAAAAAATCCAACTGAATGTTAAATAAATAGGAGAATTTAGAAAATATCTACTTGCAAATATTTCACCGATGACATTCAGATAACGAATCTTATTTCAGAAAAAGAAAATCAACATTAGCGAGAAAACTCTTGATTCTGAAGTATCAAAGTTTTGTCCAAACTATATCATTATAAAACTGGACAGAAAGGAAGCAGAGAAGAAAGAAAGGAATATTAAAACATGGGTTGAAATAATTAACACTTAAAATCTCTGCTGACGCAAAAATGTAAAAGACTTATTAGGTTGGTGCAAAAATAATATCGTTTTCTCACATAGTAACATATGTGAGAAAACGACATTATTTTTGCACCAACCTAATAACATACGGCAGTTTTGGCTCGCTAATGTATATTTGTTACTTGGAAAAATATCTTCTTAATGACGACGGCCCATCTGCGACGTATGACTCAATATTTTTTTTTCTGTAAATTGTTGTATATACTCGTATGTCTAGTTAGTTTATTGGTTTTATTTATTTTGTTCTACTTTATACAGTGTAACCCGGATATAAGAGACCCGGATATAAGAGAACCCCTGATATCAGAGAGATTTTCTCTGGTACCAAATTAGAGCCTGTGTTAATGTATATATGATAGACCAAACCCGGATATAAGAGAAACCCGGATATAACATACTTCTTCTCCGGTCCCGACAACTCTCTTATATCAGGGTTACACTGTACCAATCTAAAAGTTTTATTTAATGACAACAATAATTTTATAGTAGATTCGTATGAACAAAATATTTATTCTTTGGAAAGAAACAGTTTGTAAAAGATTAGGTTTCGTTGACGTATTTTTATAAAGACGTTTTGTTGGTTGGTTGTTTTGTTCTATGGCATATCAACACCTCAGTGGGTCATTTAATGCCAACGACATTTTTTAAATAGATTCATAGCAATAATTTGGTAAAAAATTTGTGTATGTATACATATATATTTGAACCATTATTCAATTACTCATATTTTTGAGTACAATCCAACTTTTAAAGAATGTATAGCTGTTTGTATTACTGACATTTTTTATATATTGCTGATAATAATTTTTCCTTCATAATATCCTTCAATAATTTTTCCTTCATAATAATCCTTCAATAATCTTTTTATTGCAAAGTATTTCTGGTATTAAAACCTATTTTTACACAAGTTTGGGTGTTAACTATAGCAGGGACCCTAACAGGTGCTACCACCCCGAGTCAGGGTGGATACGGGAACACCCGCAATTAAGAAATGGTTCCACGCTCCTAAAACCCTCCTGATCAGAGGCATTGGCGTTGGGCGTAGTTTATCTTCTTACCTAGGACGTGGATGTAGTTTATCGTCTTAGCCAGGGCGCGGATGTAGATTATCGTCATATACAGGACGCCTATAGATGTTTTGTGTCGAGTGGTTTCATTATTTTTTTTTCAGATATGCATCTCGTAAAGGATTTTTATAGACATTCTCATTTGGATTATATTGTTTTAGTTTGGTTTGATTTATTTTGCTTTATGGCATATCAACACCTCAATGGGCTATTTAATTTCGACGACATTTCTATGGTAGGTTCGTATGAATAAAATATGTATTTTTGTAAGAAATCAGTGTGCAGATTAAATTTAATTGATGTGTTTTTGAAAAAAACGCTTTTTTTTTCGACGATCAAATCAGTTGCCGGTAATATATTTGCCCATAGTTGGAACCATAACAGGTGCTACCACCCCGAGTCACGGGTGACCAAAGAACACCAGCAATTAAGAGGTGGATCCGTGATCCTCAAAACCTCCTGATCAGATGACATTTTGTTAGACGTAGTTTATCGTCTTACTCAGCGTCGCCTATGAGGTTTATCGTCATACCCAGGACAGGCTACCAGCCCGGGTCAGGTTGGACCTGGGAACCCCAGGAATTAAGAGGTTAGGGTTTTTATTACAAATTATCTCCGGTAATAAAAACCTATTTTTACACAAGTTTGGGGGTTAAATATTTGCCCATAGCTGGGACTCTAACAGGTGCTACCACCCCGAGTCAGGGTGGACCCGGGAACACCAGCAATTAAGAGTTGGTTCAACGTTCTTCAAAACCTCCTGATCAGAGGCCTTGCTGTTAGACATAGTTTATCGTCTTACCCAGGACGCGGATGAGGAGGCAATTAAGAGGTGGTCCTACGCTCCTCAAAAACTCCTGATCAGAGGCTTTGCTGTTGGACGTAGTTTATCGTCTTACCCATGGCGCGGATGTAGTTTATCGTCATACCCAGGACGCGGATGTTGTTTATCGTCTTACCCATGGCGCGGATGTAGTTTATCGTCATATCCAGGACGCGGATGTTGTTTACCGTCATACCCAGGACGCGGATGTAGTTTATCGTCATACCCAGGACGCGGATGTAGTTTATCGTCATACCCAGGACGCGGATGTTGTTTATCGTCATACCCAGGACGCGGATGTAGTTTATCGCCATACCCAGGACGCGGAGGTAGTTTATCGTCATACCCAGGACGCGGATGTAGTTTATCGCCATACCCAGGACGCGGAGGTAGTTTATCGTCATACCCAGGACGCGGATGTAGGTTATCGTCATACCCAGGACGCGGATGTAGTTTATCGCCATACCCAGGACGGCTAAAGACGGTTTATACCAAGTGTGTTTTCTTTATATTTTTTTATTCAGGTAGACAGCACATAAACAAATTGATTTTATTGACATTCTCATTTGGATTATATTGTTTTTGTTTGGTTTAATTTATTTTGCTTTATGGCATATCAACACTTCAATGGGATATTTAATTCCGACGATATTTCTATGCTAGGTTCGTATGAATAAAATATGTATTGTTTGTAAGAAATCAGTTTATAGAGCCGGTTTCAGTGAAGTATTTACGAAAACAACGCTTTTTTTTTCGACGATCAAATCAGTTGCCGGTAATATATTGTTTTGAATGTATTGATAATTTTTTTTTTTTCAAATATATATTGCTGGTGATATTTAGTTCCAAAAGTGTATTGCCGTTAATATGTATTATAAAAATCCATTTTATTATAATTCATTGCGTTTTCAACTTGGTTAACTATTTGATTATAGCTGAAACCCTAACAGTTGCTACCGCTCCGTATCAGGGTGGAAGTCAGCAGTAAATAAACCAGTGTTATTGGTGAAAATCTATTTATTTCTCTATTGGATCATGTTTTTTAAGTCAGGCAAGTATGTGTGAAAAATAATATCGCCTAAATGACTGCCAAGGTTTCGGTGGCACACCACCACTCGATCATCAACATTTTTGATGAAGTTTCTGTATATTTACTCCTCGATCTCACCAATATGCCTTATTATCTCATCCTTCAGCTGCTGAATATTTCTTGGCTTGTTGGCCTTACTTTTGAGATGAACCCAAAAGAAGAAATATAAAGGCGTCAAGTCGCACGATCATGGCGGCCAGTAAACTTCGCTGTTCCGAGAGATGATGCGATCTGGGAACTTCTCCTTCAAATTCTGTTTGAACGTCCATTTTTGTAATAAGCTTCGATAACTTTAACTTGTTTATTTTGTTAATCTTTCCATGGTTGAAATCGCCAAAGATTTAAGTTGTTAAATCTGAAGGAGAAAGAAAAAAAAATCATTAGACATTCAAACTTAATTCACATTTAAAATCGGTTAAATTATTGGAACACCCTTTACCAAAATATTTACGAAAATATTTACATATACGAAAGAAAAAATGTATTCCTTAAAATCGCCATTGTCTTCAACCCCCCTCCAGACGACTTCAAATTCTCCTGCAAATCTTCTGGGTAGTCTGCTTAAGTTGGTAAAGTGTCGTTTAAGTTGGTCTGTTGGTTTAAGCTGCCATAATCCTTGCCTTCAGTTCATTTTTAGTGTTACAAGGAGTTAAGATGGCCTCTTGTTCATTTGCGGCCTACAATCAGAAGGATTGCAGTCTGGTGTGTTTCGTGGCCAGATGTAAGACGTGATGTGATCGCAGAAATTGACTGACATCCATGACTGCGTTCTCCTGCTTTTGTAACATGCTGCAGAGTCCTGTTGCCAGAAAAAAGGTCTTCCAGCAAACATCCTCTGGAAACAGGGCAGCAGTATTTCCTCAAGATACTTGATGTAGACCTCCATGTTGAGTCTGAGGCGCTGTGGAAATACAAATATAAGCATAATGTCGCCATCAGTAGTGATCACTCAGAACACCTTCGTAGTCACCATTAAACTCATCCAACTCTTTCCGAATCCTCTGATTTTTCCTCAGATTTACAAAAAAACACTCTGAAATATTCGCATTGGAGGTTCCGGTGCGAATACCAAGTAGTACAGCATGCCATTTCGAAATTTCTGGCGGAGTGAAATGTATCATGGCGCTCTTTTTCTCACAGAACTTGCCCAGCTGACTCTACCATACTGTGCAGTTGACAAAATCAATAACACACAAGGTCCATGTCTGAAATTAAAATATAAAATGTTGACAATTTACACATCGCAACCTGTATATAACCATTTTGATTCTCACCTGTCGAAGTGCAATTTTAAATGCACTGAAACGAAGTTGCATCTTTGTATCTAGTAAATTGTTTTGGTTTATACGAAAAAATTGTAATAAATAAATTATTGCTCTACTATCGATATTGAGCCCTCTTTTGAATTAATGCTGTGAACGTTAGAATTTATACATCATTTTAATTCTCATTACATTCGGATATATATATATATATATATATATATATATATATATATATATATATATATATATAGTAAAAACAGAAACAACAGTAAGATATATAATCCGGTGTTCTCACTGATATTTTTTTTTTATTTTTGAGAAACAGTGCTAAATGTAAATTTACAGAGCTTAAATTTTATAAATTATCTTATTTAAAAATAGGGTTCCTTCGCTATACAGGAATTACCATCTTTCAAAATCAGAAACTAAACACTTCTAATTCAAATATTTAATTATTAGGTTGGTGCAAAAATAATGTCGTTTTTTGACGTTACGTCAAAAAACGACATTATTACGTCATTATTTTTGCACCAACCTATTAAATTAAAATCACTAGTTCTCTTTCATTTTCAAGGGAATTTTGGAATAACTTATTTTGAAGTTTACTGCGTTTTAAAAGCACATACAATTTATTTCCAAGTATACAGAGAAATCCAATCATTTAGACAGGCGTCGTAGAGTGTTCATTTTTATTAACAACTATTGTATAAAATCTGAGTTTTATATATATATATATATATATATATATATATATATATATATATATATATATATATATATATATATCCTGGATGTCCGATACATGGTAGTAATCAAAATCGAGAAGCAACATCCTCTGTAAGTAGACGGAATGGGAATATAGACAGTCTACATCAGAACTGTGAATCGGAGACCTCGGCAGCAAGCAAGTATTGAAATTTAATTCTCCAGCCAGTGTTGAAAAAGATGATATAACAGATGTTATAACAGATGATATAAAATGTGTCATCGAAATCAAAAGTAGCATTGGAATAGAGACACGCGCTACCACAAAATCTATGAAACAGGAGCGTTTCGTTAAAAACAAAGGAAAAAACTGAATTCTTGTGTAGTATCAGTACTAATTTATGGGGTATTTACCCATATCACTCCCACATAGACGGGATGCGACACAAGGTCAAGTTTAAGGTGTGGAACCCGAGCGCGTCCACTCAGAGAAGGAACAAAAATCGTCCAGCCCTCATGCAATCGTCGCTGGCGACCACAGATTCCGCTATCTGGTGCTATCAGAAGACGCTGCCTCGGACAGCTGTCCCCAGATTTCCTTTATGGTAGTGAATGCTGGATCATTCCTTCACGGATGAACATATATTAGGTTGGTGCAAAAATAATGACGTAATAATGTCGTTTTTTGACTTATTTTTTAACGTCAAAATCGACATCATTACGGCATTATTTTTGCACCAACCTCATAGCCTGAGGCAACAAAAATGTGGTTCTATAGAAGAATACAGAAAACTGAACCGAGCATGTGACCATGGAAGAATTTTTTAGCGAAAATCCTAACAAAAAAATACATTAATATATATTAGGTTGGTGCAAAAATAATGACGTAATAATGTCGTTTTTTGACGTATTGTTTAACGTCAAAAACGACATCATTACATCATTATTTTTGCACCAAACTAATAGAATAAGAAGGAACGAGTTGGCATGCTTAAGACACATAATGAGGAAAGAGGGCTTGAAGAATTTAACATTCACATGGCATACTATAGTCAAGAAGCTATTAATGCACATAACGAATAGGCAGAATAGGGACGGGAAAATAGCTAAAAGTTAAGTATTTCTTAAGGTTACAAAGAAAATTTCGGAGAGCCACAATCGTCCAGGTACTGCAGGGACATATCACAAAAAGATCTTTACGCATTTCGATAGCGTGTAACGGTTAGCAAGTCTGTCTTGATAGATCAATTAGGACTGAATAGTTAGTTTATTCCTCACTGGGTGCCCGATAATTTCCGTCTAGTGCCACATTTAAGCTACGCTTAGAAAATCATTGAGCACTTCGACGTGGTATAATCTAAGCGTAGATTAGAATGTCATTTGGAGACTTTGTCGAGGTGTAATGTTAGCGAGCTTGTCTTGCCAGATCAATTACCACTGAATAGTGAATTTGATCCTCACTGGGTGCCCCACAATTTCGGTCTTGTGACACATGTGAGTTTAGAAAATCACCATAAGAACATAACTTTTTGCAATCGAAATTTCTTCCTGTCATTTTTTTTTTTTTTGGTAATTTGGTTTTAAATACGAGAGGCCACTTGCAGTTCCCAGGACACCATTCAAATTTATGTGATGGCTAAAGTTACAGAAGCCATGTTTAAATTTTGGCTGACAATGTTCTAATACCCTTGGTATTTACGAACCACACATCGTCCCCAGAAAGGCCAGCGAAGAAAGACGAACGAATCAGTTCGTGTATACATTAATATGAGGCATATGGCTGGCTGTTTAGAACGTTAACTTTCTAACCGTGAGATCGGGGTTCGATTTACACCATGGTCCATTTGTTATCGGCTTGGGGTATCTTTGGAAAGTGCTCGTAAACAATAGCACAGGCTGAGTTAAACGTTATGAGTGAAATTCAATAGACAGAAATGTTCTTGTTGAGACAGTTGATTACCCTATGCAACACGCTCTCACCCAGGAACTGGACCTAAGGATCGCTTAGAATAATTGCAGTATAAAACACACATGGTTTTTGTGGATGTTAAGCAAACAGGCGTCAATAATATGGAATGACTTTGGTTAACGATCAATAAACGTTATATATTAATGTGTTTTTATTCATATTTTTTAGCCATTTCGAA
This sequence comes from Acanthosepion lycidas, assembly GCA_963932145.1. Classification (NCBI taxonomy): domain Eukaryota; kingdom Metazoa; phylum Mollusca; class Cephalopoda; order Sepiida; family Sepiidae; genus Acanthosepion; species Acanthosepion lycidas. Next base: position 57,338,949 of record OZ010597.1, on the reverse strand, counting down.
TCAGTTACCAAAAAGTAACAATTCAATATATGAGGATTGATCAAAAAGTATCATAACACTTGCAGTGCAAACGGGGCTAAAGTACCCAGAGTGAAGCTGCTTCGTCCAGATTATAGTATTCTCGCTCACGTGTTTCGAGCAGTGCTTGGAAGGAAAGTGTGTAGAGTGTGGTCGTTTTACAACAACACGGAGATCCTATCAGTTTCCATGTCTTGTGAAGCAGTTTTTGGAACAGGCAGACATTCAACAGATCTGACAAATACCATGTTCTCAAGATTTTGCCTCTTGAGACATTTTTCTCTTCAAGAATGTAATCTCACTTAAAATCAACAAGATTTTAATATGACGAGTCAATCCAAGGGAATGCGACAAGGCAAAAAAGGAATTCTATGAATGCTTCCATTCAATGGAAACGACGTTGGATAAAGGGTGGCTTTTCATGGCGGCTACTTCGAAGGCGGTTAAATGCCGTAATGATATGCGTTGTTTTCTTTTTATAGCCACAGTCTCGATGCTTTTCAATCAGATCTTGTATATTAGTTTCAAAACCACTACATTGCCGCACTGTTTAATGTACCTTCTAGCTCATGGTAGATCAACTAAATCACATATCAATAATTACCAAAAGTGTTATACCACATAAAATCTAAAAATGGACTACAACTACTACAAACATTAAGCATAATAAACAAACACTACACCATTACTAACATTTACGAAGATACTAAATATATTACAATAATTTCAAAAAAAATCTAATAGACTGATTTTTAATCTGACATTTTGATTACTACAACGTTATATAAATGGGTACTCGTATTTGAAATAGACGTCTAATTTTTAATTTTATTGTAGAGAAAGTGGCTATAGTTAAATATAAAAGCAATGATAAAACTGTCCAACAAACTAAATGGACACAATTTGAAATAATCAATAAAACGAAAAAACAAAAAAAAAACGGGTAAAAATAAAGTAAAGCAAACAAACAATATATACACGTCAAATTTACAGTAATAAAGTAAAGCAATAATAATATGGTAAAATATTCACAAACTAAGATTTATGATTGACACACAAAAGCAAGTTCGGACCGGGCGATGTAGGTTTCTGACATCAAGAGAAGACAGGCCGGGACTGAGTCCTACGAAATCGAGAATCGTCTAGAAATAAATCTCCGCGTGCATTCGTATGCTTCTATCGATAACATTGAGTAAATAACTAGAAACCCCCTAACATTTATATATTTTCAACAAACTTTCAAACCAGAAAAAAAAGCATTAAATAATGAACTATTGTCGGATTGAACAATTCATTTTTGATATTTTCGACTTTAAATAAATAATGGTAGATTTTCTAATCAGATAAATTATAATTTAAATCTGCTAATATACCTTAAATAAATTTTCAGAAAAGTATATTTTATTTTTTAATGAAGAGAATTACATTGTGATGAAAGACGACTAAAAAAGGGCGCTAATCATTTTTTTTGTATTAATAAAACAAATAAAACAAGCCCTCTTAATCAATTTAATTTAGTTATTGAAATACAGCAAAGTTTTGTGTTTATTGTAAATATTAAATCTAATCTATTAGCTTGAAATTAAAACTACAATAAAAGCGTCGGGAATGTTTATTTTTAATTTTTTAAAATTAATTTTAATCTTTACGTAACGCGTATTTTTGGAGGAACCTAATTTCTTATCTTGTGTTGGTGAAACTAGATACAGTAATAATGTGTAGATTTGTGAGTTTAGAGTCAAATGTCGGAATCGGACGAAATGATGAGACGAAAATAAGCAACTTCTATTCTGTCTCTCCTATTTGTGTTTGTTTTTTGCAGATTTGTGTAATGAGTTTTTTTTAACAAATGTGTGTAATGATTTTCTTTTTTACAGATGCGTGTAATGATTGTTTTACAGATGTGTGTAGTGAGTTTTTACAGATGTGTGTAATGACTTTTTGTTACAGATGTGCGTAATGATTTTTTACAGATGTGTGTAATGATTTTTTTACAGATGTGTGTAATGATTTTTCTATAGATGTGTGTAATGATTATTCTACAGATGTGTGTAATGATTTTCTTTTTTACAGATGTGTGTAATGATATTTTTACAGATGTCTGCAATAATTTTTCTAGAAATGTGTGTAATGATTTTTTTTACAGATGTGTGTAATGACTTTTTGTTACAGATGTGCGTAATGATTTTTTACAGATGTGTGTAATGATATTTTTACAGATGTTTTTAGTGATTTTTTACAGATGTGTGTAATGATATTTTTACAGATGTGTATAATAATATTTTTTTCAAATATGTGCAATGGTTTTTTTCATATGTGTGTGATGATTTTTTACAGATATGTGTAATGATTTTTTAGAGATTTGTGAAATGATATTATTACAGATGTGTGTAATGATTTTTTTTGCAAATGTGTGTAATGATTTTATACAGATGTGTGTAATGAGTTTTTGTTACAGATGTGTGTAATGATTTTTTACATATGTGGGTAATGATTTTTTACAGATGTGTATAATGATTTGTTTTACTGACGTGTGTAATGTTTTTTTACAGATGTGTATAATGATTCTTTTACAGATGTAATGAGTTTTTTTTTTTGTTTTTTTTTATTTTTTTTTTACAGATGTTGGTTGGATCCAGTGATTAGAGTTGTGGGTTCAATAGAGGCCACAGAAGTGGTAAACCCAAAAGCATGGAGAGTTGAGTTAAAGGGAAATAACTGAGATTCCCGGAAATAGCTTGGCATGAGGAACTAGAACAATCAACCCTAGTGGACGAAATAAAAGGTTCGGTTCGAAATTCCAGTCACCTGAAGAAGGCCGGAGCATAATCTTTGTGAATATGGCAACGATTATACGGATAACAGTTAGAGATAGAGACAAAAATAATTCTGTTATTAAAATTATTTTTTATTTACTTTTTGATGGACATGACAATGTGACAGTATAATTATTTACTTATTCATATATTTCTTTACTGGTAATGAAATGGCCGACTTGATTTGATGAAAAGGGTTTCAAAGAGGCGATATTGTTTGGCAGTATTAAAATCACTAAAGAACATGGGAATATTTCAACCGAGGACAAGACTTGGATATTCTTGATAAAGAAAATGTGGTAGCATAACTGATTGGGAGAATATTGGGAGTATGGACAGACATACGACCGGCCCTGTCGCCCTTCATTTTTTATCTTTCAACAATAGCAAGGCAAATGTTCGAATATGTTCTAACCTGCTTAAATATACAAACATCTAATATTTATAAGACTATCATTTCCCTTTGCTTTGAATATTGCTGCTACCTATTGTTTGATCTTGCTATATATTTAGAGATCTTGGATAATATCCATAAAATAATCTGCACTGTTATTGCTCCTGAGCTGGCATTTCCGCTCCAACCACCTTCCTACCGACGTAAGGTAGCTTCCCTGTGCATTTTAAATCAATACTTTCGTGCTAATTGGTCTATGAACTATCCCTCACTCGTTAAGTGTCCAGATATGTCAGTTCATTAGTCCAAGGGGACGCTTTTCGTATCTTCAATGTGCTTTTCGTATCTTCAATGTACTTTTCGTATCTTGAATTTACTTTTCGTATCTTGAATGTGCTATTCGTATCTTCAATGTGCTTTTCGTAACTTGAATGTACTTTTCGTATCTTGAATGTGCTTTTCGTATCTTGAATGTGCTTTTCGTATCATGAATGTTCTTTTCGTATCTTCAATGTGCTTTTCGTATCATGAATGTGTATTTGTATCTTCAATGTGCTTTTCGTATCTTGAATGTACTTTTCGTATCTTCAATGTGCTTTTCGTATCTTCAATGTGCTTTTCGTATCTTGAATGTACTTTTCGTATCTTGAATTTACTTTTCGTATCTTGAATGTGCTTTTCGTATCTTCAATGTGCTTTTCGTAACTTGAATGTGCTTTTCGTATCATGAATGTGCTTTTCGTATCTTCAATGTGCTTTTCGTATCATGAATGTGTTTTCGTATCTTCAATGTGCTTTTCGTATCTTGAATGTACTTTTCGTATCTTCAATGTGATTTTCGTATCTTGAATGTACTTTTCGTATCTTCAATGTGCTTTTCGTATCTTGAATGTACTTTTCGTATCTTCAATGTGCTTTTCGTATCATGAATGTGCTTTTCGTATCTTCAATGTGCTTTTCGTATCATGAATGTGTTTTCGTATCTTCAATGTGCTTTTCGTATCTTCAATGTGATTTTCGTATCTTGAATGTACTTTTCGTATCTTCAATGTGCTTTTCGTATCTTGAATGTACTTTTCGTATCTTCAATGTGCTTTTCGTATCATGAATGTGCTTTTCGTATCTTCAATGTGCTTTTCGTATCATGAATGTGTTTTCGTATCTTCAATGTGCTTTTCGTATCTTGAATGTACTTTTCGTATCTTCAATGTGGTTTTCGTATCTTGAATGTACTTTTCGTATCTTCAATGTGCTTTTCGTATCATGAATGTGTTTTCGTATCTTCAATGTGCTTTTCGTATCATGAATGTACTTTTCGTATCTTCAATGTGCTTTTCGTATCTTGAATGTACTTTTCGTATCTTCAATGTGCTTTTCGTATCTTGAATGTGCTTTTAGTGTTTGAATGACAGTCTTTGAGTGAGAGCTTGGACGAATGACTTTAAATTATTTAAGTCCCGCATTAATTTCGTCCAGTTAACTGACGTTTCTGTCACAGTTAAGGATTGTGGCAGTTTTTTTATTATTAACACTATTCTGTTTAGTTTCTTGTAGGTATACAGCTGATCCGAAAGTCTTGCACCCTCTACCAAAAAAAGTAATGTGAACAATAGAAGAATAAATAATAGAATAATACAAATCACATGTACCGGCTTCAGGTTATTCACTTTCATTGACGCCTTCAACCATCAAAAACGTCTATATGAACACCATCATTTTCATGTTAGCCATCTGAAATCGAAAATTATATTATTTAGAGATTTCGGACCATCCTGTATATTAAAGTACATTGTATATATACATTGGAGTTAGACTTTTTAAAATTTGTGTTTTTATTCCCCTTTCCCTCACAAACAAGCATTGTACTTTTGGGGTCTAGTTAGGACTTCATTCTGAGATATTAATGGTGGATGTAGTAAGAATGGTAAGTTCGAATGTGTTGTTTTGATGTAAGGAATATTGTTGTATGTTTGGGCCCTTAAATGTGGCTGGATAGGTTTAATTATAGCACAAAAGACGACCAACCTTTCCTTGGCTTGTGCCACATTTTTGTATCTTTACAAAATACATATTACTTTTCTCATCTCCTCAGACAAATATGGCAACTAATAAGGACTTCATAGAGACCTGACGTATTATGGTGGCTGCAGTAAGGATGGTAAGTGAGAATGTGTTGATTTGGTGTAAGGAATACTATGGTTTGTAATTCTGAATGGCTAAGTTTACGATGAGACAAATTGTACATATGGGATCTAGTTAAGAACACATAGAGACTAGAAGGTATTATGGTGGCTGCAGTATGAATACTAAGTAAGAATATGTTGATTTGGTGTAAGGAATACTGTTGTATGTTTGGGTCAGTAATTGTGGCTAGCTAAGTTTAAGATAAGACAAATTGAAGACCAGCCTTCCCCCTATGCTCCATTTGGCCTTGTGTCACATTTTTGCATTAAAGCAAAATAAATATTAATTTCCCTCTATGGTACGAACAGTTTATGAATTTAAGTGCAGTACGAGATTGGTGGTAAAGTCTTATCATTTTACAGTTGAAATGGTTAGATGCAGCCGTAAGTTCTATGTTAAAAAGAATATGCAATATTATTGGACCTGATCTGGTATCTCGGTTTCAGCCACTTCCCCACCCCCGTAACGTAGCTTCCCTGTGCCTTTTGTATAAACACTTTTATGGTAATTGTTCTGATGAACTTAAACTCTATGATGTATTCATTGTAAATATTCATTGGAGTTGCATTTTTAATTTTTTTTTTTTTTTAATTTTTATTCCCCCCACTCCTACAGACAAATTGTACATATAAGAACTAGTTAGGACTATATAGAGACTTTGAGGTATTATGGTGGCTGCAGTTAAATGTTAAGTAAGAACAAGTTGTTTTGTTGAAGGAATACTATTGTATGTTTCGGCCAGTAATTGTGGCTGGCTAAGTTCACGATGAGACAGATTGAAGACGAGACTTCCTATGTCCCCCTTTTTGCCCTTATGCTACATTTTTGCATTATTAAAATAAATATTGCTTTCCTCTTTGGTACCTAGATTTTAGACTAGATTTAAGTACAGTACGAAACTGGCAGCAAGGTTTCATCATTTTACAGTTAAAATGGTTATATGTAACCGTAAGTTCTATACAAACAGTTTCTTCTCTCGGGCTTCTCGCTTTGCGAAATGTCTTATGGCCCCCTGATTTACAGTCAATATTGATTTTTAATAAATCAAATCTCACGTTCTTTCACAATCAGTTATATCCTGCGTCTTTGTAATTTTATTGCCTCGCTTGGAGTGAAATTATTTAAAAATATCATCAAGTTCTCTTCGGATCTCGCAGTGTATTTTTTTATTTTTAAACTGGTGATATACACGATCCTTACGGTCTTTTCTCTTTTTTTACTGCTTTTTTTAATTAACCCGTTGCCTATCCGTGTTTATATTTTATAAGGCTCGATCTAACTATACGTTTTATGCAAACCGTTTCTTCTCAGGGATATCTAGGGCTGCTAAATGCTGGGAACGTTGCTTTCAGCTCCGAGTAAAAAGACATTGTGGAGAGTCATGATTGCACACTTCCTGTAGGAACACAAAATTATAAATTATGATGATGATTAATATGTGCTTTGAAACGTAGAACGATTAGAGTTTTTTCTGATTTTTTACCCTAAGCAAGGTGATAATGCCACTAAGACGCAAGATGTGCTGGAAGCGGAAGAGAATGAGAAGACTTTATTGAGGGGAAATGACAATAAAATAAAAGGTTTCTGAAAGACAAAATATGGCGATTGACTTTGCTGTTATTTTTTAAAGATTTTAGGTGACAGAGAAGCAAGAAACGTGGTTACAGCTAGCTTAAAAATAGTAAAATGATGAGGCATATTTGCCAATCTTGTAGTACATTTAAATTCACATAGTCAAGGTACTATGGATGAAAGCTTATTAAAACAACAGCCATGAAATATTTATAGAAAAGGCAAAGGAAATCCAGGTCACGTTGGTGGGAAAAGTCACTGAATTTTAGTCTGTATGAACACCATTATTTTTGTGTTAGCTACCTGAAATAGAAAATTATATTATTAATATTTTGGGATGACAAAACTTTCGGATCACCCTGTATATTAAAATATATTTTATATATCTACATTGGAGTTAGACTTTTTAAAATCTTTGCTTTTATTCCCCTCCCCTAACAAACAAAGATTGCACTTTTGGGGACTACTTAGAACTTTATTTTGAGATATTAATGATGGATGTACTAAGAATGGTAAGTGGGAATGTGTTGTTTTGGTGTAAGGAATATTGTAGTATATTTGGGTCAGTAAACTGCTCGAGACCGATGTCCTCGCCTTGGATTTTTGGTGAATAGGAAATATTTTTCGATGTGGCGTGTGTCTGTTCTTTTCCGAAGTGAAGATATAAAAATGGAGGAACATTCCAATATATTTACTGTGAATTTAATTTTCTTTTCCGCGTGATATTTGCATTATTTATTCGGGAGAAAGTGTTTCAGAAAAATGGACGTCACCGAGGATTTTATCTTCTTCTTTTTTTCTTTTTTAATTTTTTTTTTTTTTTAATTTTTTTTTGATTTTTGATTTTTGACCTTCCTCACCAACACAACCAGATTAAGAGTTAGAAATTAGCGGTGAATTTTATTTTTAAAATCTCGTGCTGACATCGACTAACTTCATCTTCACCCGACATTCCTGAAGCTGGCTAAAAATGTTTTCGTATTGTAGTCCTGTTTTTATTTCTTCAAATAAAGTCGTATAAAAAGATTGTTCAACAGTGCAAAAGAAAAAAAGCGTACAAATAACTTCCTCTGTTCGAAGACGGAGAAATATTTAACTCAAAAGCCATATAACCAAATAACGTATGTGAAGTAAGCAAAAGAAAAAAAAAAGAAAATACGACGAAATACAAGAGAATGGTAAAAACATTTGTAGACAAAAACGTTTCTCTCCTTTTGTCTGTCTCAAGCTGAAAGATATTCTCTATAACAAAATGCCAACAGCCTGTCTTCTGATGTTTTGTCTCCCCATTTTTTCAATTACCGGTACAGTTATTTGCCTTTTATGTCCTCTTTCTTTTGATTGTCTTTATATTTAGGAAGTTTCATGTGCTGCTTTGGGAACGACTATGGCCGATTATGGCGTCTGAGTTTTCCGTGGAGGATGTCAAAATGGTCGTCGATTGCTGACGCTATCAAAAGAACAAGCAGGCGCAGTGGTGGATAGAGACAATAAAAACAAAATAGTGAAATGGGCCAAGAAAAGAATTAAAAAAAACTGAAGTCAAACACCACATTGCCGAGATCTCGTGGGATTTCAAGAGTTGTAGGTAGATTTTTGTTTTTTTTAAGTTTGAAACAGAAGAAAAAAATGGACGTAAAGATAATAAAATGAGAAAATATTACATTTCCGGTGACATTTTAATTTTCCCACCTTCAAACTTTATTATTATTTTTTTGTCTTAATTTCGTTAACAGGAATGTGCATTCATTTTTTTTTTCAAAATTCTTTACTATTGTTATATTATGAGTCTGTTTCCTTTTAACGCATAACTCCAATATATCCTAATATCGTTCCCTTCGTTTTTCATTTTACATTTATGAAGAGATAACATTGCCGCGTTGTTGTAACGATCACAATTAACAATTCAAAAACTACTTTCTTTAATAATATGTGGCATCCATCGGCGTCGAGAAACCATGCATCTGCGCACAAAATATTGTCTCAGCTGTTGATTGACGCAAGGCATTTGTTATGGCTATACAGGCCCAAACGGCTGCGATAAGCTCGATTGCAACGAATGGAACGTGAAGACGTTTTCCCCCGATGCCGCTTTGTTGTTTTCGTTCCTTCGAGCACGCGCCAAGCCTCCGTTACTTCTCTCCTAGCTTCAGTCCTCGTTGTAAATATACAAGTAAAATAAATTGACCTAAATTCATCCAAGTAAATAAATAAACAAACCAATCCCGATAAAGTTACCGCTAGAAAAAACAAATAAAGATAATCAACCCAAATAAAGACAAATTAAAAACTGTTCCTGCCAAAATAATAGTTAGAATAAACTACAACAATC
>OZ010597.1:57232133-57324633 GCA_963932145.1 Acanthosepion lycidas | reverse complement strand
ACCGTTGCTGATATGTTCCTTCCATGGTGTACTCAGCATCCTTCTGTAAAGCCACATTTCTGTTGCTTCCAATCTCCTCCTCTTCATCTGCGAGGAGACTGTTGATGTACATTTTGTATTGACTGTCAGAATTTCATCTGTGTTCTTTTTTTTTTCTTGTTCATGTATATTTAACCATCTCAGTCATTATCAAGAACCATGTTTACGTCCTAGCATTTTATAGAGAATTGAAAGTTTTGAATCAGTTTAAGTTTACCCATGGCGGTGCTTTTTGGCTACCGAAATATTTCTGATTTCACCTGGAAAATGAATATAAAACATTTAGACGATGATACTTACCAAGAAACATGATCTAGAAATCCTATGCGATTAACATGCAGCCGGTTTCATTCATCCAAATACCTTTTAGTACTTAACTCATAGTATTATATTACACAGCAGTTCAGCAGTCTTTTATTTGTTTCTGTTATTTCAAGTCTCTTCTTTATCGGCTTGGGGTGGAATTATCCCGCTTTCTCTGCCATAGAGGAGGACTAATATCACGTAAGAGTTCAGTAATCTATGGGACCCTCAGTATTTTATGTATGTGTTATTTTGTTTCCAGTTTCCCTAAAACTTCGTCATTTTCCATGTGAGACATCCGTGGTACTGTCAGGATCCTTCTATAGAATCACATTCTTATTGCTTGAAGTCTCTTGTTCATTTGTGAATTAATGGTCCAGCATATACAGCCATACAGGAGGACTGATATTAAATAGCAATTTAGCTATCTTTCTTTGTTTCTGCTGTTTCAAGTCTTCTTTATGAGTGAGGAAATCGCCCAGCATCCAATGCCATATAGGAAGATTGATATTAAATAGAAGTTCACCGCTCTTTTCTTTGTTTCTGTTGTTTCGAGTCATTTGTTTATTTGCAAAGAAGTTGTCCAGCATTCTCTGCCATATAGGAGGACAGATATCACGTAACAGTTCAATAATCTTTCCATTGTATCTAACGAATTTTTTCAAAATTCTGTTTGCTAATACACTGCTTTTTCAAGGCATCTTTGGCCATCAAAGTGTTTTTTCGGATTTCAATATCGCACTATCCGTCCTCTGTTAAAATACCTCTGTCAGGTTCAATTTTGCTTAAATTAGGTGATCGGGTGCGCTCTGGATTTTCAAATTGATAGGACAATATCTAAACCGAACTAAATAACAACCAATCGAAATAAAAATATTGATTACATTTCGGAATCCCATGAAGGGTACCTCAAGCAAAATTGTTAACAGGACTCTGTGTTAAGTTGATGCTAGTTCCATAATGGGTTAAACTGTTTTTATGAGGCTTGGGTTGGGTCCCTTCAATACTGCATAAATGGGCTACTTAAGCATGATATCTACTGGTAATTACTAATTTGATTTGCTTCGTACCATTTGAACATTCATGGAAGTTATGCACGCCAGTGACGATCGTTGAATCCAAAAGAATCATACAGCCTAGCATTTTTTTCATGTTGCAGGGAACTAGTTTGAGAAACACTCAGGACGCTTTCCAGCGTGTAATTACGACAGATCTCCATAACAGAGGTTGATATGCCGTTAAACAAAATCAACCAATCAACCATTAAACTGACATCATTCTGAGATATATATCATATTTGCTATGATATATTTGTGGTTAGTCATGGTGGAGACTGGGCGAAATGCCTATAGCTAGGCCCCATGAATTATCGGAGGACGAAGAGGTATGATATTCGTTATAAACGGATAAAAAATTCTGTTTATGAAACAGTGTGTGTCTCAGATCACATACACATTTTTCTTTACTCTTTTCTGTTTTCTATTTTTTACAATGATGGCCACGCGACGTGGAAGATCACAAAGTAAGTGTCAAAATTAATTGGGATATGTGTGGAAGATAGCTGTTAGCCATAGACTTGAACAGGTTAAGATTGTAGTAATCGGGGAAGTAACATCTTGGGAATCGGTTCCACAATGCAGTGGCTCGTGGGAAGAAGTTGCCAGAGTCGAACTTATATGAACATAGAAATATGAAAGGAGTCAGGTTGATTCGCGACAATATGCGTTGCATGGCGGATCTTAGTGATGATGTTTAGGACTATTGGAACTTAGGCGGGTAGTTCCTCTGAACATTCTATACGGAAATACCTATATAGACGTCAGAGTCTTTCGAAGTCTCACCTGTGAGAAAGAGGTTGCAAAGTGGGAAATAATTCGTCGCTTACAAGGACGCAGAGACTCTTTTGTACTTTGTCGAGAATGGAAAGTGAAGACTCGGCACCTGTCGCACATATATGTCAGCAGTGCTCCATTTTCGACCAGATCTATAGGTAAAGGTAGATAAGATCAGGAGATAATACATGACCAAAGAACCACTCATGCTATTATGTTGGTGCAAAAATAATGACGTAATAATGTCGTTTTTTGACTTATTTTTTAACGTCAAAAACGACATTATTACGTCATTATTTTTGCACCAACTTAATAGAAGATAACTTAACCATAGACTTGAACAGGTTAAAATTTTAGTGATCGGGGAAGCAACATCTTGGGAGTCGATTCCAGAAGGCAGTGGTTCGTGGAAAGAAGTTGCTTGAGTCGCACTTACATCTCACCAGTAATAGTTTACAGGTTGCAGGAAACTGGTCTAAGAGTCACCTTGGAAGTTTCCAGTGGATCACCATCATAGACTTCCGTATCAGAAAACTCAGGGTAGACATCGAAACGACACGATTAAATACCCTTCGAAGGCGGTTCAACCATTTGTGGAAACCTTGTTACATCCAGTTGCCGCTTTAAATATTATACATTAAATTGCGTCGTACAAGTCGATTTTTCCAACCTAAAAAAATAACATTCAAAAACTAGGTGTCGACACATATTGCGGATATAAAATTCAAACCTTTACCACTGAGCTGTAAACAAGTGAAACATCAGACCTAAGAATAACTGCACACCACCTAACCGTACCTCCATCAGCCTACCACAAATATTTGTGTTTATTCGACCCTCACGAGGTCAGGTTGTGACACAAGGTTGGTTTAATGTGGGGAGCCTGAAGCGTACACCCGGGCTAGGAAGAAAAATTGCCCGAGCCCTATTAGCCGCCGGTTGCGCTGGCCTCCATGCAAACACCGATCCAAACTCTCTAGTGTAATGAGAGGACACGGCCTCGTGCAGTTGTTCCACAGGGATGGGCCTTTCTCTGGTATAATTTTCCTCAGTTTCGATTCTGTTCTTCGACGAAGTCGCACCAAAGACAGAGACACAAATGAGAGATAATATACACAAAATAATCGAGAGAGTAATCCACAAATATACCTCGCTAAATCCTGAATATAAACACAATTTTGCAGTTGGCCGCATGAGGTTGGTAGTGTCACTGCTTGTTTATTTACCAGACTGATGCAAATTGGTAGATTCGTTAGGGATGTGGTATGGAATGGTTAAATGATCAGTGTCCAACCATTTAGATATGTATTTGTAAATTCACAGGATAGAGTCTAGGCAAGATATTAAAAGTCTGGCGCTCTCATTTCATCCTTGACGTACTCCTGATGCGGTTTCAAAAGTCTACGTGTTGGAGTCCTCGCCAAGCATGCAATACTTTGTGAAACGATAAAGATCCTTAGATCGATGCATTCCTTGGATTAAAACTAGAAAATGCACGAGAAGAAGAAGATCCCCATGGGGGAATGTTATCATGTTATGATAACTATTTAGTCACCATTATGTTGTAGGAATCAATAATTTCTATTGTAAATATCTATGGGCTCCTTGAAAATTTAACGCACTGATAATAATAGCCGAATCAATATGAGTCCAAGTAAAAAATTATAACACAAACGAAAAAAAATAAAACAAACGACATTACATGTATTAAAAAAAGGAATTAAATGTGACGTTTAAAAACTCATCTTATACAATTATATTTTATATACTGGGCAAAAGCATTTTGATTATCTCTGTTTGAACTTTTAGGAAATCTCGATCTACTTGGAAAGAATATTGGAATAATCCAAAACTCATACTTGGAAGAAACTGCCTGCATACTGATAGAAAACGATTAGCGTAAGTACGCAGATAGAGAAAGGGTCGTATGATAAGGATGTTTCCGGATTTATTCAACCATTACAGCGAGGCTATCTTACGGGAGACTGAGACATTTCCAGTAATAAACATCGCAACTTTGACAATATAAGATATGCAGATGACATTTTGTTGATTGTAGACAAAGAAAGAAAGCTACAAATTAGTAGTAAAAAAAGTGTGAAGAAAGGACTAGCCACTACAAATGCAGAATGTATGACTGTCATTAATAGATTGTCAATATCCAAGGCCTATGATCTGGAGATATCAATATCAAACAAGCACGAAAGTTAAAATAACTGGGGAGAATTTCAACAAACTCCTCTATGCCTTTCATCACCATGGCTGAAGCTGAATTCCAGTAAAGTGACACGTTGCGCCATCTTGGATTAACGTTCTCAGCTGACATGAAGTTTAAATACTTTACTGGCTCCAGGGTACCCCGAGGCGGTGGAATGGTTAGCAAGCTTGTCTCGCTCGCACAATTACGAATGAGTAGTGAGTTCGATCCTCACTAGGTACCCCATACGTTCGGCCTTGTGCTACGCTAAGAAAATCGCTACTTTATTGATTCCATTGCTACCAGACGAGCTTTTGTTTACGAATGGCGGGAGGGGGAATAGGAGACAAACGTTGTTAAGGGTTACAAAGGATAGGAGGCTGCGAAGACCCATGATTACCTACATCCATAAGGGTTATGACACATAGAAGAAGAAGACCTTTTCCATAAAGAGAAGAGGGGTATATGTTGGAAATCATTCAATTATAACATGAAATTATTTTATACATTTATGAAAACTGTTAATAACATTTAAAAAAAAAAAATTTGAGTAAGCTATAACCGTTTATTAATTTTACAATATCTGAATTATGAGATACAAAAAATAAAATAAAATAAAATAAAATAAAACAACTTATACTTTGAATTCGTTGAAAAATGTGCAATCATACAGTTTAAATTTTGTAAAATAAAAAAAACAAAAAACAATCGAAACGACACAAATAAATGATCAAATGAAACGATAAAAATAAATATTAGGTTGGTGCAAAAATAATGTCGTTTTATCACATAGTAACATATGTGAGAAAACGACATTATTTTTGCACCAACCGAATACAAAATTTAAACAGGATGATGCAGCAACGTTAAAACGAGCGTGCGAATATAAGGTGAGGCCACTTAAACATCAAATGATAATGTTCTACGAAAAGTCTAAAACTGCGTTTAAGCTACAAAGCTTAACGTCAATGGAGCTCAAGTTTGAAAATTATAAATTTAAATAAAATTGTATTCATTTTCGTTTTAACACACCATAAATAAAATAAAATTAAATTCAACTACAGAAAATGTCTCTGAAAATAAAGAATAACAAATAATTTTAACCAAATATCAGTAAATTTTAAATACAAAGAAACAGTTTTCATAATTCCCTTTTAAATTTAAAAGAAAAAAATGGAACATCAAAAACATTATTTCCTTTATAAAAATGCATGACATGACAGAATGAAAAAAGTCATTTGTACCGATCTGGAAATATAAAGGCTTTTTAATAGAATTTTCTTTTCTTTTTGCATATTAAACTTTCGTTTTGTTTTTAACGATCTCAGCTGATACAGTTAATGACGTATACAAGAAAATAAATAAATAATAAAATAAAACAAAATAAAAAAAAATAAAAACACAAAATGATTTAAAATAATATTTTTTAAAATTTTAACTTCAAAGAGGCAAGCAGATTTCTAACGAGATAAATTTGATATTCGAATAAAGCAGGTTAAAATAGAAAAAACGTGAAAGACAGCTTTTTTTTTTCAAATTTATCAGATCTTCAATTATACGTATTATCAACATCATCGCTTAGAATCATTCTAATTGTCGCATTAAAAAAAAAAAAACGTTACTGACAACAAAAAAATAATACTATTTTTCTATTATTTCTCCCTAAGCAAGGCAATAAAGACACTAAGATGCAAGGTGTTACTGAGATTTAAAGAGTAAGAGCCAAAAAGAAAAATACTATTAAGCTGAGAGAACTATAAAAGAACAAGAGTTAAGGAGACAGAAGATTAACGATGACATTGCATTTAAACATTTTAAGATCAAACATAACAGGGAAGCTAACAACCGAAAGAGAGTTCCACAAGCGAGAAGTGAGAGAGAAGAAACTGTTAGCAAAGAACTTACGGTTACATCCAGCCATTTCAACTGTAAAATGATGAAGCCTTGTAGTACGCTTAAATTCATAAAATCCAGATACTATCAAGGAAAGTCAATTAGAACAATTATATTGAAGTATTTATAGAAAAATAACATGGAATCTACATTAACACGATAGGAAAATAATTGAAGTTGAGATGCCAGGTCAGGACCAGTAACATTGCAGACACTTCTTGGGATTTTATCAAGAATTTCTATATAACAGGCTAATGATGGCAATTTAAAATGTAACATTATGATCATTTAAAAGCTAGATTTGGAAACAAGAAAATTGTAGCAAGATTTTACTTTTCAATCATTTCTCCCCAAGCAAGAAGATAAGGTCACTAACATGCAAGGGGTTACTGAGGGTGAAATAAACCGAGAAAAAAAAGTCCTTATTAAGGAGATAAAACAATAAAAGAAAGGGTTA
The DNA here is from genome assembly GCA_963932145.1 of Acanthosepion lycidas. NCBI lineage: Eukaryota > Metazoa > Mollusca > Cephalopoda > Sepiida > Sepiidae > Acanthosepion > Acanthosepion lycidas. Next base: position 57,317,912 of record OZ010597.1, on the reverse strand, counting down.
CAATTATACAGAACATGACGATTGATATTGCATTTAATGTTTTGAAGAGCAAAACGATTCGAAAAACCGGAAGAAAGTTCTATAACCGAGAAGTCCGAGTGAAGAAAACGTCAGCATAGAACTTACGGTTACCTCTAACAATTTCAAGTCTAAAATGGTGAAATCCTGCTGCTAACCTAGTATTCTTTTTATGTCCCTTCATGGTTCTCCACAATTTCCTGCCCTCCGTAGCTTTTAATAAATTTTATCGCTTTTGATTTCTCCTAAAGCTTCTATGATACATTTACTCAAGCTCATTAAGTATGTTATGTGCTGTTTTTTTTTTTCGTGCCTATTATTTTCAATCTGTCCTGTGAATATCAGATATTCAAGCCCACTTTTCTCAGTATTATTTATCTTAGAAATTTCAACATTCTCAACCCGATGTTATATACGCTCCATGGTATTATCAGCATCCTTCTGTAGAACCACATTTCTCTTGTTTCAACTTAAATTATATACTAGAGAAAAAAACGGAATTAAAACGAGAGAAGAAATATTTAAAATTAAGGTAATATAGGCTGTTCCAATAGCTTGGACCGATTTTAAATGTGAATTAAGTTTAAGCGTCTCGTGATATTTTTTTTTTCTTTTTTTTTCAGATTTAACAACTTAAGTCTTTGGAAATTTCAATCATGGAAAGTTTAACAATCAATGAACGTGTTAAAGCCTATTCCGAAAATGGACGTTCAAATTTATAAATATACGGTCCAATGATATTTGCAAGCAAACATGCTCACCAAACAGTGACCTTTCATGGATGCAGTGGCTTTTCAACAATCTTCCTTGGATTTTCATCAGCCCAAATGCGACAATTCTGCTTATTAGGTTGGTGCAAAAATAATGACGTAATAATGTCGATTTTGAAGTATTTTTTTTAACGTCGAAAAACGACATTATTACGTCATTATTTTTGCACCAACCTAATATTAACGAATCCGCCAAGATGAAAATGGACTTCATCACTAAAGACGATTTTTTGCGAGAAATCTTCATCGGCTTGTCTTTGCTCGTTGACCCAATTAACGAATGTACGGAGCTCCAAATGGTTCAACAGGTTTCAGTTCTTGTGTCAATTGAATTTAGTAAGCGTGTAGAGACCAATCTTTTGTCAAAAATTCGATGTAACGTTGTTGTGGAGAGGTTCAATTCCTGCGCGCGATGACGAATAGATGTTTCTGAATTTTTCACCACATTCTCGTGCACTGCAGCAATGTTTTCAGCTGAACGGCGTAAACGAGCATGCCACGGTGTTTTCAAATCTGCCACCGACCCAGTTTGTTTGAATTTACGAACAATTTTTCCAATTGCACTCTGGGTTGGTCGCTTATGTTGAGCAAAAATTCGCAGAGTGCGCGAAATGTATTTTCTGTTTGAACGTCCATTTTCGTAATAGGCTTCGATTACTTTATCACGTTGGCTGATTGTTAACCTTCCCAGGGTTGTAAATGCCAAAGACTTAAGTTGTTAAATCTGAAAGAAAAAGAAAAAAAAATACTAGACGCTTAAACGCTTAAACGCTTAAACTTGATTCACATTTAAAATCGGTGCAAGTTTGTGGAACACACTCTAGTAGATAAAATTAATAATAAAACAAAATACTTATTGACTGATTTGTTTCTTACGGCTTATGAACACGTTGAGGATTATTTCAAACCAAAAAATATTTTCAGATTTATAAGAACTCTTTGTAGATAATAATGGTTTACTGATACAAATCCTACTATATCAGGAGAAAAAGAGGTGGGTTCATACTTTTTTCAAGTGTATTTGCGCGTAAATGGATATAACCGGCCCGACTGGAATTGGAACATGGTACCCTGATTTCCAGTTCGGTACCTTTCTCCATTACACTACCCACACCTCCAAGGTTACTGTACCTGGAATTCCACAGCGGTCACCCGTCTAGTTACTGACGAGGGTCGATGATGCTTAAGTTCGGTGATGATACAAATAAAAAGAAACAAAGAATATTCTTTTTCTTTTTATGTGTCATGTCCTTTCAGGACTTAGGCAATCATGGCTCTCCACTTCTCTCTATCCCTTGTAGCAATCAATAAGTTCTGTCCTTCTTCCATCTTCCCCAGATTAAATTCTGTCATCCACTTACTTAAGCCTGACAGGTGTGACATGCGTTGATTTTCCTTGTCTCTCTTTCCTTCTATTCGACTTGTGATATTTTAGGCCTTCCATTTTCATTACGTGTTTCAGAAACTTCAGCTGCCTCTTCCTGATGTTAAGTACAAGACTCCTTCTTGTTTGCAACCTCTTCAAAACTCATCGTTGCTCATACGCTCGGTCCATGATATCCGTAGCATCCTTATGTAAAAACACATCTCCGCTGCCTCGAGTCTATTCTTTATCGTTGGGGAGACCGTCCAACATTCGCAGCCATAAAGGAACACAGATGTCACGTAAGAGCTCAATACTGTTTTCATTGTTACCAAAGAAATCCTTCTGTCTCGCAATACTATGTCCAGCTTTTGGAATCCGTCCTTGGCCATCCAAATACGTCTAAAGATCTCAGTCCCTCACTTAGACATCAATATACTTCTCAGGTATTTAAACATCTGCACCTGCTTGATTTAGGTCACCGACCTTCAAATCGCATTTCGGCCTCCTCTTTTATACTGATGACCATATGTTCTGTCTTCTTGTAGTTTACGTTTAGTCTCTTCTTCTCGCTCTCCTTCGACACCTTCTGCGGGATGTTTTGTAATTTCTTTGTCTGCTATCAGTACTGTGTCATCTGCGTATGTTATGTTGTTAAGGTTATGTCCGCCAATGTTGAATCCTGGTAGGATTTCCTATTCTCTTAGAATTGCCTCGCTGTATAGGTTGAACAGATCTGGTAAGAAGATGCATTCTTGACTTCCATCCTTTTCTATTTTCGTATATTTTCTATACTTGTTCTCTATGCGCATACGTGCTGTTTGCTGCCAGCATAGGGTCTTGATTATTCTACCATTCCCGGGTATATCAAGGTTACTGAGCAGTTCCAAAAGATCCTTGTGGCATACTTTGTCGAAGGCCTTTGCGTAGTTTAGGAAACATAGGTAAGTGTAATTCTGCATTTGTATTGCTCTTTCTGGTAACATTCTCAGCATGAATATCGCGTTACTTGTTCCAGTGTCCTTATCGAACCCGCATTGTTCTTGTCCTCTCTCGGGCCTGCGTGGGTGTCATAATATAATAAGGAATAAGAAGATAAAAATTATACCTAACAGAAAGAAAGAAAGGTTTGGTTTGGTTTGGTTTGGTTTGGATTGTTTTACGGCATATCAACCTCAATGGGTTATGGCTGACAAGATTTTTATTGCTGGTAATATTTTTGGTTTGGTTTGGTTTTGTTTGTTTTACGGCATATCAATGTCAATGGGTTATTTAAGGCTGACAAGACTTTTATTGCTGGTAATATTTTTATTCGAAAATGTATTATTGGTTATATTTTTTGTTCAAAAATGTATTGCTGGTAATAATATATTGGTGGTAATAATATTTCCTTCAAAAATGTATTGCTGGTAATATTTTTTTCAAGAAAATGTATTGCTGGTAATAATTATTTTCTTAAAAAATGTATTGCTGGTAATAAAGAGTATTCTTACACATTTTGACTCACTTTTGAGAGTTAACTATTTGCCCAGAGCTAGGACCCTAACGTATGCTACCACCACGGAACAAGCTAGATCTGGGAACAGCAGCAATTAAGAAGTGGTCCACGCTCCTCAAAACCTCGAGATCAGAGGCCTTGTTGTCGGATGTAGTTTATCACCTTACTCAGGACGAAGAAAGTAAGGATATCTGACGAAAGAAAGAAAGAAAGAAAGAATGTAGACAGAGAAGGCTGGAAAGAAAGAAAGAATTAAAGAAATAAATATATAGATAATAACTGACGAAACAAAGAAATAAATATATAGATAATAACTGACGAAAGAAAGAAAGAAAGAAAGAAAGAAAGAAAGAAAGAAATATATAGATAATAACTGACGAAAGAAAGAAAGAAAGAAAGAAAGAAATATATAGATAATAACTGACGAAAGAAAGAAAGAAAGAAAGAAAGAAAGAATTAAAGAAATAAATATATAGATAATAACTGACGAAACAAAGAAATAAATATATAGATAATAACTGACGAAACAAAGAAAGAAAGAAAAAAATATATAGATAATAACTGACGAAAGAAAGAAAGAAAGCAAGAAAGAAATATATAGATAATAACTGACGAAAGAAAGAAAGAAAGAAAGAAAGAAAGAAAGAAGGAAATATATAGATAATAACTGACGAAAGAAAGAAAGAAAGAAAGAAAGAAAGAAAGAAAGAAAGGAAGAAAGAATATTGGATGGAAAATAAATAAATAAATAATATCTGACGGAAAAAAAGAAAGAAAGAACATATTGGACGGAGAAAGAAAGAAAGAAAGAAAGAAAGAAAGAAAGAAAGAAAGAAAAATATTGGATGGAAAATAAATAAATAAATAATATCTGACAAAAAAAGAAAGAAAAAACATATTGGACGGCGAAAGAAAGAAAGAAAGAAAGAAAAAAGAAAGAAAGAAAGAAAGAAAGAAAAAAGAAAGAAAGAAAGAGAAAGCAAGAAAGAATATCTTATGAAACAAAGAAAAAAAAACTATATTTGACGCTAAAAATGAAGGCAGAAAGGAAGAAAGAAAGAATATATGACGGAAGAAAAAAAGAAAGAATAAACGAAAACTGAAATGTAAAAAAAATGTTTTAGTGAACACCGCAAAATAAATATAAATAGGAAAACTTTTGAGGAAGAAGTAAAAATTAAAAAAAGAAGAAAAATTAAAATATATTCATATTCAGAGAATTAAAATGATTATCAGCTTACTTATCTAATGTAGCATTTTACTTACAATTATTTTCATGTGACGCCAACAATTATTTGACATTACATTAGATTACATTAGATAGAAAAGAAAGAAAGAAAGAAAGAAAGAAAGGAAAAAGAAAGAAATGGGAAAAATAAGGAAAAAGAGAGAAAGAAAAAAGAAACAATAGGAAAGGAAAAAAAGGAAATAAGAAAGAATTATATTAACAAAAATGGAAAAAGGAAAAAAAATCAAGCATTTCTTAATCTTGGAGACCTTTTTAATATTATTCTTCTTGAATGGGATTTTGAAAAATTCCCAACGTCCTATTGATTAATGGTGTTTTAAAAAGATTTTTTTGCATATTTCCGACTTATTTTTCCTCCTTATTTTTTATTTGATTCAAATTCAAAATAAAGCTAGAAAGTGGGTAAAAGAATATTAAAATTTTTAAAAAAATGAGAAGAATGTTTTTTTTTTAAGAAGCAACCATATTGGAAATTAGAGATGAAAAATTACAAAGTAATTCATTTACACATTAGAAACAGAAAATTACGAGAAAACAAGCAAAAACAATTACAGACTTGAGGCAAAAACTGCTTCGTTTTTAGAATGTCTGATTTTCATTTCGATATATGGAGTCTGGGAGAAACTGTCATATTTAGTTTGATACTAATTGATATTTTTCCATTTTTAAGTGAAAATTACTCGATGACTAAAAAACAAAATGGCCGACTGTCTTTTGTGTTGTGTGTTTATTCTAGTGGTACCTTTCTGTCTTTCTTTTTCATTTAGAAAAAGGAGACATTATGTGGAGACATTAAGTGGTGATAGAAAGGATAGTTACTGACTTCTTATATTCCATTATGAATAGCAGAAAAAAAACTAATGATTCCATTACGGTTTCTCCAACTACTACACCATTCATATTGTTGCAAATAATGTTCCTTTTAAAAACAAGAACATGTGGGTTATTTATTTTTTACTCAGTCCTGGTGGAAAAAAATTCTTTGAATTTCTGGGATATTGGCTTAAGCTTATCCTGAATGAATAATCCCTGAACCAGAACTTGAAAACAGGACTTGAAACACCATTTCCTGGAGAAAACAGCGGAGTTAAGCAACTGGTCAAAAATTAAAAATGGGTGATCGCTTGAGAATACCAGATGCCCTAAGCCTGCATATGCGGCTAGTGTTATGATAATGGCTTGGAATTGTTTATCGGAGAGCCGAGTCCCAAATCTCTTTGGACTCGTTGTATTTAGGAATTCGTATTTGGGAAAGGTTCGAATCTTACTGTTCCCCCACCTATCGGTTAATTAGTAAGATTTGTGCCACTAAACTATTATTATTTTCCTCCAAAAATATTCTTACAATCTAAAATAATTCTTCTACTTTTAAATATATTCCAAATTTATTAATGATTCATGCGATAATAAAAAGGAACACGAGTAAATTGTACATAAAAGAATGAAATAAACAAACACACAATATCTGACGGGAGAAAGAAAGAAAGAAAGAAAGAAAGAAAGAAAGAAAGAAAGAAAGAAAGAAAGAAAGAATATTAGACGTAAAATAGAAAGAATGTAAGAAAAAATACAAAAAGAAATACACTATATTTGAGGGGGTGAAGAAAGAAAGAAAGAAAGAAAGAAAGAAAGAAAGAAAGAAAGAAAGAAAGAAAATATATGATGAAGAAAGAAGGAAAGAAGGAATATTTGACAAAACTGTAAGAATTAAAGAAATAGAAGAAAGAAATATATAACGAAAGAAACAATATTTGGCGGGAGAAAGAAAAAAAAAGAATGAATGAAAGAAAGAAAGAATATAAGAAAAAGAAAGAAGAATATAAGAAAGAACGAAAAACTTTCTATTTTACGAAACCTACAAAGAAAAAGGAAGGAAACAAAGAAAGAAATGATATTTGACGAGAGAAATAAACCGTAGATTTATATTTGGATAAGATACGATAGCATCACTCTCTAGAATTTTTCTTCTGAGGAAATTCCTTTCTATTTTGATATGATTGGCATTTTTTAGACCAGAATTGTTGGTTTTATTTCTGTGTATGCCTAGTGCATTTGATAAACTGTTATGTATAAGGTCCTTTTTTGTTCATAGATTGTTGTACGGACGATACTGGATATGTTCCCATTGACATAAATAGAGTAGTAAATACTGTATGTTGGTCTGCATTTGGAGATTCATTGTGGAATTCATTTGACTCACTTCTAGCTATTGACTAATTCTTCTGGCAAATCTTAAATGTGTTACTCGTGTCCTAAATATTATTGTTCCTTACCAACCTTCGTGTGATTATTCTATTCAGTAAGCTTCCCTATTTTATAACATGGATAATTTTTAAAATTTTGTTCATAATTTCCCTAATGTTTTCCCAACAGCTTTGGTAGGTTATTTTATATATGCATGCTTCTAAATTATTATTATGCGTGTTTGTGGTTCTGATCATATTCATAATTGTATTGAAATTGGTTATGACTATTTCGATGATTTCCGATCTCACCTTTCCTAAAGAATTACTTCTTATCCATGTCAACATACACGAGCACAAATATATTGAAGAATCAAAAGTACGGGGTTAAATCTATTACCTCAGGGTTTTTGAATATATACAACATATTCGTCTATCTCATGCCATAACAATCTGATGAAAATTTTGTTGGAATTTTTTGTGTAGCTAGTACTAGTGAGCCAGCCAAAATGAGCTGACTCATTTTATAGTTCACCAATAGAAGGGTTAACAAATCAGAAGGCTCAAAATATTCAATGCAACGTGTATAAAGGCGGCCATGTTTTTTGTTCCGAATATTCACTGCCAGCCTTTGATATCGAAGACTGAAGAATTACAGAACAGCTGCTGGTGATATTGGCGATATAGGGAGATTCAATACAGTTTCTGACTCGTGAGTATTAATCTTTAACGTTTTTTCATTGAACAGATTACGTACTGCGCTGTATTCTATAATCATAGATTATGGTGAACATGATTAACAAATTTAAACAATGTTCATTTATTAAAAAAATATTGAATATTACTAGCATATGTTTGTTTTAACAAACTTTAAATTATGGTACTTTGTGTCCACTACACATTTTGACTGACCTTTCAATCACGTGATGAATATTCATGAACGTTCTCAATTCTAAAAACCTGGGTAAAACAATGGCATCCTTGATCTTGATCTTGATCTAAAGTTCCTCAGAGGACGAAACGCGACGGTTCAGAATAGTTTTTCCTATTGTATTTTAATTGTGCTCATTTAAAGATCCAATCTTTCTGAATATAATTTACACACACAGAGACAGACACTTATATATATATATATATATATATATATATATATAGCAAATGAAAAGTAACTAACTATTTGTCGTAGTGTCTGCCCGCTAATGAGGATATTGTGGACTCTTCCACTGTCTATAACGTAGTAGGAAAGTAAGCCTCGTGGGAACAGCGATCTAAACTGTTCAACTGTCGAACTCTCTGCCTTGAACAGAGAGGAGCCCGGACGAGGTTCTGTCGAAGTGCAAAGTTTCGTCCGCGAAGGTAGACAGATCCCGAACCCGTTTATACGGGTTCTAAGGAAATATTTTTGGCCGAGTCTACGGGCTCGGAGAACCCACGGTAAACTCGGCCTTGTGTCAAATACATCCCCACGGGGGTGGGGGGGGGCTATTAAATATAACAGCGGTTGATTGAACGCTGGTCAACCGACACACACACCCAAGTCGTGTAACACATTTCTGTTATACACTATTTATCTGCAACCTCTTGTTTTATTTCTTAACCAATTACTTGATCACAACACTATTTTATGTATGAGTGGACAGCCAGGAGTCCTGACTTAATAGCATGCAAATTTTTTCTTTGAGGGTTAGTTAAAGTAGCAATTATGCGATACCAAACCAAGATTTTAGAAAAACCTGCAGAGCGAATACAGCTCAAACAGGGCGAATACAGCTCGAGAAGCTGCTAGCGAAATTTTGTGCCCGTATCGAATTTTAAATAAAACTTCATTCTTGTAAAAATTATAGTTAACTAGCGGGACACGTATTAATTCCACGGTTGACATATTGTCTGAGATTGCTCGTCCTAGCTGTCACGCAGTAGTGAGATTGCTCGTCCCAGCTGTCACCAAGAAGTGAGATTGTCGTCCCAGCTGTCACACAGTAGTGAGATTCCTCGTCCCAGCTCTCAATAAGAAGTGAGATTGTCGACCCAGCTGTCACACAATATAGAGATTTCTCGTCCCATCTTTCATCCAGCAGTTAGATTGTTCGTCCCAGTTGTCATCCAGAAGTGAGATTGCTCGTCCCAGCTGTTACCCAGTAATGAGATTACCTGTCCCAGCTGTCACCCAGTAGTGAGATTACTCGGCTCAGCTGTCACCAAGAAGTGAGATTGTCGTCCGAGCTGTCACTCGGTAGAAAGAATTCTCATCCAAGCTTTCATCCCGTAGTGAGCTTTCTCGTCTCAGCTGTCGTCCAGAAGTGAGAATGCTCGTCCCTGCTGTTACCCAGTAGTGAGATTGCTCGGCACAGCAAAAGAACATCGCGGCTGGTTATCTTGTCTTGATCTAGGCAATTTTATTGTTGTTTAGGGAAACCACCGAATTACTACAGGAAAATGTTAAGCAGCTTGTGATAGACCAATTATATTAGGTTGGTGCAAAAATAATGACTGTTTTTGACGTATTTTGTTAACGTCAAAAACCGTCATTATTTTGGCACCAACCTAATAAACACGAGTTCAAATACAATAACCGTTGGACTTGAAGTATTGAGGGGAAATGAAGAGGAAACACACGTGTAATATTTAACAACACAAGATAAGGAATCTATTTTCATGTTTACACAAGTGAAGTTATCAGTAGCTGATTTCAGGAAAACGAATCAAATATTTAAAGTTCGTACCGGACTTATTCAACCTATACAGCGAGGCAATTCTGAGAGAATTTGAGATCCTAACGGGATTCAGCATTGGTGACCACAGTCTTACCAACATAAGATACGCAGATGACACAGTACTGATAGCAAACACAGAAAATAAACTAAAAAAACCTCCTACAGAAGTGACTAAGCAAAAACTACAAGGTCACAGAATTCATAGTCATCAGTAAAAGGATGAGCTCGAAATGCGATTTGCAGGTCGGAGGCACTAAAATCAAGCATGTTAAAAATAATTGGGAAGTGTTTTGACGAAGGACGGTAAGTGCAACGCTGAGATCGGAAGACGGATTGGGATGGCCAAGGATGGATTCCAAAAACTGGGTAAAGTACTGCAAGAGACGAGGATTACTTTGGTGACGAAAGGAGTACTGAACAGTTACGTGAAATCTGTCCTATTGAGCAGCGAATGTTGGAGAGTTTCCTCAAAGATGAAAAATAGACTCGAGGCAGCGGAGTTGTGAAGGATGCTAAGGATATCATTGACCGAACGTGTGAGCAACCATGAGATCTTGGAGAGGATGCAAACAAGATTATAATTAACATAAGGAAGAGACATATATAATTTATTGGGAAAGTAATGAGAAAGGAGGGCCTGGAGAATCTGATACTCACAGGTCGAATAGAAGGAAAGAGATACAAGGGAAAGCAACGGATGACATTACTGGCGGGCTTAATCAAGTTCGCGGCAGAATGTGGTCTGCAAGAGTTGGCACATGCCCGAAATTTATTGAGAGCCACAAGAGAAGTGAAGGGTCATGATCGCCTGCGTCCTGAAAGGACACGGCACATAAAAAGAAAGAAAGTTGATTCGATGAAATAAATATCAAGAAGAGAAAATGTTCATGTTAAGTCATTGGACTGAAAGTAATATTCCAAAATGTTTAAAAGTAATTGAGAGAGTTTTTTTTTGTTTTTTTTCACCTAAAAGTTATATGATTTTATTCCCCATGAATGAATATATTTTAAGGTACTTAGCTTTGGTGTTGAATTGAGATCTTTGAAATCGACATGCTTTCATTAGAGGCTGAGAATTTATCAGCGTCTAATTTGATACTGGCGTTATTCAGATGCATGGAACTCTGCTTCTTTCTGCCTTTTCTCTTCCCCTCTCTCTCGCCCTGTCTCCCTCTCCCTCTCTAACTTGATTCAACTTTCTTTGCCTATTTATATCAAAAAGCGATTTGACATCGCCTCGTTACTTTTTTTTCAGTTTACAAACCGCTCCCATTTCCATTGGTGTCAAAATAAATTTTCACGTAGGCTCTTTAAACTTTTCTTCAGCCTGGAGCCAATCCCTTCTTATATTGGTCAAAATAATTTTTTCTCACGGGCTCGCGGAATTGAAGACTGAAGAAAAGAGAGTTGTTTGTATTTCGTATTCACAACAGACACTTGTCCTATTCCGTTGTGCGCAGTTTTAAACACAGTTGCGTTATAGAATATCACAAATGGTCCACATAGTGTCACATTGTTGGGTGGTTGTCCTAGAGAGCAAAATTATACGATGATTACAAAGTAATTATCCAGTACATTTTAAGTAAATAAAAGGCTGAACACTCAAGAGTATATTTCTTAATAAATCAATAAATAAGAGACTGCTCTGGATTTTCTTCGGCAGATCAATGCCTAGAGTTTGATTGATTAAATATTACACGATGAATTAAACCAGTTCGCTAGTTTACGTGAAAAATTACATTTAGTACTTTACTACACAGTAATGTAAGTAATTAAATGACCTAAGATAGTCTATTACAATTGACTATATATAAATGAATAAATAACTGACCGATATTGGTTTTAATGGGCATTTTATGTAGGAAATAATTTAATTTGCAGTTTAGCACCCGCGCTAAGTTCGCATTACAAAATTCGAGAATCTTTACATTTATGTGTAAGTGTACATGCTTCCTTCGAATCTGGCTTGATGAATTTCATAAAATCTACCGTTTTGGAGTTATCGACAATAAAAGTTCGGATTCATTCGCGTCGTTGGTGGCAGCCATTACTAGCGTTGTTTGCATACATTAGCTGCGGAACAACTATGAGTAATATTCACTTTTTTTGATTATTGCGCACGTGGTGCACAACTGATCCCGTGTACGTAAATAGTTCTCTTGTCCAGTAGTTGAGACAAGTTGAGATCAGTAAAAAAAAAAAAAAGCTCGGTAGCTACGTTCAGCTTTCCGCGGCGAATGTATCAATCAGCAAAAGACTGATTGTTTAAATATTTTGTTTTTTAAATTGCTTAAATTTGTTCGTTTATTTGGACGTAAAATGAAAATGTCATTGTAATTCTTTACTATATTAATACATTGTAATTTAGCAGAATCAAAGAAGATCAAGTCTCAGTAATTATAATTATATTTATTGGGATTTATTATAAAGTAATACAATTATTGCACAAGGCTGAATAGGGGGAATGGGTTGAGGCTGGTCTTCACTATCTATCATATACCTAGCTAATCGGATTGACGAACGATTCACTAGTTATAATTTCCTCATTCACCATAAAAACTCATCCGTCGCCAATCAATCCTCCATACACTATAATACCACATCCCCTCAGGGGGAGGCCTATAATAACGCATCCCAATGAGATGATATTATTTACAATTTATATATACAATTCGGATGAATGATCATGAAAGGGTAGGGGCAAACCCCAAAGCAAACTAAATATCGAAACAAAGCAAAATAAACATAAATGGTATTAGTAGGGCCCGTCCAACCCTTCTAAAAAGATAAACCGCTGTATTCTGCCCTTGGACAAAATAATGAGGCTATCTCGCTATGGGAGAAGGGAAAAGAGAAAAAATATATATGGGCATTTATTTCCCTGTTGTAGCCTTAAATGTATCCTAAAAGTTTCTTCCCTCGTTTACAGACCCCACTTCCGGTTCCATTCTATCCAGTCAACTTTGTTTGAAAAAAATTGGAATGCAATGTCAGTCACTATCTAATGTCCTCCTGAATACTCTCTTCTTTTTCTGCTTATCAGTATTGTTTCTGTTCCTAATTCTTCCATATCCTGTAACCCCCTTGTGTTTAAGTGGTATTGCTGCCTTGCTCTGCGGGTATACCGATTTTAAAAAATAACCGCAATCAATGACCCAAACAATGTACAATATTCCTCACACCAAAACAACACTTTCTTTCTGTTATGGTGTAGAACCCTAGAAAGATAACACGGGCTCGGATGTAAGGTTAAATTGTATATTGTCGGAAACGTAGTACAAAGGTAAATGTGGACAGGAGAGTACTTTCTCTCACTGGTGTCCTGACACACTCATTCACTCACTCGGTGACCGTCACTTGGTGACTCCCTTGGTACTCAGAGTTGGTAGCCATATTATATAGGTGTAGAAAAGTCCATTTGTAGGTAGGTACCCACAATACCCCCTCCCAAGCCTTTTACTCGGTAAAAGGGTTTGTTACTTTCGAGAAATTTAATACATTTTATTTTTGAGGCTGATTGTTAAAGGCACGGTAAATTTTCTCTTTCTCCCGACCTACGTTGTTCATGCGTATGTTGCGGGGCCGCGAGGTCAGATGTGTCGTAAATTATCTCAATGTGTTCTTCCACTTCATCCTGTGTCCTGTTAGAATCTATTTCATGCCGTTTTTAATTTGATTAATATGTCTTTTGAGGGTATGTCATGGTCCTTGTATTATATCTCGCCGATCCTTCTAGTGATCGTGCCCTCCTCCCAGTACGGCATATTCTTCAGCAAACTTTTAAAAAAATATTTTCTGACCTGGAAGAAATCGTTTTTTTTTTTTTTTTTTTTTTTTTTGGTCCTTTTTCGGTCTTACATATTTTTGACTGTTTGGGAATTAATTTGTCAAAAACGGATCTCATCCTCGTCGCCAGTTGTTATGGTGTAGTACCCTAGAAAGATACCACGTACTCGGATATAAGGTTAAATAGTATATTGTCGGAAATGTAGTACAAAGGTAAATGTGGACTGGAGAGCGCTTTCTCTCACTGGTGTCCTGACACACTCATTCACTCACTCGGTGACCGTCACTTGGTGACTCCATTGGTACTCAGAGTTGGTAGCCATATTATACTTACTTAAAGTCATCATAATACCGAAAGTTTACTATGGTGATTCACTAAACGTAACTTAAATGTGACACCGAGCTCAAAATATGGGGCAGCCATTGAAGATCGAATTCACTACTCAGTCGTAATTATTTTAAAGAAACAAGCTTGTTGACCATTACACTATGTCGAGATGCACTTAGGGAAAGTTAGCAATGAAGTTCTAACCAGTCTCCATATGTACAGTTCGTGGAGTGTGTGGAAAAACTTTATACATATATATATATATATATATATATATATATATATGTGTGTGTGTGTGTGTGTGTGTGCGTGTGTGTGTGTGTGTGTGTCCACAATGCGTATTTGCAATGATATAACTATGGTGACCTACCTATGTGGGAATGAACTCTTCCTCCTTCATAAATACCAACCAGCGAGAATTCCTGGTGAGACAATTGACATACTGGGGCACCTCCATCTGGTGTAAATGTTAGCAAGCTTGTCTCGTTAGAATAATTACGACTGAGCAGTGAGATCGATCCTCAGTGGGTCCCCCATACTTTCAGCATCGTGCCACATCTAATCTACGCTTGGAAAATAACTGGTGAACAGTCGGAACGCAGTCTCTGACTGTGTGCAAATTCTGTCGTACTCTCTGCTTTGGCAGAGAGGAACCCGGACGAGGCTTTGTCGAAGGGCAAAGTTTCGTCCGGGGAGGTAGACAGATCCCGAACAAGATTATGCGGGTTCTAAGCGAGTATTTTGGGACGAGCATACGGGCTCGGAGAAACTCACGTTAAATTCATCCTTGTGCCACATACATTCTTCGTGCGGAAGTGGGGGGGCGGTTAAATATCGACAATCGACCTACAGTCTCTGACTGTGTGCGACTTCTGTCGAACTCTCTCTCTTGAGCAGAGAGGAACCCGGACGAAGCTTTGCCTAAGGGCAGAGTTTCGTCCGAGAAGGTAGACAGACCCTGAACCCGTTCATACGGGATCTAAGGGAATATTTTTGGCCGAGTCCACGGGCTCAGAGAACCCACGTTAAATTCGGCCTTGTGCCACATGCATCCCTCGTTGGGATGTGGGGCTGTTAAATATTGACAGTCGAGACGCAGTTCTTTGACTGTTCTCAGCTCCTGTCGAACTCTTTGCCATGCGTGGCGTCTCGTCCGGGAGGTAGGCAAGCTCGAACCCGTTTATGCGAGTTCTACGGGGATTTTTTTCTTTTTTTGGTCGAGTCTACGGGCTCTGATAATCCATGTTAAACTCAGCTTTGGGCCACATATATCCCTCATGGGGGTTGGGGAATTTAAATATTGAGAGTCGAGACGCAGTGTAACCTAGCGGCTTGGACGGATACTACTATCTGCCGACTAATAACACTCTTGCTTTGTATATATCTGTTATTTCAATACACTTTTTCAACCTACCTTTGTCTTTGCGTGTCTTTCTTTCTGGCCCCTAACAGGCCACAACAATAACCATACGAATGAGTATAGCGATATGTTTTTCCGATTAAAACAGAAAATGCAACACAAAGTCAAAAGAGGTGATGAGGAACTCTGGTGTTCATCTTCCTTATATTTAAGTTAGATAGACATAGTCACTAACCTAAACAATCTTTAATATTTCTTACACCACAAGAACACTTTCTTACCTTTCTGGTTACAGTCATAATAATACCACGATTTCTCTATGGAGTCATAACTAGTCCACAGATGTACATTTTGTCTGTGGTGTGTGTGTTGAAAAACAATTTAAAAAAATGGATTCGCAGATGTGTTTTAACAATGACGAAATCAAACGAATAAATAAAGATGGAATGGGAGCAGATTGAAACAGCAGATATGTGCAGAATCGCTTGGGTGTAGCATAACCGAAATGTTCGCATATCTAAAGAGATGCAATTGTCAGCACCCGCAGACATCCGAGTACCGGGATCGCCATCCGCTCTCTCTATTACCTTTCTCTCCCCTGGTGGCGGTGGTGGAGATACATGTGAATTGAAGAGAGTTTGATCGGACCAATCGCTTGAATCTGATATTGGTGACGTAGAAACCCACACGTTTGGCCAGAAGGCGATTGAGACAGGCAAGATCTGGGCAAAAATACAAATATATTGTTGAATCATGTTATAATGATAACAGATGTTGACCCTGTCTTAGTGTACCGGCAATCACAAACATTCTATTGTATTATGGGGTGTGCCTCATTGTTACTCATGCAGTGGGCACACTATCTTTTAAAATCGCTTTAATGAGTTAAAATTTAGTTCAAAATAAAACTGGTGAAGTGGTAGAATATGTACTGCCATGAGAAATTATAATCTTTTTTTTTTAATTTGTTTTAATTTGTGCTGCAATGAATGTGAAATAGGAGCGCTGAGGTCGAATTCCAGTCGGGTTCGTTACATTCACTTACGCGCAGATGCCCCTAGGAAAAGTATGAATCCATCTCTTATCTCGTCGAAGCAAAGGGGTGACAGACTGGGTTGCAAACGTGTCTACCTCAGGGAAAAACGGCGATCTACTGCAGGAAAATCTTCTGCATATTCAGTCATTAAGTCGAAAGAGACATGGTCGCTCAAGCGAGTATCCCGTATGACGCTTAATTTGACTGATTAAGCAATCTGGGTCACGAAGATTTTTGTCTGAATTAGTAAGGGTAATGAAAGTTAAATTATGAAAATTAAAAGGGTGTCCAGTTTGTCATGTAAATTAAATGTAAAGTAATTCCGCTATTGAATACAAGACAGATATATGCAACCGAAGTTTAAAATTAAAAAAAATAAATAAATTCTTAATTTGGGACAGCTTAATCGGTAATAATATATGAAAAAAGAACACCAGATTACAATAATAATATTATTATTTTTCAGCTGAGAACGTTATTTTCTTGGAGGTTAGCATTAGTCAAGCTGGTGGATGGCAGAGATGGGTCTCTCTTGATTAATGGAGAAAAGTTTATTTTTGGAGGTTTTAAATATTAAGAAGCCATTTTTGCCCCAGTAAACGACGGATTTGATGTCGTTTTGGATCTCAGCTGCCATTTTGATGTTGTTGGACTGACGAGCCTTTCTATCGTGACAAGATTAAATTGTTGTCTCATCAGTTTAGATACAAAGTTGAGTGCTGATGTCATCTTGTCATTAATGAAAATTAAAAACAAATTAGAACAAAGGATAGAGGTTTGTGGGTGGGGGCACCTGCGTTAGTACGAAATGATCTAGACGAAATTTGATAGGAAAGACTGGATCAGTTCAAAAATTTGTCCGAAGACACCGTTACTTTTCAGCCTGGGGAGAAGACCCTGGGGAGAAGACCTGAATTCCATACCTTGTCAATCAAATTCGAAATGTCCACTGCTACAGCCCGGAATTCACAGACTTTTTTTTATTTTTTATTTTATCTAGAGCATTATAGACTCTTTCTGTTATTATCGTCAGTCTATCAGCAGTTGACGTAGAGAAACGAAAGCCATATTGCTTTTCTGAGAAAATGCCCTGCGATGAGAAATGATGAACCAATTCACCATTGATTAGGGTCTCTAGGAGTGTCCCCAAAAGATGTAGTAGGATAATAGGTGGACGTTTCGGAAGACACATCAGAGTTCTTAAAAACTGAAACAACAGATAATGACTTTTATTATACAGTTAAGTTTATATGTAAAATATATAAAGGCCAGACTTCTTAATCCCTTCATGGCCATGTGCCAGTTTTCTCGTATATTAACAAGAATAAATATTGCTTTCCTCTTTGTATCCAAATGTGCATTCTTTTAGTAAGGTCAATTAAGCTTAATACACTGCAGTATGAAAATTGCTGCAAGCAATCTTGACCTTTACTGACGTGTCTTTCCCTTTGTAGCAATCATTCCAAACCTGTCATCTGGGTTATTCACTTAACCTCAATATTTCCTGTAAGTGTCAAATGCTTCAAGCCATTTTCCTCCTATACGTGTACACAAAATTTCATTCCTCTCTTAGCAGTTGTTTTATCGAAAATTACATTGTAGTTCCGATTCAACTTAAAACAGACGCATACATTATCAAATATTTTCAGAAAAAAACGTTTTTCAGTTGCTTCATGTATTTCTTAATGGTTTTATTAAAAACCGCTGTGTTCCCAACGAATAAAGTAGGTTAAACATCGCCCAACATATAGTCATGAGTAGTTTGAACCTTAGCCTTCCCGGTCGTAAGTTCCTGGTTCGAATTCCCCGATAGTCGGTTTGCGAAGGAGATGATATATTGATAATAACGGCCTATGCATGGTACCGATACGATGGGGGGGGGAGTCTTGTGGGGTAAATTGGTTAGACTGTTCGCAAGCCGTTGATGGTTCTCTTAGGCATGTCCAAGTCATTGCGATCGAAGGTGCGAGTATACCGGCACCGTACAACTATCGCTCAGGCATCATTATGCTCTCTTTTCTTTTTCTCTCTCTCTCTAAGTATAGCTCTCTCATAAATACTGCTATGTTGGTCTTTATGGTTCTTTAGAACGGATTGAGAGTGCTGAAGAAACGGAATAGGAATTTACTAGCCATCTTAGCAGACGTGTTTACTCGGAAAAATGTATCAGCCAATATATATATATATATATATATATAATGTAAGTATATATATATATATATATATATATATATATATATATATAGGACATCTACGGTCACCTAAGTTAGATAACATCGATCCTGGTCAGTAACTGGATGGGTGACCGAGTGACAACTTGCCAATATGCTGTGAAGTAAATAAGTCACTCTGGTAACACAAATGAACTAGTCGTGACGCCTTAAATAAAGAATTAAAAATGAGTCAGTAGAAGTCCGCTATTGTCAAGTTCTCTGTCTGCGCGCAAAGTACATTTCAGTAGGGTCTCTTTGTACGAACGGAGACTCGCCTGAGAAAAATAGACAATGTAAAATGCCTGATACAGCAGTTGTGTTAATTTTTAACCTTTGTCCCGAGTGTACGTGCTCGTTTTCCCCACACTAAACTCGACCTTATGTCACATCTCGCCTCAGTGGGGAGACTAGTTAAATACCAATCCGTTGGAATCAGTCCAGTATTCCTTAAAGCTGACATAGAACGATTCAAGTCTTGATACACTCTCGATGTGTTTTTGTCACTACGCGATTGGAGCTCGGAACTGTTATATCGCTTATTTATTTTACTGACTGATTGTTTGTGAAAGTTATTTTTTAATTTTCTTTTTCACCCTCACTGTCTTTTTTTAATAGTCTAACAATTAGTCTATTGATTTATTTTTATGTATATTGTATTTTAATTTTAGTTTATTTTGTTTTTCAACCCCCGTCCCATATCCTCTATTTTGCTTAATCCTTTTGCTTTTCATTTTTTACATGTTCCTTTCTTTTGTACCCTAAAGTTAATTTTCACTCGTTTCCACCCAACAGCAAGTCAAAATTAATTTTAGTGTAACTTTTTCTTTCCATGTATTGTTTAATCTGTTTGTTTTTATTTTATTTTCGTTTGACGCCGTCCATTTTGTTTAACTGGTAAAAATGAATTTTTTACACGTGTCTCTTTTCTAGAATTTACTTGATAATTTGTTTATTTTCATGGTTCTAATTTTAAGAAAAGGAAATCTTTTTAATCAATTGCGTTGTATCAGTAAATTTACTCTTTTATTTTTTTACGTCAAACTTTTTCTTTTATTGACTGTTTTTTTTTGTTTTCTTTTTTCATTGCTAAATTTGTTTTCCTTCTTTTCGAGATGGAGTTTGTTTTAATTTGTGCAACCGTTTTTACGACAAAACACTTTTCTTAAAATACCTTTGGGATGTCTTTTTGTTTCATTGTTCTTTCATTGTTTTCGTAAATTTGTTTTTCATCTTTCGGTGTGTGTTTAAGAATTTCTGTTATTTGTTTATTTATTTATTTATTTCTCTTAAGAAAATTCCCTCTACTCGTTAAAAAAAAAACAAAACAAATTTAAAGTAAACAGACATAGGCGATAAACGTCGGACAATTAAAAAAATGACCTGTTCCTGTCGAAAAAGAAAGACCGTCCCGATAAAATAAAGCACTTGATCAACAGTGACTACTGAGAATTTAGACATTACAAAAAATGCTGACGACCAAATTCAAGATTCAAGGAATAGTATGGAGGCCAAGAATAGCAAAAATCAAGAAAAAGTATTCCCAACTGACTTCAGTTACAACGACAACAACAAATGCTAAGACGAAAATGTAGTGGCCGGGGTACACCTTTTTGGTGGAATTTTACACCGAATTGCGTAATCCACATGACAGAATTCCTGTAGATAACCAAGAGATAAGCACATCTTATCAAAGAAGATAGAATCTTAGGAGAGCTTTACGAATTACAGTAGGTTGAAAAAATAATTGTGACAGTTTTTGTGGTTGACAAGCCTTCATGCAAAATTTGTCACTCCTCAAAATACACCGTAATAAAATCGTTGACGTCCCTTGACATTAAACCCAAAAGATTCATAAAAGGCAAGGGATATTACATGTGGGAGGTACTGTTACCCAAGCCTACCTACTGTGAAGATGCTTCCAGATGGGACCTTAAACACAAAAGACCTCATCTAAAGAATTGAATATGAGTGCAGTATTTGAGGCCCCGCCATTCTCTAAGTTTTAGGAGAGCACTTGGCCGCTTATCCGACTCAGTGCTACCTCCGACAAACTGAACGTGAGATAGAGTTTTGAGATAATTCTAGATCGAAAACCTCCATCTCAATCCCCAAATGACTGGATGTAGAGTGCCAGAAAATACCGAAAAGTGATCGGGCGTAAACCAACCTGTTGGAAGTGTGGAGGGAGAGACTAATAAGCTCACGTCTTCCTGCCCAGAGAAATACTTGTAACCCCGGCGACCTAAATCACCCTCTGGTCGAATCTGTTAATTCCGTTTCGTTTATGAACGTCATGACAACGATTGGGACTGATGTGGTAAAACTTCTGCTTGGGCCCATTGGGCAGCTTCATTTTCCAAAAGCCTTTTTCAGCCGCTTTTGCGGTCGATGGGAAGGGAAAGGATTAATCGCTGGTCGTTGGCAAGCCCAGGGGGAAGCTCCCTATAGCAGGAACTCAGTCCATAGAAGTACTCCCGTGTAAAGACACGTACGGTCCTACACTCTCTACGGAGACCGGGCTAGCTACGCGAAATCAGTATGGAACCAGCGTATCAAGTACGAAACAAGTTTTTAAAAGAAGGAGAAACTAGAAAGACTAAAGGAATCCTTAAAATCAAGGAGAATTCAGCATTGATCAGTGCGAAAGCTGCGGCCCTCTTCCTCAGCACCGGCTTCTCCTTTAATCAAAATCATGTAATAGCGCCACCTTCATTAACAAAATCCCAGACCGCCACTCTTTTCAAGATTACCGCCCTCAAAAGGGTTTGTTTTGCTAAATCACCAGCAAACATAAAGACCACTCTTTCAACCACTATCAATCCACCTATAAATTTTCGCCAAAAGAATCCGAATCAACAAAAAGGCAGCAAAGCCCTTCATCTGATACCAAAGAACCTTCTTCTGAGAAGAAAATTAAATCGAAAGCAATTTTTAACATGCGACTGTGAATAAATTCTGTCTAGATGGTTTGTCTTCTATTCACCCTGTTTTGATCGACGCTCGAGAGGTGTTTCCTGGCTCGTGGGCAAGTCTTTCAATGCGACGTGTGCTCATGTCCTCGCAGATAAGGCGGTCAGGCTTTGCGTGCTTGATGTTACCATCAACAATAAGTCTTTGTCTCATAGGGGTTTAAGCGCCCAATGACCATCCGGCGCGACCTGATTTGTTTCGGCAGATCGATCCGTTTTTGTCAACATCTCATCGGGTAGTTTTAGCGGACAATTGGGTTATATCCTTGACCCCGATATAGATCCCATAGAAGAAAAATTGGGCTCTAACAACCCAGATATGAAGACATTACGGGACTTTATCGACAAGTTAGATTTTGTCGATAAAGATTTAGATGAGCACACATGGCAGGTAGTGTGGACTTTGACTAATAGGGGCAGCTTGGCTTCGGATGCGCGTTCTAGTTAAGAGATTCGAAGTAGGGCTCTTAGGTTGACCACATTTCCATTTTATAGTTTGCTTGGATCCGGTTTATAAGCCTACGGTAGGGATGGCTGGCTACTGAATATTGACAGCATCATTATCTGGTGAGCGAGTACTAGCTGCTATGGGGTTGTGGTTGGGAATAGGTGATGGGATTTATTGAAATCTAAAGTTAGGTCATTTACTGCTGATTATAGTCATCAACTTTCTCTAATTAGGTTAGCAGCTCAAATGGCATCGAAGTAGAAGTTGCTCTGGCTATTAAATTCCGTGATAGTGGGGAAGTAACCTTAGCTAGGGCGGATCTGGCCTCCTTGCTTATCAAGGAGGATCAATCTCTTGAAGTTAGGGCTAGGTTAGAAAAAATATCTCCGTCGTCAACGAATATGGCCGCTGAACTGCATGCAGAGTACATTAGAAATATTAGGTTGTTGCAAAAATAATGACGTAATAATGTCGTTTTTGTAACGTATTTTTAAGGTCAAAAACGACATTATTACGTCATTATTTTTGCACCAACCTAATACATCCAGTAGACATATCACGTGCGTTACATAGCCGGACCGTGGATACAAACGCCGTCATATGCAAGGCTTTTCGTGACTACTTTGAGGATCTGTCCACCAGGGGGACCTGTCTCAGACCTGCTCAATTCAATGCCTACTTAACCGAATTTCCCTGCTTCGTGGACGCTGAATCCCCTAGATGCGATGGTCCCGTTATAGAGCCTGATACCTGAGAAACGCTGAAGCTTGTTGGGTGGCAAAAAACTCCCTGATTAGATGGTCTTTCTTATGAAGTGTACGTTAGATAGCCGCCTGTTCTTTTTCCCTTGGTGATTTATAACAAATGGGCGAAGAACAGGTCTATACCCCCAGCGCTTCACTAAGGCTGTGATCATGTTATCTACGTACAAAAAAGAACGGTGGAAATGGAATAGCTAACTTTTAGTCTTTGAAGATTTTAGGGATCTTAGCCAGCCGTTTACAAGGTGTTCTTTCTAGTCTGATTGGCTCTGATCTGCCGTGAAGTGTAAAACTATCCAGGACAACCTTCATATGGTACGCTTGAACATCGAACTAGGCTACAGTGAAGCCACGCTGATCAATTTAGATCAGTCAAGGGCATTCAATAGGTTTAACCGTCGTTTTCTGGAGGTTGTGCTTTCGACCGCCGGTTTCGGATCGTATTTTCCGACTTGATTCCGACCGCTGTACGCGTATACCGGTGCGCTGGAGGATGGGAATTGGATAAGATCGGAACCTTTCCTATTGTCATACTCCATTCGATAAAGTTGTCCGCTTAGGCCTTTGCTTTAAGTTCTTGCGTTGCAGCCTTTTCTTCGCAAGTTAAAGGCGAATCCGGTCCGACGCGGAATTTCCCTGCATTCGGCCAGGTACTCCGCCTATACTGATGACATTACGGTCCTTGTGTCGAGCAGGTCCAAAGTCGGCAAAGAGAACAGAAGTTACCAGAAATTGACAGGGGGCGAGGATCAACCGCCATATATTTGTTTGCGGTTGGGTGTGTGCAGGAGAGTTTCTCTTCCTGGGCCTTTCCACTGGACTGACGGAGCGATCAAGTTACTTGGGGTTCGGTGGCTCGGTCTCTATCACTTGCTGGAAATGAATTGGTCGGAAGTGCTGGAGAAGGTCGAGAAAAGAAAAGTGAAAATATGTGTTTTCCATGTCTACCCAATTCTTCATTACCGACTCTCCCTGCCCCCCCACTTCCATATGCCATACTAATACAATTTCTTAGGGTCTTGTTCTCCTTTTGGGGCGCTAAGTCTCCCAAGGTATATCGGGAGATCTGTTACTTGCACCCTTCTGCAGGCAGTCTGGGTATGCTTAGCGTTAAGTTTCATCATTATACGCTTCGCGTTGCGTTTCTAGAACGAATGTGTTCGCAAGCGGATTCGAATGGTGAATTTTGGAAGAAAGACGCCAGTAAGATCTTCCCGTCCCTGAGAAGTGTACACTCGTGCAAGGAGGTCTTCTGCCGTTATCCCCGGGGCGACTGCCCCTATTATTGTGAATGCCGGCTATCTCTCAAGCTGCTCCTACGTGGGACGGATGACCTCTCAGAGGTCCAGGCGTTGTCCCGTAAAGCTTTATATCAGTTGTTAGTAAGTGTGGCCTTTCAAGATGGTTTGATTAGCGAGCTCGGTTTAACGAAGCAGGAGACTCGCTGCATATGGCCCTGGGCGCTTAGGTTGAAATGATTCATTAACATTGAATCATAACTCACTTGGTGAGGCGAAAGACCCTGTGGGTTGGCAAACATTTCTTCAGTGCGTTTGGGAAAACTTTTTTTGAGTGATTGTTGCTTGCTAAGCTTAAGATATGGTAGAGAATGACCAGCAATCCCCAGCTCCACTGACTTTGTGTGACATTTTTTTTTTGTATTTGTACAAAAATAAAAGCTAGTCCGTTGGAATCAGTCGGAGAGAATTTTAATGGCGCAGCTTAAGCAAGACATAACACGTATGGGTTATAACAGCGACAAGCAGGGATCGAAATTCATGAATGTGAACATTTAAAGAAAGAATTGAAGAATTTTTTTCAGAATGTTCTGTCGATGAGTTGGGCCGATGTTCTAAAGTCAAAGTCAAATCATAATTTAATATGCTAGTAGTACCATAACGTTTAATCTATTCGTTGTATGCGTAAGAACCATAAATTGATAATAGAGGTCAGTGGTCTGTCTGTAAACTAAAACTCCTTCCGTGAATAAATTTGTGATTTATTTTTTCGCAAATATTATTGCTAACGCCTGTTTTTCGATATGGCTGTATTTTTTTCTGATGGTAGTAGCGAACGCGAAGCATTTACGACACATTTCAGGTTGCCGTCATCATATTTATGTAGAATAACTCCGGGATATTAAATGAATTTCATAGTGTACATCCGGGATTAAACCTCTTATGAGGAACTATGTATACAGGACCAAAATTGATCGAGCCATTGAAAAATAGTAAATGCCTTCACTGGTTGTGCTCTGGCAGCAAAATCACCTTCCATGAAATTGCAACATTAGTCAAAAAAATATACCCCGTGATCAAGACTGTACATTGATTTCGCAGTTTCAGCAAACGGATCACATTATATTGTGGTTGTGGATAGCTTTACTAAGTGTCCTAAAATTTGAAAGTGCAAACAGCTAACTTCTGTGGTTAAAGTGGAATTTTTGTTACGAACTGTTTGCAAGATATAGTATCCGGAATGCCATAGTCTCAGATAACGGCACACAATTCACTGGTTACGGATTTAAAGAATTTTGTATAATGTTCACGATTGAACATATTACTACCCGGGCGTATCACACAATTTAAAACGGAAAGCTGAAAGCTTTGTGGGTACCTACAAGAAATCTCTGAAAAAAGCAAGTAATGAAAAAGTGAGCAAAAAAGCACTACAAAAATTAATGAGATTATAACTGATAAGGCCGAATCCCAATACACCGTCAGGCATGGCACCGGCAGAATTGATGATCACAAGAAAAATTAAATCGGTGTTCGACAAGACACAAGATTTAATCCTTGCCTCCAGTTCTTTGGTGTTATAAGGAGTTTTGTTGCTCTTTCGCTCAACTGCGCACCATACATAATAATCAAGCGGTTGCTGTCTCTGGAGTTAGTTGACCGAATGTAAGGGGTGATACGGTCGCAAAAATTTTCTGACAGCCATGACGGAGTTCAACTGTTTGTGTCCTGTTGCCAGGTATACTGTCTTCCAGCAGCTATCGTATTGACTCAA
This sequence comes from Acanthosepion lycidas, assembly GCA_963932145.1. Lineage (NCBI taxonomy): Eukaryota > Metazoa > Mollusca > Cephalopoda > Sepiida > Sepiidae > Acanthosepion > Acanthosepion lycidas. Next base: position 57,292,204 of record OZ010597.1, on the reverse strand, counting down.
TGCAAAACTGCCTCCTCAAGGCACTTGATGTAGGTCACCGTGTTGAGGCTAAGGCACTCACCAATAAATTCGGCAGTTCTTTTCTCATCAGAACGATCAGAGTGAGTTATCTGATCTGACATACTCTTGTAATCAATATTCGAATCATCCAACTCTTTCTGAATCCCCCGCTCTGTCCTCTGATTGACGCAAAAAAGACTCTAACATCCGCATTGCAGTTTACGGTGCTAATGTCAATCAGTACAGCATTCCGTTTCTAAATTTCTGGTGTAGTGAATTGCGTCATGGCATTCTTTTTCTCACAGATGGTACCCAACTGACCCTACTATAATGTGCAAGCGACAAAATCCAAAACAAACAACGGGCATGCGCGAAGTTAAAATATAATATGGCGACTATTTACTCATCGCATCCAGGATTGTCCGTGTCATACAAAAACTGCGGATCATGCTTTGCCTGAAATATATAAATCACACACCGAAAGAGTGTGGGGAGATTAACATTGTATAGATCCTTGAGTCGTGGATTTTTTTTAAGTTCAAGGTAACTGCAGATATGACATTAAACTCATAATCGATAGGCGAATAATCGTATCCCCTGGTAGAAGTCTTTGGATGATTTCATGCGAAAATGATAGCAGAATGTTCCCGTAGCCTTGCTTTGTGGGCGTGGAAACAAAAGGAATTATTTAAGATATACGCGTAAATTTATTGCAGACTTTTCTTTTAGGCATATTCTTGGTTCAGCTGAATGATTTGTTTCCTGAAATCCAATCTCAAGGTGAAATGTCGGAGAAATGAAACAAGATTAAAATTGATATTGAAGGAAAAAAAACAGTTCAAATGCTTTATCGAGCCCTTACATTATCAGAAAATCTGTTGAAAAATAGTCACATCAGGTGTTTTAATTATTTCAATAAGAAATGTTCACATTCTTGATATTTAATTCACTGCATGCAGACTAATTGGCAAATTTTGCTCAGTTTAAACGTAAGGTCATGACATCAACCAATTCTCTCTTCAAACGTCAATGCCACTATGGAAATTACAATACCTTTAGAACAATCTGAAAGAAGTTCTTAATATCGCTTGTAGAAGAATAACCATGATGTTTTATTTCTTTGGAATAGAAATGGCACTGGTATTAATGCTTTTCTACAATGCATAAAATATTATGAAATTATGAAAAACTATTTCCAGAGCTTTTCAACAAAAATAAAAGGATGCTTTTTGCACATACAGAATTAAATACTGATTACCACTACTACAGATGGTCTGAGTGTCAACCGAATTTTATACTCAGTATGATACCGTAACAGGTATTGATGTGTGAACGCTAATTTTACATTTTTATAAAGGCTAAAAGAATGGCCGAAAGCACTCGGACATACAGAGGATTGGAGCAATTTCTACATTATTATTGCCAGAAAAAAATATAAAAAAAATTAAATAAAAAAAGTTTAGCGCAGTATATTGTCAGACGATGAAAAAACGATATCTGCCCAAATACATAATATATATATATATATATATATATATATATATATATATATATATATATATATATATATATATATATATATAAAGGTAAAAGACAATACGAAAACTGTATTAATGTAAACCACAAACAAAATGTCGTCAGAAACTCGAAGAATTTAGAAAACTCTATTGTATTCATATTGTCAAGTGAAAATTACAATATGAATACAATAGCGTTATCTAAATTCTTCTAGTTGCTAAGAACATTGTGTTTGTGGTTTATAGTTATTTTGCTTTTAATAAATTAATTTCATATTTTGCCTTGAAAAAGTCCCCATTGGATGAAACGCATCGGCTAATAATGAATTTTCCTGTTGTCTTTTACCTCCATACATATTTGTATATTTTACGGGTTAACCCTGAGAAATTTTTCGCATTATATATATATATATATATATATATATATATATATATATGCATGAAATATATATATATATATGAAATATATATATATATATGAAATATATATATGAAATATATATATGAAATATATATATATATATATATGAAATATATATATGAAATATATATATATATATATGAGATGTATATATGAAATATATATATATATATATGAAATATATATATGAAATATATATACATATGCACACACACACACACACACACATATATATATATATATATATATATATATATGTATATATATATACATTTGATAATATAAAATGAAGAACAAGTCGGAAACGTATCTCAGTCTAACATATTTCATCTTCATTAAAGCTTCATCATAGACTGAGTACTGGTATGATATGATTTATGATTTATATTATGATTTATGGTATGACCCAGTACTGGTATGTTATGATTTTGGTTAGTTTTTATTGGCTAGAAAAGACTATTAACACAATTGATAATATATAAATGCGTGAGGAACATCTTGAATGTTAAAGTGTGTGACACAATAAGAGTCTGTACGTAAAGAAACGATTCTGCATCTAGATGTATGTTGGACGTCAACTTTAATTTATTTAAGTAGATAATTGTGTGGGGGGAATGTATATAGCTGTCACCATAGTATATGTAGCGATTTGTTGTTAGCTAGATTTTCATATTCTTATGTATGTGTATGTGTGTGTAGAGGATATCTGCGATCTTCAACTGTGTGGGCCGATGTAACGAAGTAAAATATTGTAATAATCTAGTTTTTGTTGGATTTAGCATTAAAGCGTTTCTCATGAGTATTTTTGAAAATAATTTGTAAATTCGGATTATTTTATGTATTCGATAGACGTAAGTGAGATTTATGAATAATGGATCTGTAGAAAGATGATAATGTCATGTAATGTTTTAAGCGAGTATTTACAGTCGCTAGTAATGCTATACATATATTTTCAAAATATTTTCTCCTTAATATTTTCTTTTTGATTTCAGCTAGCATTAGTGAAATCAAAGTTATGTCCAACACCATCCTGATTATTTTATTATTAATATATATTATATGCATATTATTATTAATATATATATCATTTATAGCTGTGTCATTTTTAATTGAGCACTATTATATTTATATCACCAAACAATGCAAGATATATATATATATATATATATATATATATATATTCAGGATGGTAAATGTCGTTAGTACTATTATAAAAGGAAAATTTACTTAAATATTTGTATCTATAAAATAAATATGTATGAACATAAAAATCTTGGAGAATTGTAGTTTAGAAAAAAAGTAAAATCGACCTACCTAACAGAAACGCTCCTCTGTCTAAATCGATAAGGCACGTCAGGCTATATGACGTTTCCGTGCAGGATACAGGTTCGATTCCTGGATGACGCATGAAAATTTCTCGGACATTTAGTCGGGTAAATGTCGTTAATACTGTTTATTATAAACAGAGCATTTACTTAAATATTTGTATCTATAAAAAAAAAGAATGTATAAACATAAAAATTGCTTTATATATATATATATATATATATATATATATATATATATATATATATATATATATAATTCAACCATTCCAAACATTAATTTAAAAATAGGCCTCAATACAATTAATTGTAGAGCGAAAATTCTACATTATCGGATATTATATTCGAAAAATAAATAACTTCTATAAATTTGGTTAATATAACCAATTTAGCATTCACCAAAATATACTGTGATCCCTAATTTATTTAAAAAAAAAATTTGCAGTGTTCTCAGCAAGCAGCACGTTACGAAATGTGTTAGTCACTTGGTAGAAGTTCAGCGATTATGGCGCTCTCTTCATGAACCTCGCGTTTCACTAGATGCGAAAATCATCAGAAATTCTCAATCCAACCTGACGCTACTAGAAACCACGACCGAGGAAGTTAAAAAATAATTTTTACCATCAGTTGCTTTCGTTACGAGGGCGCGATTAAAACCGATGTCGGTTTTATTGAATAAATTTACTCATTAGTATCTCGAGATATTTTAGTGTAATTTTGGTAAGTACATCTGTTACAATGGGATGTCAGTGTTATTTTCATTTTTGCGTAAGTTAGACGACAATTCATTCATCGCACCCTCTATCTAAAACAGAAAAAAATACTTCAGCCTGAAAGTATAAAATTATGTACAAAATGCCTATATTTGAAAGCATAAAATCAAGTAAGCAACCGATTTATACTTTCATTTATCGCTTCCGATATATTTTCTAAAATTAATAAATTTTTCGATATGTGTATTTGATTATTTATACAGTTTCCTAACTTATCTTGTTTTTATTTACCTAACGTTTTATATTTAAAAAAACAAAAACAAAACATTAATGTCTGAAACAAAATCGTTTGGAAGGAAACCCTGATCGTCAAGAGAAAGAGCTTTGGCGATTATAGTATATAACGATATAAATTTATTCAAAAAATATTTTTTTACGAAAAAAAATGTGTTTCGTACAGACAATGGTTATCGATAGTTTTTTATAAGGAAACTAATATATCTCCATTTTGGCTACTACAAAAGTAACTCCCTATTTTATGTATTGTAGACTCTCCCCTGTAACTATAATTGTTACAAGACCATAGAGTCAATTGTACAATCGTACTGGGTATGACGTTAAACTATATCCGTATCCTGGGTAAGACGTTAAACTACGTCCAGGAGCAAGGCCTCTGATCAGCAGGTTTTGCGGGGCGTGGAACCACCTTTTAATTGTTGGTGTTTCCAGGTCAACTCTGACCCCGGGTGGTAGCACTTGTTAGGTTCCCAGTTATGGCCAAATAGTTAACTATTACCAGCAATACTTTTTTGAAAAAAATTATTACCAGCAATACAATTTTAAAGGAAATATACGACTAGAAACAGATTTTTGACAAAACAGTATATTACCAGCGATAAAATTTTTGTCGGCATTAAATAACCCATTGAGGTCGATATGCTGTAAAACGGAATAAACCAATCTAAACCAAAGAATACATATTCTATTCATATGAATCTATCCTAAAAATGTTGTCGGCATTAAATAACCCAATGAGGTTGATATGCCGTAAAACAAAATAAACCAAACCAATCTAAACCAGCGAATACATATTCTATTCATACGAATCTATCCTAAAAATGTTGTGGGCATTAAATAACCCATTGAGGTTGATATGCCGTAAAACAAAATAAACCAAACCAATCTAAACCAACGAATACATATTCTATTCATACGACTCTATCCTAAAAATGTTGTGGGCATTAAATAACCCAATGAGGTTGATATGCCGTAAAACAAAATAAACCAAACCAATCTAAACCAACGAATACAATTTCTATTCATACGACTCTATCCTAAAAATGTTGTTCGCATTAAATAACCCATTGGGATTGATATGCCGTAAAACAGAATAAACAAAAACAATCAAAACCAAAAAATACATATTCTATTTATACGAATCTATTCTAAAAAATGTTGTCGGTATTAAATAACCCATTGAGGTTGATATTCCGTTAAAATAGACCGATCAATCAATTATACACAAAATAGGGATTTAGTTTTGAATCACCCTGTATACAGGTCCATATATCTAAGTGTGAAAAAATGTTGAAATCCATTGAAACAGTCCTTTAGAGGAATTATTTTGTTTTTTAACAAACTCCCTCTCTTTTTCTCAGTTGTCTATTGGGAAATTGCAAAACTAAATCATGTACAAAAACAACGGTTTCTTCCGACATGTGTTCAGTCAAGTATTTATGCGATGTGGTGAAATGGTTCATTACGAAGTTAGGTCCTTCAACTTCAAATAGCACGTAGCTGTGAATGGCATGTCTAGATATCTCTCCGGAGGTTTTCTAACAACTTGCAGAATCGATACAACATCGTCCTTCTGCCTTACCCCGTGCCTTAGGGGATCGTACATGATTCCGGGTCTTAATTCTATGCTTTTTAACATGTCAGAAAACTGAGCATCGGCTTTGTATCGGAAAGAGAACAAAGGAGAACATTTCTTCGAGTTGCCAGAGATAGTCTTTGAGTAATTTTGTCTCCCAAAAGATATTAGCTGCATTACGGGATTGTCCGGAAACATGATCGGATTTCTTCATTTTCTATGTGTTTTCAGTCCTCTGTAGCTCTTAATATCTTTTTGCCAAAACCTGCTTCTCCATCATTTTTTATCAAGCTAGCCAGGTAGGTTGTGCGTTGCTTTCTTTTGGTCCTCAATCTTTCCTGTGAATATAACATTTTCCAAGTCTTCTTTCCTCATTATATAGCCGACATAGCTCAACTGTCTCTTCAAGTTGTTAAATATAAGTGTCCATTGTTGTCATTGCTTACATGTTTGGCCTGTGTTATTCTAAGAAGGCTTCTGTAGAACCGCATTTCTGCTGCTTCATGTCTCTCATTAATATATGAGAAAATTCGCTGCCATATAATAGTGATACCGCATAACAATCCTAGAGTTTTTCTTAGTTTCTAAAGATAAATCTTTTTCTTAATATATTTCTCAGATTTTAGACGACATACTTAGCGTTTGAATAAAAAGAATATATATATATATATATATATATATATATATATATATATATATATATATATATATATTAATTATCGACAAAACTACTAGATATGAAATTTTTTTTCTACCAAAATTCAAGAATGTAATTATACCAAATTGTACAAAAGATCAAGCTAGATAACATGTAGCGGAGGGCTCTTGATCGGGTCTTCATCACATTAAGTAGGGAGTAGTTGATGCGATAGGCAACAATAAACTACCGAAGAACTCAAAATTGATCGCTGCTTTTAAATAGTTTATTAATATCTATGCCTACCTTTTAAAGATTAAGCGATATTTCTTCTGTCGCCAAATATTTTAAAGGCAATTTGATGTACGCTGGTCCTTACCTTCCGTACAATCATTTTTATTTCATGAGTGACTTTCGTTGGATTTCACAATTAATTTCGATTATTTCCAAATTTATTTCCAATTGTTGTCATAGAAAAATTGGTCGCAAAAAAACAAAAACTGAAAATTGCCGAAAACAATCGCAGTAATGAAAACTTGAGGAACCAGCATTTCAGGATCGCAGGTTCGTATCTGGCCTAGAATTTTTTTAATTTGCTCACGGAGTCGGTCTAATTGGTTTGGTTTGTTTTGTTTTACGGCATATTAACCTCAATGGGTCATTTAATGTCGACACCATTCTTTTTTTTTGTCCTGGTAATATTTTTGTTTTGTCAAAAATCTATTTCTGTTAATATTTTTGCCTCAAAAATGTATAGCTGCTAACATTATTTTTTTCTAAAAAATATAGCTGGAACTATTACTTTTTTCAAAAAACGTATAGCCGGCAAAACTATTCTTTCAAAAAAATATATATATCTGGTAATATTATTTTTTTCAAAAACGTACAGCTGGCAACATTATTTTTTCAAAAACGTATTATCAGAGGTCTTGCTGTTGGAAGTAGTTTATCGTCTTACCCTGGGCGTGGATGTAGTTTATTGTCATACACAGGACGCGGAAGTTGTTTATTGTCATACCCAGGACGCGGAAGTTGTTTATCGTCATACCCAGGACGCCGAAGTCGATGTGATTGCACAATGGTATGATCTGTTGGGCTACAACATCTAAGAGTAAGGTTTTTCAAAGTAATTAAGGGTTAAGCAAAGTAGGATTTACTCTTCCGAGGAAAGAAATTATACGCGCTGAAGAAACCCAAACCCCTTTTTATCGCTGAATGTGAGATTTTATTTTGAAAATATATTTCAACTAAGATATTGAATGAGGATGTTAAAAGCACGCTTCTGATGCCATCCGTGTTATGAAATAGTTACAAGTGTGGTACAGCTTCAGGATAAAAATTATTGTTTTTGTCCCTGAGGAAATTTTTATGATTACTGAATCGAAGACGTAATTTCGTTCCAGATGCTCCAAAATAATTTCCTGTATTATATACAATACTTAACACAAGAAAAACCTAGAACGCTCAAGAATTAAAACAACAGTATATGTATAGAAAACCGCAAGTCAAGGTGGCTACAATTGAAAGAAAAGATGAAAAACAGAAAAAGAGAAAAGGTAAAAAAGCCCATATGCGGTGAGTAAAAAGTGAAAAAAAAAACAAATAACTTCGACATTCTACACGTGCACACATACATGCAGACGGTCGCATGCGCGCGACACACACACACACATACACTATAATAAAAAAAATGAACCAGTGGAAAGTGGATATAAAGAAGAAAAATCGAGAAGTATAAGCAGTCAATTGCTGATAGCCTCTGACGAATGGATGGACCCGTTTATAAAACACTGAATCGGGAAGCTGAAGTAACGTCAATGAGCTAAGTGACAAACCATTTACTTATATATATATATATATATATATATATATATATATATATATATAGTGTGTGTGTGTATTTTGACAGCAACCCTTCTTTTATACATGATTCGTTAAAGACAGTTGACAAGCTACTGCGATTAAGCCTTTTATTTATTTTTTCTTGTGTCCTTACAAAAAATGTCCAAAGGATCTGCATATCCGAACGCTTTCGGCTATTATTCTAGCCATTAGCAAGGGCAGTTTTTATCTTTTCATTTTTATCTAAATGTGTTTTTTTTATGTATGTGTCTAAAGTTGTACAAAGGTTTTATTTTCCGAAAACGGTCAGCCCAAGCTGACCAAGTTTATAGTTAATATTTTTGTGTGTTGGCGTTTTCTTTTTTTATTATTAGGTGTTCCATTAGTTTTAATATTTTTACATGTGGGTTAGGCTATTATACTTGTATGTTTTTGATGAAGACTACCAACGAAGATGCCTATATGGAAATACATAATACTGGATACCCATTACGACCCTTTATTTCACAGATCCCAACCCACATCCACGAGATGTCAAAATTTCTTATCAATATTATAACTTCATAACTAACTACAAATTATAGCATCGTATCAACTCATGGATTCATCCAGGCCGTAAAAACTATAAAACCGACCAAAGGTCACTCTAATTTGAAAATTTATTTACAAACATGCCCGTTGATCAAAACATAGATATAATCCTTAACTCAGTGTATAAAATTATTTCCACCTCCAACCATCGAACAAAATGAACTCAAAATATCTTGGATGTATGCACCACTAATATCCCTTTCGATGATCATAATGGCAACATCTACACACAAACTAATAGAACGTCCTGGGTATGACGGTAAACTACATCCGCGTCCTGGGTATGACGGTAAACTACATCCGCGTCCTGGGTATGACGGTAAACTACATCCGCGTCCTGGGTATAGCGATAAACTGCACCCAACAGCAAGGTCTCAGATAATGTTTTCAGAAAAATAATGTTGCCAGCTCTAAGTTTTTGAAACAATAATGTTGCCAGCTCTAAGTTTTTGAAATAATAATGTTGCCAGCTTTAATTTTTTTTATAAAAGAAGTAATGTTGCCAGCTATACGTTTTTTTGTAGAAAGAAGTAATGTTGTCAGCTATACGTCTTTTTGTAGAAAGAAGTAATGTTGTCAGCTATACGTTTTTTTGTAAAGAAATAATGTTGCCAGCTATACGTTTTTTTGTAGAAAGAAGTAATGTTGCCAGCTATACGTTTTTTTGTAGAAAGAAGTAATGTTGTCAGCTATACGTTTTTTTGTAGAAAGAAGTAATGTTGTCAGCTATACGTTTTTTGTAAAGGAATAATAATGTTGCCAGCTATACGTTTTTTTTTTTGAAACAATAATGTTGCCAGCTATACATTTTTTATTCCATACAAAATTGGCATTTAAAATTCATATAAACTGGATTTGGCATTAAATAACCCACAGTGGTTGATATGCCATAAAACCCAAACAAACAAACAAACAAACTAATAGAGTTAATATGGGAAATCATCTCTGTCTTTTCTTCACCAACTACTATATCTTCCACATAGAAAAGACGATATTTAAACAAGTCACTAAACCCAAAATATATGTCCGCTATATGGTCGATATTTTTATTTTAGCGAAAAACAAACAAGAAATTAATAACCTAAAAACCGCATTCGAAAAAAATTATGTCCTTTATATTACAAATGACCTTACTCAAAAAAATATTCTTAGACGTTCTCGTAGAATTCAGTAATAAGACATTCACCATTTCACTATACAAAAATCACCAGAATTCATTTTCTCGTCCCCTTTTCCTTAAATAACTCAATCATGTAAAACAGACTCTACTTAACAATGATTTTCCTAACTACTTCATCGAACACCAGATTAGACTATTTATTGATAACGTATATAACATCGATACTGAACATACATTTAAAAAACAGTAATTTTAATATCTTCTCCAAAACCCAAATACATGTCAGCTATAAGCAAGAAGAATTGTCTCGTAGAAATATCATTAAAAAATATACAATTCCTGTAGCCCTGGGCAAGAAAATTAAATTATCAATTACAAAAAAAAATTAAACAGCGGAAAAATCGAAACTGCAAAGAACCAAAGTTATTTTCAAGTTCAAATGGGCTTTAAGGAACTGTTTTCTTGATTAAATCAAATTCATAAATAATTGCATTGATCATACTCGTGCATGCCTATCTAAATGACTTGCACCTACAAGACTAAAGCACATTAGGATTCATTGAACACAAATAATAACGTGCCAAATTCCCGCCGAAACTTACTAGTAGAAAATACAAGTATAATAGCCTCATTCTCGTGTAGAAAATGGTTGAACATAATGAAAGTCCTAATAATTAAAAAAAAAGGGGAAAAGCCAACACACACACAAAAAAATTAAACATGAACACGGACAAGATGTGTTGACTTTTTTGGAAAATAAAACATTGGTATAACTTCAGCCACATACATAAATGCCAACATATTTAGTTCAAAAACAAAAATCGTCCTTGCTAATGGCTAAAAGCGCAGTCGAAATCGCTCGGTGATGTAGAAGTTTTGGACAGTTTTTAAACACTTTGTATGAAGAAAAGACAACACTTGTAAGAAAAATTTAATAAAAAAGCTTAATCACTCACACATCCTATCTGAAGTCAGTGCTCTCCGTGGAAAGCCGATAGCAGCCATAATTGATAATGTTCGTCCTTAGTTCAAGATTGACAGGAAGCATTTGCAGAGCCCGTATATAAATTACCTTGCCTGGTGCCATCTTTTTCTAGATGTTTAAATGTCTGTATCATTCTTTGAATATTATTTTATTTGTTATTTTTGTTTTTCTTTATTCTTCTAGATTGTTTGTACGTATCCTTCATTTTGTTGTGGTTATTTTGTTCTCCATATTGATGTTAATTATTAAAGTTCTTACTTTAGCACTCCACCTCAACATATTTCATTTTGAATGTGTTTACATTAAAGGGTTTCTTATCAAGGCTGAAAAATTGATGCGACAAGAATGCATTAAGGCTTACCCTCCCATATTTTATTTTGTAGCAGAGACCAGAACACCTGGTGCTTGAACATCCAGCACTGAGAATTTCGTCTGGATGAGGTAGATAGTGAAATAGTAATTAGGGATTTTAAAAGTTGTTTTTAAATGTATACTGTATTTAAATTAACACAAACAAGTTTTGAATTTAAAAACTTTTGTTTTAAATTGTGTTTAAAATATCTCCAAACCTTTGTAAATTGATGAAGCCAGTTCTTTTTCTTCAAAATGCCAAGGAATCAAAGGTAAAGTTCGAGGTTTCGAGACGTGAAGTTTTGAAATTCCGTAGAGTTTACGATTCGAAGAAATCAAATCAATTGAAATTCCAGGGCGCTTGTAATTCCAAGAACTCTGCTCTCTGCCAGAGATGGAAATCCGATCAAAATCGAATCGGTTGGAATTTTGAACTTATAGCACGAATCAGAGTTAAAATGAGGTTTTGATGTCCCATGGAGTGAATTGTTGAATTAAAAGTAGTTTCTTCAAAATGATCATTGCATTTTTTTTTTCTATACTGAACCATATGTCCCTCAGGTTTTGGGCCAGAGCCGCAATTACCCCTCCGAAAATGCTATCTAAAAAGTACGCACAAGAATCATTGACCTGATGCATTATTAATTCCAAACAAAGACGAACTAATGCTACGCGAAATGGGCTTTTGGAACTGAATGGGTCGTTGTGCATTTCTTTAACATCTTTTCCGTGCTGTGTCTATTCAGAAACTTGATTCATGGCTCATCACAACTTCATGTTTTATGGAGCTCTTAATCAATTTTGTCTATCGCTCCTAAATCCCGCTCCGCCATCCTTTCACTCAAGCTCGCCATGTAGTTTATACCTCTTACTTTCCCTCTGTCCTTCTTGCTTTCAATCTGTCCTGTGAGTATCAAATTTTCTAAGCCTACTCTCTTTATTATGCGCCCTAAAAATTCCAACTGTTCTGTATTGTACAGATAATCTTCATTGACATTATTTCAGAAGAGGTCTCGTGCCTTGACCGCCTATTTCGACTACAAAGTCGAACTCATACATACAATCCGTCTCTAAAGATGATGACAAAATATTAGGTTCCCTGCACCGGTGAAGCAACTACCTGATTCCCCCTACTATATTATATCTTTGCAAGAGACAGATAAAGCCGAAAATGGACTACTGCTACCATATATATTCCAAAGCTATCCAGTCTTCAATTTTCACTGTACATAGAGACCAAAAGCTTCTCTAAGTCTTTGTGGATGATAAATTATTTTAAACTCTACAACCTGTTTCCACGCAATCCTATCCTGTCCTGAGAAATGCTTAACAAAAATTAATACCCCCATAGTCTCATCAGACCATTCCCTTGGCAGTGATTCCAAATTGATGCCAAACCAATGATATCCCTTGATTTACCGTTCGATAGGAAGGAGTTTTACTACACGAAGGTAGATAGTGAAAGCTTTCACTTCTATATGACGGAAGCTATTCTCTCTACCTTTTTCAAACACACTGCTTCCAAAAGAGTTGCCCCTGTCTCAGAATTAATCTTTCCTAGAATAGAGAGTTTTATACAAAAGAAAAATTGCAGGAAAAACCAAACAGTCAGCCCTGGTTCACCTCTAAATGCGCTGCAGCCATAGTTCAACGGAACAACTAATTTAGTATCTAACGTAAGAAGTGATATAATCTGGCCCTTACTGCTTTCAAAACCGCCCGCAATTTCTGCGGGCGAGATCTGGAGAATGCAAAGTGTAGCTAAGGCCAACGTTGAAGAGAAGCTGATTGGATCTCGTAAATTCTTAAAAATCACCAACCAAATCATGAACAGAGTTAAAGCGACAATGCCCACCATTATAAAATGTTCATTGTCATATCTGGCTCGACCGACAAGTCGAAGTACTTCACCTTGATCTTTGACTCAAATTCAGCGTTAGATGACAAATACCATCCCCTTCCCAACTTCACACATCTCACTGAGCAGATTCTCGGAAATAAATTTATTTCAGCACGTAAAGACTTTAAACTTAGCAAACGCCTTGACCTTAACAAAGCCACTGAACCAGACAAAATTCTATCAACCGGGAATTATCCCGATCCTAAGGAAGTTATTCAATCACTGCTTAAAAGAGAACTACTTCAAAAGACTGTAGAAAATGTCAAGCGTATTCAAGAATTTTGCCGAGAGATATTCCCCACTCCCGATATAGATCCATCATCCCCCTCCGTATTATCAGTGAGGTTTCAGAGGCAATAATCATGCCACTTATATTGTAGCAAACCACCGATATTCAATACATATTCCATCGGTGAGGAGTATTTTTCACGCGAACAGCTTCTTACAGCGAACCAATGATTCGTGGAACAGACTCCCAAGATGATGTTTCTCCAATGACTCTAATATTAACCTGTTCAAGTCGTAAATTAACTGTTATCTTCCGCGTATAAACTGGCCCCGAACGTAATCATCTATTTTGCCCCTGGAGCTTGTATAGAGCGAATCTTACACTAAAAAAAAAAAAATACAAAACAAACAAAAATCAAGACATGCAGAGACTGGAGGTTAAGCTCTAACCTGACGTCGCTCTAACTATTCAATAGTAGAAAAGATGAGTTGAAGCTTTCAATACATTAAATGAAACGAGTTACTTTTCATCATCGACAACTCTATATTCACACCGGTCAAGAAAACACCTTATTCCATCTGTCATGCCCTTTCTTTACGAAAGTCATTGGATAAGCGCTGCTATATCAGAAGCTGAACAGTTCTTACTTTCCATCTTAGATAGAGTTCAGTTGTTTTTACGTGGCCATGTGTGTGGGTGATTAATTATTTTCCACCCAACAACACCTTTCCTATAGACGAAACGTTGCGAGATTCTCGTTACTGTATCGATATTATTTTTCGTTTTTTAATGTTTCGCCCCAAGGGTTAAATGGTCTGACATATTTAGAAACAGGAACAATGCTATCAAGCGACAACAATAGAAGAGTAATCGGGAAGACAGTAGATAACGATCTGACACTGGCATATAAATTTTTGAATATCAAATTTCGCTGGATAAAATAGAGCTGGAAGAGAGTTCTACAAGTGGGAAGTATGAGATAAAACTGTTAGAAGGGAACCTACGGTTACATCTAGTCAATTAAACTGTAAACTGATGAGACCTAGTTGCAATTCTAGTTCTGAACTTAAATAAAAAAATGTCTAGGAGCCATAACAAAGATCTCATCCGAACAATTACCATGCAAGTATTTATAGAAAAGGCAAAGGGAAGTAACATTACGGCGGTGGGAAAGGGACTCATGCCGAGACATCAGATCAGGACCAATAATATTGCTGATACGTCTTTGGATTTTATAAATAACCTATATCTGTGGCATTAATATTCTGTGGTTGAATGGTAGACTTCTAGATATGTAAAATAGATTCTGGAGAGAAAAATTGTCTAGAACGAAACAGTGAAAGAAATTCGTTTTAGCAGGTGACCCGTTTTCAGTATAGCATTTTCACTTCATTTCAGCCAAGAACGTTAGTCTTAGTTGGCAAAACTATTCACTTTGCTGATAGTAGTCTGAAAGGGGGCTCTTATATGATTAATTGAGAGCAGTTTAGTTTTGGAAGCGTTAAAATTAAAAAGCCATCTTTTAACCCAGTTAATAACAGATTACAAATGTTCAATTGGGTACAAGCATCGGTTCACACATTTACAGCTAAAAGTTGTTCTGACATAGACACAGAGTTAGACAATCTCCATTCCCTTCAAGTGACATTGGTAAGAAGAAAATTCTATTCGAACAGCTTCATCCCCAAAATCACAGCTATAGGGTACTTTCCCGAACTTTCGTACAGTCTTTACACGCTAAAGTGGGTAGACATTGTTCTGTATTCCTCAGAGGATAATTTATCGATTACGATAATTCCAATCTCTTCAAGTCTAAGGTCAACCGTTACCTATGGTACATATCCACAATATCTGAACTTAATTCCCTACCTATATCCACACAACTACTTCATATAGTAACATTCTACCTTGAGTTAGTCTTGGGCCTTGTACAGATAAATATTTATAAAGTAAAATCGATGAAAATATGCGTACATTAGTAAAATTTCTGCAAATGAATTCATATATATTATAATACTAGCAATATAATCCGTCTTCGAACGGGAATTTTTTGCCGTTCAATTGGAGCATTTTAAGTTTAAAGTCAGCCCACACGAAAATCAATATTAGTAACAACATTTGGGTGCAACTGAGTCACATCCCAATGTGTGGGGGAGCTAAAATTTAGAATGGGGGGAATGGCCCTGAAAAGGGAACTGTATAATAATAAATAATATTATTGTAATAATTTAAAATATATATTTTTATTAAAGCCTTTATGAAATATATATATCCAAGAACAGATAGTAAATAGTAAAACGTTGCTGGGAATTATAATGGACAGGAAGTAATGGAGAGCCATTGTCGCCACAAAACCTGCACTGAAGAATTTTGTATCAAACAAAACAAATTTCATCAAAATCGGATGAAAACTTTGGAAATGCATAAACAACATCCGATCGCGCGCGCACACACACACGCACACATGCACACACGCACACATACACACATACACACATACGCACACACACACAAACAGACACTCACACACACACACACACACACGCGCACTCACACAAACAGACATACACACACATTTTGAGAATTATATATATAGAGAGAGAGATATCTGATTTTAATTCTCAATATACAGAATAAATCCGTGAAATTGTTAAATAAATTAATTTCAAATATCTTTTCAGTTCGCAAACATTTACTTCTTATCGTTTTGTGTGTGTGTCTTTATACTGAATATGAAACACGTTGAGAACAAATTACGAATTGTTTTAGAGTTATCACCGAGTTGTTTTCGTTTTCACATCCTCCTCAAGTATCGTTTGCAGTAACTATGGAGTAGGGTGTGTCCATCCCCAGAACTTTAGGCGCTGTTCCTGTGCTTTTAAAAATCAAGTTGTTTTTTTTTGCTTTTGTTTTTGTTTTTTTACAGGATCAAGTTGCCAGTTCCATGCCCAACCAGTTTGAAATTCAGAGCTGGCGTTGTCAGCGAGGATACAATATCTTAATCTAATCTACTTTTTAACACATAGCTGGGAGAAAATGGTTGAGTTATACCTTTCTCAATGGTAAATACCCTAATATGAATGCAATAAACACGACTGGAAATCGAATACAGCTCACCTATTTCTCGTTCAGAGGTGCTAACGATGTCTTTTAATCATTTCACACCAAGCTAGGTAATAAAGTCACTAAGACGCTAGTGTTTGCTGAGTGTTAGAGAATATATATATATATATATATATATATATATATATATATATATATATATAATCAACAGATTAAAAGGTTTATTGAATGATTTCAGAATTTGGCTTAAAAACCATTAAATTTTTATCGCATTAGAGTTTTGTTAGGTATTATTTTATATATCCTGTTTTATTTTGTCGAACTTGTTGGACATGCTATGTAGAAACAACTCAGTACTTGTGTCATCCGCACCAATACCTAATGTGGGAACTGTCAACCCCAGGATTGTCATTGATGAAGATAAGAATAGAGTCCTGAGTTTGTGGAGAACGCCACCTTGTCGCTGTTCTTATCTATAGCAGGTAATACATCGGAGTTTGACCTGAAGAAACAGAAGTCCTATTGTTTATTCGAAAGGAGGTCGTGCGATATGAATTAGAAATAAATATAAGCATGACTATCGCTTTAAAGCAGATGTCTAACATTCAGCCATCCTTAGAATATTGCTGCTAAATATAGTCCGGTTCCTCTACTATTTACATTGAGCTCCTTCATAAAATCAAAAGCGGTATCAGCCATATTATTGGTCATGATCTGACAGCTCGGCTTCAATCACTTTCCCACCGCTTCCCTCTCTCTTTTCTATAATTACTTTCATGATAATTGTTCTGATGAGCTCTTCGGTATAGTACCTAGACTTTTTGAATTTAAGCGCAGTATAAGACTGGCGTCGAGGTCTCATCTATTTTCAGCTGTGCTGGCTAGATATGGCCGTAACTTCTATGCTAATAGTTTGTTTTCTTTCACCTCTCGCTTGTGGATCTCCCTTCCGGATTCATGCTTTCCAGCCAACTTTATTCTGCAAAAATATAAATTCAACTTCAATCACTATCTTCTGCCCAATTGATTACTCTTCCCTCTTTCCTATCCGGATTTTAAGACATACTAATAATGGACGAGTCCATGATAATTTATGTTGTGGTAGGATCCACCTAATTTGCATAGTGGAGTACCGACCATATAAATATGGTTGGTACCGGGAAGAGAGGGAAGGAATCACGAGATTCTGAGACCGAGAGACTGACTGTCGGCGACTGTCGAACTCTCTGCATTAGCAGAGGGGAACCCAGACGAGGCTTTGCCGAAGGGCAAAGTTTCGTCCGGGGAGGTTGACAGGGCCTGAACGCGTCTAGGCGGGTTCAGAAAGGCCATATTTTTGGCCGAGCCTACGGGCTCGGGGATACCCACATTAAAACGGCCTTGTGCCACATTCGATCCTCGTGGGTGGATTGATAAATACAGGAATCAAGAGATTCAACCAGAGACTCTGCCCGACTGCGACTCAGTCAACACATTCTCCAGGAACGGTCTTCCCAGGAATATACAAAAGACTATATGTAAATATTGTGTACACATTCTTGTTTCAATACATTTTGTTCTAAGTACATTTTGTGTTGCATTATTATTCCATGCATTAGTCAATTTACATTAGGAAGTTGATCAATAAACTACTCACTTAAAAAAAAAAAAACATGTCCGGTACGTTTCTCTGCGCCAGAACTTGACCGAAGGGTGAATATGCAGTCGCTCTTACACATATAAAATTGTTTTGTTTTCAAATGAATGGGAATTTACTTTCTAGAGGCAAGGTTTCCCACATGCGCAGATATTTCTTTCTTACGTCCAAAACGTTTTTGCAAGACATAAAAAAACAGTTTCTCAACAGTGCAAAAGTGGGCATCTGAATTTGGGAGAGGTAGGGAGAGTCTTCAATACGTCCAAGGATTTGAACGTCCTGCACGTACCACCACCGAGGAAAACGATTGATCGTGTTCGTGACATGAGGATGGGAGACAGGCAATTGTCTATAAATCAAATAGCCAATGATATTAATATATCCCGTTAAATATGTGAGAATATTCTGCACAGTAAACGTGGCATGACGAAGATTAATGCTCGGTAGGTTCTGAAACCTGATCAAAAGCATGCAGGCTAATCGCATCACAGGAAGATCTGACATTGTTTGAAAGAGATAGAGCTGGTTTCCTTGAACTTTTCTTAACCCAAGGCTAGAAACAATCCATGACGTTGAAACACCCTCTTGACCTGCTCTAAAGAAGGTCAAGGTCGTTTTATATAAAGAGAAGTTATTTATCTCTGTTTTTTCATAGATGCATGTAGTATTTATTGACTATCTTCAAATGGTCACACTATCAACTGAAAATACTATTCCAACTTACTGAAGTAGTTACGAAAGTCTCTCAGGAAAAAACACCAGGAAAACTAAAGGAAATACACTAGTTTTATCAGGACAACCACGCATACACACAAGTGCTTGTTTTCAATGGCTGCTTATGAGTGCCTGTGGTTTCAACAGGTTGATCACCCTCATTATTCTACTGATATGACAGTCATCTTTACGCTGATATTGCCTTGGAACTGTTATCGTAGTGAAGATGACATCATGGCTGCTCTAGATGAGTTTTTGGGCAACAGGATGAAGAGTCTTATTTGAAAAATGACGGTTTACTGGGAATGACACAATGCAGATATTAATGAGAAGATTTGAAATTCATGCATGCAAGATACGACTTCACCAGCATCATTCTTTATTAATCAGCCTCTACATTTTTCAGCTCAACCTCGTACATGGAAAGAAACAATGCATTTTATTAAGAAGAAGAGTTGAAATAAATGCAACAAATATTTCACATCACTTGCATCATACCTTCATAATCAGCCTATGAACATTTAAGCCTACCCTCGTACCTGGAAAGAAACAATGCAGTTAAGAAGAAGAAGAGTTGAAATAAATGCAACAAATATTTCACATCACTTGCATCATACCTTCATAATCAGCCTATGAGCATTTCAGCCCACCCCCGTACCTGGAAAGAAACAATGCAGTTAAGAAGAAAAAGAGTTGAAATAAATGCAACAAATATTTCACATGACTTGCATCATATCTTCATAATCAGCCTATGAACATTTCAGCCTACCCCCGTACCTGGAAAGAAACAATGCAGTTAACAAGAAGTGTTGAAAAAATGCAACAAATATTTCACATCACGTGCATCATACCTTCATAATCAGCCTATGAATATTTCAGCCCACCCTCGTACCTGGAAAGAAACAATGCAGTTAAGAAGAAGAAGAGTTGAAATAAATGCAACAAATATTTCACATCACTTGCATCATACCTTCATAATCAGCCTATGAGCATTTCAGCCCACCCCCGTACCTGGAAAGAAACAATGCAGTTAAGAAGAAAAAGAGTTGAAATAAATGCAACAAATATTTCACATCACTTGCATCATACCTTCATAATCAGCCTATGAACATTTCAGCCTACCCCCGTACCTGGAAAGAAACAATGCATTTAACAAGAAGTGTTGAAAAAATGCAACAAATATTTCACATCAATTGCATCATACCTTCATAATCAGCCTATGAGCATTTCAGCCCACCCCCGTACCTGGAAAGAAACAATGCAGTTAAGAAGAAGAGGAGTTGAAATAAATGCAACAAATATTTCACATGACTTGCTTCATACCTTCATAATCAGCCTATGAACATTTCAGCCTACCCCCGTACCTGGAAAGAAACAATGCAGTTAAGAAGAAGAAGAGTTGAAATAAATGCAACAAATATTTCACATCACGTGCATCATACCTTCATAATCAGCCTATGAACATTTCAGCCCACCCTCGTACCTGGAAAGAAACAACGAAGTTATAAAGAAGAGTTGAAATAAATGCAACAAATATTTCACATCACTTGCATCATACCTTCATAATCAGCCTATTTACATTTCAGCCCACCTTCGTGTCAGGAAAGAAACAACGCAGTTATAAATATCAGTAGAAACAAATGCAAGAAAGATTTTACATATCTTGTATGATACCTGCTTAATCAGCCTATGAACATTTCAGCCTACCCTCGTACCTGGAACGATACAATGCCGTTATGAAGAAGAAAATTTGAAATAAATGCAAGAAAGATTTCATATCTCTTGCATCATACCTTCATTATCAGCCTATGAACATTTCAGCCCAACCTCGTACTTGGAAAGAAACAATGCCGTTAAGAAGAAGCGTTGGGCACCACAAGGCGGTGTAATGGTTAGCATGCTCGTCTCGCTAGACAATTACCTCTGAGTAGTTGGTTCGATCCTCACTGGTTGCCTCATACTTTCGACCTTTTGCCACATCTAAGCTCCCCTTTGGAAAATCTTTATTAATAAGAAAAGTTGAAATTAATGCATGCAAGATTTCAAAGCTCGAGCATCACATTTTCGTAATCGACCTATGATCTTTTCATCCTCACTCATATTCTGATCTGGTAGATCAATCACTCTATTCTCACTATATTATCCTGATTTAACTATCATTTTTCCCCGATAAGAAAAAAAAAGACCTGGCTGGGAACTAGTATCACATTGATGATGACGTCATATCAGCTGTTGATGAGTTTTTTTAGCAACAGGATGAACAGTCTTCTGCGAAGAATCAGATGTCGGTTTACCTGGATAGAAACAATTCAGTTATTAATAAGAAAAGTTGAAGTTAATGCATTGCAAGATTTCCAAGCCCTAGAATCGTTCCTACATGAACTTTTCAGCATATATGTGTATTTGTGCCGGCGTGTGCATGTGTGTCTTATCTGCATGATAGTTCGACTTTTGAAAGTTGTGTATGTGAAGGATATAAAGATTGCACATATGCGCATTGTCATTAACTACGAACCCTCTTGATGTCCAACGGGTGCATAGCGACGTCGACGGAAATTTGCCACTGGTTTGAAAGAGGGATAATTTCGTTCTGACGCGTTTTCTTTCACTGGCGCAGTAAATGAAAATTTCCGAGCAACGGGATACGAGGCTCTATAGCGGAAATGATACCGACAAAGAAGCAAAAAAGCCCCTCGAAAAGGTGAAAAAAAAAATTGAAAGCGAAATAGAATTGAACGAAACTTATACTCCTGTAGAATGTCAATGTTTTCTACGTGGATGCCAATTAGAAGAACAGATAACATGAGCAACGGTATCTGATTGTCAGGATGTACATTTGCAAGAGATTCCTGCAGTTTGAATTGAGGGAAGCATCGTCTCCAATATGTAGAAAAAGAATACCTCAATGTTAAAAGTATACATACACACACACACACAGACACATACACACACATATATATATATATATATATATATATATATATATATATATATATATATATATATATATGTATATATGTATGTATGTATGTCTGTACAGGGTGTCCATAAGGTTCGTGTGAATTTTAAAAAATTGATAACTTGAATTGTATTTGCGATGGAAATAATCTGTGAAAAATGTTATAAAATCTAATGTACCTAGTTTTAAGTATAGCTAAATAATTCATGTGATTTCAGGCATTACTGTAAATCAGTTCGCAAATGTTTTCCGTGAACTGCAAAGTCGTATTACCCTTTGTATTGCTAAAGATGGAGAACAAGTGGAAACTTAACTAAAATTTCAATAAAACCTTAAAAAAATTTAGATTTACTTCCCTTTAATCATTTTTACAAATTATTTCTATCGCAAATACAAATAAAATTATAATTTTTTTTAAAGGGCACACGAACTCTATGGACACACTGTGTACATATATATATATATATATATATATATATATATATATATATATATATATATATATATATATATATGTGTGTGTGTGTGTGTGTGTTTGTGTATGTGTTTGTATATATATATATATATATATATATATATATATATATATATATTATACATTGCACATGGGTAAACATACATAGAAAAAGTTGAGCATACAACCACTGGCCATAAGAATAGTTATTTACTGTAACTTTACATGTTTCATGGTTCTATGACATCCAGATTTGAAACGGAGATGGAAAAAATTATGGCTATGCCATGATATATGTCGCATTTAAATTTCGAAAATCATACAACAGTGAAACCGGTAAACTTATTCCAAATAAATATTCTTAGATTACAGATGAATTTTACATTTTCTTTCTTATATATATATATTTGATTTGGTATTATCGTTTTATAATACTTTTCCATGTACTGATATAAATGTTTTAAACAATACCCGCCTAAATATATTTTATTTCAATATACCAAGCTTAAACCGAGTACTTCTAATGTGTTACGTATCGGCACACGCACATATCACTCCACTTCAGGTCACAATGATATCAGATCAACCAGTCTATAAGGAATGTGGAACCGGTACAATTACTCTGAAATAAATATTTTTAGACATCAGATTAATTTTGAAAACCATAAACAAAAACGAAAATTTCTTGAAGCTATATACATACAACCGTTTTAACCTTACCTGAACAAAATAAACTATGAAATCTCCACAAATATTTTTAAATACCTATAATTGGTAACAGAAGCCATTGTTTTATACCAAGACTTCCCATTCTTAAGACTTCTCACTTCAAATTCGCTCTCGCGTAGTCATGTGTGACGTCATGATTTGCGGTGCGATTTTCGCTTCTGGCGTCTTATATGCACGTTTGTCCTTGCTTGGAAATTATCCATGCAAACTGAAACAGACTATCATCACATTCTTGTCCGTGTATTGCTTAATATATTGTAATGTAATTCTCATCTTCGATAATGGCTTATGTAAGCCGAGAGCTCAGATAGGATTAAAAACATGTATCTATATTGTGATTTTTTTTTCGTTTAATGATAATATTATTAAGCTTATCAGACGATATGAAAGAATATACATCAAATGAATAGACAACACTTGTCTATATTATTTAATGAAACATGTATCAATATATATATATATATATATATATATATATATATATATATATATATATATATGTCTATTTAGGCAGAGATCCTTCTTTCATGCACATTTCATTGAAAACTACAAAAACGTGCTTTTTGTGTCATTTCTGCTTTGAATATACGCTCTTTCAGCGCTAGAGGGGGGGCGTATATTCAAAGCAGAAATGATATTTAATAATATTTATTTTCTTTTCGGATGATAAACTATATTAAAAGTGTCCGAATGTTCTTTTTATCCGACCGCTTTCGTCTATACATTTAGCCATTTTCAAGGATTATATTTTAACTGTTAAAATAAGAAATAGTTTGTTGTATGTATATTTAATAAAATGTTTTCATTTTTCAAAACGTTGTCAAGATAGTATGGCCATGTTCAAAGTTAATATTATTAATGTTTTTGTTGTTTTTATTAATAAGGCTTCCATTATTTTTAGTATTTTTTGCATATAGATGATGCTATTATATTAGTATGGTCAACAAGTAGGTGCGTACAAGAGCAAGGACTCTGATCAGGAGGCTTTGAGGAACAAGGAACCTCCTCTTAATTGCTGACCAGGGGTAGTAGCACCTGTTAAGGTCCAAGCTATGGGCAAATATTGAGGTAAAAGGAATTATAAAAGTGTAAAAATAGGTTTTTGTACCAGAAATTCATTGTAAATTTTTATTACCATAAATAAGTTTTTGAAGAAAAAAAAAACAAACTTTACCAGCAATACATTTTTGAAAAAAACTATTACCAGCAAAACGATTTTGAAAAAATATTACCAGATATACGTTTATGAAAAAAATAATATTACCAGCTATACGTTTTAGAAAAATAATATTACCAGCTATACGTTTTTGAAAAATAATATTACCAGCTATACGTTTTTGAAAAATAATATGACCAGCTATACGTTTTTGAAAAATAATATTACCAGCTATACGTTTTTGAAAAAAATATTATTATCAGCTATACATTTTTTATGAAAAAAAAAATATTACCAGGAAAAAAAGTTGACGGCATTAAATGACCCATTGAGATTGATATGCCGTAAAACGAAACAAACCAAACCAAAAGGCGATGGCCAAGTGTAGTTTTTCTTTTTATCTGAGAATATTTGCACATAGATAGTTATGATAAACATATAGTATTAATTTATGTTATATCTATTGGCAAAATTAATCAATATCAGGAATAGTGTCTATGTAAATGTAAAAGTGGATAGTGTGGTCAGCACTGAAGGCCTGAATACTGCGATCAAGCAAGAAAGAGAATTTACCTGCTCGGTGGAAACTTCACTCTCCATAGTGTTTGTTGCGAAAGACCAAATTCCAGGACTGAAATCCTATCTCTGTTTCACTTTCGGTTCGTTGTAGTTTTCTAATATTTTGCAATGTACTGACATAAATATTTTAAATACCAGCTTAATTGTAGTTTTCACTTAACCCTAGAACATTAACCATAGGTATATAGTACCCGGCGCAAATTTTACTATTTTTAATTACAATTTCTAGTACCTGATTGTTTTACCTAAATAATATATATTTTTAGTTTCGATTAATGTTAACTCAAAGTACAAAGTTTGAAGTGACTGCCTGTAAAATATTTCAAATAAAGATTTATATTTAATATTTATGTTGATATTTTCAAAATCGGGTATGATATACCCATGGTTAGTAGAGGTGTAACTTTAATTGATGGTTAGTGTTCTAGGGTTAATGAACTAAGCTTAAGGTCTTATGTGTTACATATTGGTACACGCAGGTATCATCCCACTACTGGTCACCTTCAATGACGTCACATCAACCAGTCTGTAATGAGAATTCTAAATTCAAAAGCGGGTGCAATACCTAAATCAAAATCTGTATTATGTTTCAATGCAATGGTTAACAAAAAACGACTGACTGATTATGTAGTGTGCAAGGATCCGTTTAATGGATTATGCAACAGGAGGGAAAGATAAAGGGATTATAAAGGGCTTATCGAGACAAAGTAGTCACGGAGATAGTCGCTTCCAGCTAATTCATTTTACAGATGTCTGCCTCAACATATTCTTATCATAAAAATGTCTACAAATGAAGCGGTCCCATGTAACAGAAATTAGTATTCGGTTGGTGCAAAAATAATGACGTAATAATGTCGTTTTTTGACGTATTTTTTAACGTCAAAAAACGACATTATTACGTCATTATTTTTGCACCAACCCAATAATGAAATTGTTTGCTGGTTAACTCCAAATGTAAAATGATTCTTGCTTTTGTTTCTCTGGCAATGTTTTTTTTTTTTTTTTTATGGGGGATATTATTTGAATCAGAATCAATTTTACTTTGATATTTATGTCATCCTCATCCTCATCATCATCCTCATCAACATCATCATCATCATCCTTCGACCTCCCTATGATTGGTTGAATCTCCATTGACAATCCCTTTCCACCTTGTTCGGATCCAGATCCCCAATGTCCAACCATGAGTCCCGAGCTAGGCTGTCTGGGATAGTCACTTTTTGTGAGAAGATATTTTCAGAAGGACGCCATAGGACTAAGGATTAGACTATTTCCCCGTCCCCTCAGTGACAGTGGACGGAAAATTGTAATCGCTTTTGTTTGAGCTTAACAGAAATTGGTCTCAGTCCTCCGTAAAACTTGTAAAAGATGAATTCTTCAAATGATGTTCTGGATTTTTCTAAGTAGATTAGTGTATGTTACATTCATTCGTCTTTCAAGGTAGGCAAATAATTGTCAAGTTTCTCATCCATAGAATAAAACTAGTTCAATAAATTTTGGAAAGGTTTGGACGTTTAAGGGGGGTGGAAGGTTCGAGCGCCAATTCTTGTGAAGTTTGTTACACACATTCCATAAATTTATTTGCATTAAACACCAACTGTAGACACCAAAATCAATTAAGTACATAAATTTAAATTCTTAAAAAGTGTTTTGACAGATGGCGGAAAATGTGAAACCGTAATCCAAAGGAATATGGTGGGACCGAAGGAAGCCTTCCAAAAGCGAAACAAAGACCCATGGGTAAAGTATGAATTCAGGCGACCTGACAATTGCATCGAGCATGAAACAGCCTGTTGCACCTAATTGTTGACTTCAGTGTTCACTTATATGTACAGTAGCGGCCATAATATGAGGAACGGAAACAACAAAGACATAAATATGTGTATTACTTAAAAAGTAATGCATGATTAGCAATTAAATTTTTACCGAATAAAGATTACGGTGTAATGCATAAATATTATACAAAGTTACAAAAATTTACATAATAGTTGTTTTTTTTTTGTAAATAAAAATTAAATGGAACAAAGGAAATATGCTACTGGGCAAAAGTTAAGGAACGATCTTGTTAATACTTAATTGTGAACAAAATATCAACAAAATTTAATATTTGGTAAACATCCCCTTATTTTCAATGACTTCTCTGCATCGTCGACCAAAGGATCTAATTAATTTCTTGCAAAAATCAGCCGTAAATCCCTCCCATTCGTCTTTCAATAACTCCCATAGGTGATCCTGGTTTTTCGGGTTTCTTTTCTGAGCCCTTTCTCCAATTATCTTCCAAACATTTTCTATTGGATTCAGGTCGGGGCTCTGGGTAGGCCACTTCATTTGGGCGATTCCTTCTTCTTCAAATAAAGCCATAACCTTCTGAGCCTTGTGGCAAGGTGCATTGTCCTGCATGAAAATAGGAGATTCGTAAAGATTATGGTATAATCTTGGTACCACATGCTGCCGAAGAAGCCTTTTGTAAATCTCAGCATTGATATTGCCATGTACGCGCAGAAGCCACTCGTGCTATTAATGAATCGCCCTTCAGTTATGTACTGAGTGCTATTGGCTACTGGCGTTTATATACATCACGTATATATTAGGTTAAAAATTTCCTATTCTCCGCCCTGCCTCGATAGCTTAGAGGTAGAATCACTGACTGATGCCAAATTGGTCGAGTTTCTATCCGGCTTGAAGCAATCGTATCTTTAGCTACACTGATGAGCTGTGATACAGCTAAACAGGCTTGCATGTGGATGATTTGATAGATATATAAAGTTGTTTGTAAGCTAAATTGTCATTTTAGTAGACCTTCCGTTTATTTTTTAAACAATATATTTATTTAATTTGTCTACCAGGTTTGAATATTCGAGAAATCTTATTAGTGAAAAATATGCGATTTCGAACCTGCGTTTCCCTAGGGGTAACCCGGATTTAATCTGACGTGCATTGAACTCTCGGCTATAGAGGTTACGTTAGTATACGAAGCTGAGCAGATATGTCTATTTTAAGAGCCGGAGAGAAATCTGTCTTTCAAAGCATCTCCTTTCTTCCCCCTCTCTCTCTCTCTCTCTCTCTCTCTCTATATATATATATATATATATATATATATATATATATATATATATATATATATATGTATGTGTGTGTGTGTGTGTGTGTATTTATATACTCTGATGAAAAGTCTGAGACCGCATTGCTTTTTTTCTCTCAACTTAAAATGTGAATCATGTTTCATGTCTTTAACCAAATAAATTTGTTTTTCTTTATGCTTGCCTGCAATTAAGCAACAATTTAAATTAAAATGAATATAAAATAATTATACTTTCAATTAAAGAAAATTTATATTTTCTTTCATCAAAGAATCCAGCACGGATATTTATTACTGTGGAGCAAATTCTTGGCAACCTTTCTGGTAACTTGTAAAAATATGTTTGTTGAAAGTGATTCCCAAGATGTGTTTCAATGAGTAAACAACTTGCTTATTCTCAGGCAGTTCACTTCGAAATGGACGATCAATTTTATCCCAGAATAGTTCACTTGGTGAAAGACCTGGATACTGGTCTCAGATCAATTTTCTCCATTGAAATTAATTAGAATATACCCGATCCTTTCCCGGGCCCTAAAAATTCATCACTGCTCTTTCCACTTACTTTACTGGAGTAACTAAAGGATTTTGGAAAAAATAACAACAAAAAAGACACAAAACGATCCTTTAAGAGCAAAAGTGAACAGATGTACTGCGCGCACTTAATTGAAAATCGCTCGTATCCCAAAATTCAGCTCGTTTCTCAAAGTAAAATATCGGGCAAAATCTGTCTCGTATCACAAAAAAATCGTATATATACATATAAAGAAAAGAGATAGATTATTTATTTATTAATCCGGAATATATATATATATATATATATATATATATATATATATATATATATATATATATATATATATATATATATATATATATATATATATTGTTTAAACGTTATTTTTAGTGGATACTCATATTTAAATAGAGGATCCTATTGTTTATTAAACAATATATATATTTATTTATTTTCGTCTAGCGGCCTGAATATTCGAGATATTATTAGGGAAAAATATGCAATTTATAGCAGGATTCATACCTCCGTTCCCCTAGGCGAATAACCTCATTACATCATATATTGACCTCTCAGCTACAACGTTAATTAATGACCAAGCAAAGCTTAACAGTACATTTAAACACAAATTTTACTCGGACTCTTTGAATATACATATCTCGAATGATACGTATCCTAACGTAAACAAAGCAATTTGCGAAGAAAGTGGAGGGGTTAATTCATTTATCCGTCACACTTTTATTATTAATTTGACAGTCGGATTTTGTGTAGACCCTACATTTCTTTTTTTAAGCGTTTCACCCCGAGAAAGGCGGGAGTCCCACTAGCACGCAAGAGGTTGCAGAGATTGAGAGTACAGAAGGTTGTTTGAGGAAAGTAAAAAGAAGGGGATTATTATCAAGGCATCAGAAAATGTCGATTGATATTACATTTAAATATTTGAAGTTTATAGCTATCAGGGAAGCATGTAAGAGAAAAGGGATTCCAGTGTCGGGAAGTCAGTGAGAAGAAGTTTTTGGAGGAAAAGAGGCGGCTACATTTACCTGTTTCGACAGTGAAAGTTTGAGACCGTGATACCGAATCTCGTCAGAGTAGTTGAAATGAAAATTTTTGCAGTAAAAGGCAGAGAAAAGCCACATTATGTCTGTGAGAAATTGACTGTCGTCGAGATGTCAGATCAAGAGCCATCGCATTACATATCTGTCTTTGGATCTTTTTCGAGAATCTCGAGATGGAAGCGGGGGTACCAGACCATATATGGCAACGGTATTCAATGCAACGACGAATGATAGATTTGTGTATTTGAAGGCTATACTCAGACAAGGAAAAACTTCCGGTGTGACACAGAGAAATAACTTTGAGGATAACATGGACCAATTATGTAAGCAACGGTAAGGTTTTAGAAAAGATTGAAACCAAAAGAAAACTTATACTTAACACCAGGAAGAGACAGGTGAAATTTATGTGGCACATCATTGTTGTGGCCTTGTCAGGGCCAGAAATACAGACACAACGAGAGGAAATGAGTTAAACAAATATATTAACAGAAACAGTAATACAAAACATAATACAACACAGGTTAGGAAGCAAATTGTTGTGTTGCTCTTTGGACTAGTTTGATTTAAAAGGAGAATTAGATTGTTTTTTTCTCCTGGTGTAACTTTCTAATGTCTGCTATGCCAGATTCCTCGATATATTTCGAATCTTGGCGTACACTTACGAATCTCTGATAGTTTTCCGCTATTTGTTGGGGAGTAAGGTTTGGCTCGTTTTCCAATTTGTTTCAAACTCTACGTCTAATTTTTAAGTCTTTAGATGAAACGAATCCCTGAACAAATATCAGACACTTGAAATTATTCGAACTCAATTCTGAACCTTTAAATTCGTCGCAAATGAGTGTTCACGACCAACGCGAATGTTGTGTAATCTTCACTATACTTTCTGGTTAAATTCATACGCATCCATTTCTAATGAAAAAGTGAAGGTTTTGGACTAAAATGTTTTGTAAGAAGTTTAACCACTTCGGTAAATGTCAGTTCGCTTGTTTTCCGCGGTAAAATATAGTTCACACATTTCGTGTGCTCCATGGTGCCCAGTCTTCAATGTAGTAGGCGAACTGTCTTAGAGTCTTAACAATTCGTGCAATCGGCGGGGTATAAATCCTTGTAACTTCTAAAATAGGAAGCGAACGCTATATCCTCGTACGGAGAAAATGCAAAATTGTCTTTTGCGTCTCTGATCGTGATTTGTGAGAACGCATTTTCGTTTTCACTAATTTTCCGCCTGTTTATCAGTTCAAGCAAGATTCCTTGCTCTTGTTGAATTTGAAGTAGAATTTCAGTTTTTGTTGTCTGATATCCGTTTGTTTCTGTAATGCGAGACTTTCTTCTTCAATTTGCTTTTGAAGTTCAAGCCGTTCTTTTTTCAGTTTGATTTTGAATTTCAAGCCGTTCTTTTTTCAGTTTATTTTTTAATTTCAAGCCGTACTTTTTGTATATCCAACTGGAGTTTTTCCATTCTTTTTTGCTGTTCAAGTTGGAATTTAAAAAATCGCGCCTAGCGGAATTAAACTCGTCAATGTTTGACTGTGTTTTTTGTCTATGATTAAACCGAAATAGAATTTAATTGAGGAAAAAATTACGAAATAACATTAATTTCTTACTCACTCAGGGAATCACGAGTCCTTTTTGGTTTTCTCTGAGAGACATGAATTCTCAGAAAGTTCAGTGTAAGTTAGTTACACTTTTTCCCGTTCGGTTTCTTTTTCTGGATTGCCAAGTACTGTTGAGAAGAAATAATATAGACAATTTCCACGTAGTCCTTTTGGGGTCTTCAAGAGTACTTAATAGACCGCGCCGCCAAGTTTTTCCGACCTTGTTGGGGCCAGAAATAAAGACACAAAGAAAGGAATCGAGTTAAGTATATTAACAGAAACAGTAATACAAACATATACAAATGAGAATGTTTCAGTAAGATGTTCGGTCCGACTGTCAGAGCTGACTGCTGGAAACTTCCCTCGCCAAAAGGCAGTACCTACTCCTATTTATAGCTAGGGGAGTCCATGCGTACGTGGGTAAATCATCATAAAAATAATGATGACGGAGGGCTTGGAAAATGTGAGGGGAAGAATGACATCGGAAAATCCCTCATAATCTACTTAATGAGCTTGAGTAAATTTATATCGGAGCAGGGATTGGCAGAAATTAGAAGAAAAAAAAGAAACAATATTTATTAAGAGCTAAAAAGGACAGCAAATTGTAAAGAGCCATGATCGCCTACGTCCTGATGGGACAAAAGGAAATGTGGACTTACAACCCTCCACACACACATACACACACACAAATATATATATATATATATATATATATATATATATATATATATATATATATATATATATATATAGGTAAAAATAAGATCCGTGGGCAAGTGATCCAAGTAGATCTTATTAATACAAAATACTAAAACTGATCCACAAAATATAATTATTTATAATTATAATTTATCATAGAGTATATAATTACAATTAATGAGATCTAAAAATTTCCCTCGTTAAGATGACCATTTTGTCAATGGGAAATATATTTTTCTTAGATTATCAATACACATACATTTACTAAAATCTATTTTTCCATGGTTAAATTTGTACTTGTATACCTATGTATACCTAAAGGATGTCATCACGCGTTGGAAAAAAAACACCCGTACCCTACGTTAACTTAATTTATTTTTGAGAGTAACTCATATTTTGATACAATAGTTGTCAGTGAAAATGAATACCCTACCGCCCTTTATTAAATTGATCGGATTTCCCTGTATAATTAGAAACTAATATTATGAATGTATTTGCTTATAAAGCTCAGTAAATTTTAAAATAAGTTATTCCAAAATTCGCTTGAAAATGAAACAGGACATAGGACTTTAATTCTATGTTGAGTTTTTTAGTTTCTGTGTAAGAAACATGGTAATCCCTTTGTAGCGATGGAACCATATTTTTAAAGAAGTAAATATATATATATATGTGTGTGTGTGTGTGTGTGTGTGTGTTTGAGTCGTGTGTGTGTGTTATTTAGGAATTAAGTGTCGCTGCCAACACTTGAGTTTGAACATAGATCGCCAGTGAGCAAACAGATGCGATCCGAATATGAATTAAGTGACCATATAGGAAACGCAAATATGTAGGAAGTAGTTGACGACTATTGATCGCGATTTTTAGTCTATCCTCTATACTATACGGATCGTTATTTCTATTCAATCATTTATTACTGTTCAGGTCACCATTTCTATTCTATCTTCTATTACTATTCGGACTGCTATACTCTACTCTCTTCACTATCCTATTTCATCATGCGTATTACTATTCTTTGGTTACTTTACGAGCGAGTATTACCGAGACGTACTGTTAGTGCGAATGCTATTCGAAGGCGTCTGACACCAGCATTGTTCAACGGCGTTACTATAGTTGTATCTGCGATTACAAAGTCTCTACTACAACGAGCATTACGAAAGTGACAACGAGTATTCCTTGACATTACAAATGCGTCAAACGAGTTTTCGTTGACATCACAAGGGTATATGAACGGTGTGTATCAAAAATACTTTTACAAACTTTTGGGACGGTTTCTCCATACCAAAGCAAGGACAAAAGTCCGTATAAACATGTGTGCGCAAATAATTTGCTTTTTGAGTTGTTATAGTATAAAGTTTACGCTAAGCGCTCTTAAATGTAGAATCGAGAATACAATCCCAAAATACATTTTACAAATATTGGGGCCTGCTTTTTTTAAGTTTTTAAATCTGAAAGAAAAGGAAAAAAAATATGAGACGCTTAAACTTAATTTACATTTAGAATCGGTCTAATTTATTCGAACCGTCATTGTATACCGTCATTGTAGTATATTTTGACACTTTTTGTAATACCTGTGTATGATGAGACCAAATAGATATAGTTCCAAAAATATGGGGGTTTTAACCACAGGATTTATTTATTTTATAACGCATCATGAATGTTATTAATTACACTTTTTGCCATGCCAAACATGTCTGCGAATCATTTCATATTATTTGCTAGTCCAATAATAATCTCATCATTTGCCATCTCCAGGTTTACATTTATGAGAAAACACAACATTATCACAGCACACAATGTACCCAAAAAAGCAAATACATAGGACATTTAATACATAAAACAATTAAGACAATTATGCCATACTTGTGAACACTCAGGGCCTATAATCTCATTGGATGGTAGCAGATCATCAATTCAAAATCTACATCAATATATATATATATATTAAAGACATTTTTATGCTTAACGTTCTTTTTATAGATACAAGTATTTAAGTAGATGCTCTGTTTATAATAAACAATATTAAAAAACTTTTACCGGCCTGAATGTCCGAGAAATTTTCATAGAAAATATTCGTCCTTGGACAGGATTCGAACCTGCATCCTATACGGATTTAACTTTTAAGTTTTGAAGAACTTGGTAATCCGTATGGGTAATCCCAAGGAGGATGACATCCTGAGAGCTCAATGTAAATCCAGAGATAACATTTTAAAGAAAAACAGACAACTTTAAGTTATCATTATAATAATTTATTTCACGTTTTAAAGGATGCCGGATCATAAGATAGCACTTGCAAAAAATGAAATAAAACAAAAAATGAAATTAAAATTTATAAGTAGTGTAAGTTTTTGTAATTTAACAGAGAGTGTAAATGGGATAGTTAAAAAGACATGGTAGAGTTTATATATATGGTGATCTTCTAAGCCCGGCTTAGATGTGGCACAAGGTCGAAAGTATGGGGCACCTAGTGAGGATCGAACTCACTACTCAGTCGTAATTGATCTAACAAGACAAATTTTCTAACCATCACACCTCTACAGAAATATATATATATATATATATATATATATATATATATATATATATATATATATATATATATATATATATATATATATATATATATATATATATGTGTGTGTGTGTGTGTTTCATTGAATAATATGGATATATTGTGTCTATTTATTTTTATACTGTTTCTTTCCAGTCGTCTAATCATTTTTCTGGTGTTAAGATGAAATTCAGCAAGCAAGACGCTGCAGTTTTTGATAACCCAAGTACTTTCAACTACAACGATACATTGTTTCCAACTGCAATTTTGGTTGATCGATTATGTTGGTTAAAAAATCGGATACAGCACGAAATGCATTTCTATTTGAATGTCCATTTTTGTAATAGGCTTCGATAACTTTAAAACGTTGTTTCATTGTTAATCTTTCCATGGTTGAAATTGCCCAAGACTTAACTTGTTAAATCTGAAAGAAAAAGAAAAAAAAAAAATCATGAGACGCTTAAACTTAATTTGCATTTAAAATCCGTCCAAGTTATTGGAACATCCTTTATTTATATATAAATTCTTTTTATATACTTTTATGCTGAACTTTAATTCCAATTTTTAGAGATGAAATTCAGATGCCGATACTCATAAAAATAAATCGCTTACAATGTAAAAGAATTTATATTGGAGAGATATCACGAAATCTAAAAGTCCGTATCTACGAACATGAAATATATTTACGTTTAGATAACCATACACACTCGATCGTAAGTAGAGGGAAGGAACTTGTTGAGAGCCGCAAGGGATAGAAGGAGGTGGAGAGCCATCATCGTCTACGTCCTGGAACGATATGGCACATAAAAAGAAAGAACCATACAAACTCTAACGTAATACGCTTCTTCCCGGCGACAAGTCTTCGTTTCTCCTCTCCTCGCTCCATCCCTCAATTTAAACGCATTGCTTAATTGACGGCTTATAGCTTATCAATTCATATTTGAATGGTCTAGACGTAACCGGAAGTTCTATGCTAAAAATTTCGTATCTCGCACGTCTCACTTCTGCAACTCTTTTCAGATTCCATGCTTTTCGGCCAAATTAGATCAACGAAAATTTAAATGCAATGTCAATTGTCATCTATTATCTCCCTGATTATTCTTCTATTGTTCTCGCTCCTTAATAATGTTTCTATTTTCAAAATATTTCACATATAGTAACCCCACCTCCCTTTTGTCTTAGTGGATTTACTGACTTGCTTGGGGTAAATTCGATTAAAAAAATTACTTTCTGGTATTGAATTACGAAATGGCAATTTTTTACGTATCTTTAGCGAGCGAGTTCTGTAGTAAACTTAGTTCGCAATAATCGTGTGCTTAGGGCCATATCACCTGGAAACACCGGTTATCTTACGATCATCAGAGTTAAATAACATCATGAGCGATCGGTACCTAGATGGTTGAAGGCTTGGGAATGCAAGGTGCTGTAAGCTTGGCTGTACGATTGATATAATGGGTAACAACACGGATTATTAAATCGGAAAGCTAACTTCGAATTCGATTTGGGTTCGTTACATTTATTTATTTGGGAATGGTATAGATACTACACTTCGACCTCCAGCTATAGATCAAACAGTAGCACTTGTATCAGTAAATGATTATTATCTCAAAATCTTTCTTACAAAATGCAAATGGTTGATAAACCGTAAAGTAAACAATCAATCAATCTAATTAGATTTAAAAACAACTCTGTAATAAGTAATTTATGAGATTCATCCAATATTGCTTACTAATTCCTAAATTATGATGTTCTCTACAATGGACCATCTTAGCTTCACGTTTTCCACTGACTTGCAATGAGAAACAATTTTTTTTACAATAGATCATTTCTTAATAATGGCTGATACAAAATAAAATACCTGCTACATCATGCAAACGCATATGATGCAAGGTAATGAAAAAAATCTGTTGAGTTGCAGCTCAGAGCAGACACCAAGTTCGTTGATAAGGTTCTATTTCTTGTAGCTTGTTGCTTAAAAATTACCCTTCGGCCATTTTACCCTTAAAATTGTTATGTTCTTCACCCATGAGTGAAATACATAACAATTCCTAGCAGTAAACCAAATTTTATTCTTAGATAGTAAATAAGCGACCTATCGAGGGTTGAGGCGTAAGTGAATGTGGAACTACAGCAGCTTAGCGGCCGTCGTCTAAATTCTTCGGCGAAGCTCACTTCGTTCCTTCCGTTTTCCAATCCTGCTATCAGATCTCTTACTGTCGGATGTAGTTTATCGTCATACCCAGGAATAGAAATCAACGTATTCCAATTGTAACTGAAAAAGCACAACTACTGCTTTATGTATGTAAATTTGTAATTTGTCTATGTGAGAATCAGATGATAATTCATATTCGACCTACACATTTTTTCTATACTGTATAGTTACAAAGTCACAAGTATTTTCACTAGTACACTGAATTTATGTATACTCTGTATATGTTGCTATCTAATGAACAGGAACAAATAAATCATAGTTTTATCTGGAATATCGTCAGAGATGAACTTTCAGAATCAAATAGGTAAATCCGTTATATTATCTGTATGTATAAATAAAATCCCAAGCCTTTATTTTTCGCACTACGCCCGAAACGACAATGTAGATACGCACACGTTGAAGTCAGTGAGAAACGCATGCGCATTCGTTCACTTCATTTAACTCTCACGTGTCAGCCGGTCGATTTGAGCATTTGTCACGACATCATGCCAAGCCATGTCGTCTCTCGCAGAATCTCGCGTGACTTGTGAAAGTTGAAACAAATCATTCGTCTCTGAAGAGACTTTCAAAAGCGACACATTGACACGATTTCCTCGCCACCGGCACTTAGAAACATACCAGTTCAGGAAAATTGTAATTGTCAATTAAACAAACGCGAAATGCGGCAAATCTATATCATAACTGTACCGGTAAATAATAAAAGACATACACAGATATGAGTTGCCCTCACTGGGGCGGACATAAATGTCTTTTTGGTCCAATGACTTCATTTTTGGAAAACACAAATATCAAAGAAATTAATATATCATTCTTTGAGTTTTTGTCTTGATATTTTTTTTCCTAATTTATTCTTGGTCGATCGATAATTTCCATCTATCTATCTATCTATCTATCTATCTATCTATCTATCTATCTATCTATCTGTATGTCTGTCTTCTTTGGATTTCACATTAAGAAAATTGTTTTTGTGTTGTCCGCTGACAAAATAGTTCGCGCCGAGTTCAAAAGCAGGATTTAAAAAATATTATTTTTAGAGCTTCTTTCACGGATGAGTGGCACAGTCAATTTGTTTATCTCCGAAACTGGCAATATCTTCACTATATATACAAGTCAACTACTCCAACTGTAATACAGACAGACACAAGCACATATACACACACACTCTCTCTCTCCCTCACACACACACACAGACACAGACAGACACTCACACACATATATATATATAGAGAGAGAGAGAAAGAGAGAGAGAGAGATTCAGAGAGAAATAGAAAGTGAGAGAGAGTATTAATACTAATAGAACTTTTGTCACTTAGCTGATTGATTGATGTTATATTCAATGTCCCGACTCCAGAGTTCCACAAACGAAACTTTTATAATCGACGCTCCACTCGTCAGAATGTTATATATATATATATATATATATATATATATATATATATATATATATATATATATATAATTAGAAAAAAATGAATCTAGTAATCTGACATAGATCGAGGTTTTGCCAAGAATAGGATCTCCACCAGAAAATACACCATCTACAAAAACATCTGTCGGTCAGTAATTCTCACTTCTCTGTTTATTCCTCGGTCCCCGGATGAAGGACACAGTCGTGTCTAAAAATTCCGAATTTAAAAGCTTTCTCGCTGTGCTTCATTTCTGTCATACAGCTAAGAATTAATATTTAATAAATATTTATAGTGGTGCTTATATTAATAACATTTCATTCGATTTATTAACTAACCTATCTATTTTATATAAAAGCTTACCTTTAAACATATTTCGTTATTTAGTTATTTCTTTTTACTTTGTTTTTTTACAGCTATTCTTACATATTTTTTTTAAGCTTGGTGGGAATAAGGTGTACAAATATTATCCAAAATGTCCATTGTCACAGCTAAGGGAGTAGTCACAAACGCTTTTGGCCATTTTGCTTTACATATTAGATTCTCTTCATGTTTTTAGTGTTTCAGATGTAATTTACTTAAGCATTTTAATAAATAGTAGGAGCGTTTATTCCGAGCCTTCGAATTTTATATTTTAAAAATACTTATTAACGTACCATTCCTACGTGTGGGTTGAGCCTGTTAGTGGAAGAGTGATGTCTAATATGCAGGCCTCTCTTACAGCGAGCTGTTTCCGGTAATATGATTTATATAGATTCTTTCTTTAGGCTTCTTCTAAATTGTGGTTGCATAGATGATTTTTACAGTTCTTTAACTTATATATATTGTTAATGTTTACCCAATGCAAAGCCTAAGGGTCACTCAATATAGTTTGTTACTGAGTAGAGTTTTATTAATGAAAGAAAGGGTAAGAATTACAAGAAAAACAGCTAATTAAGAGGTCAATATATTATTAACGAGTAAAATTTCAGAGTTCTAGAGTTGAGTTAGATTATAGATGCAAACCCAATCCAAGACAGGAAACAAGTGATAGGCACCTACTCCTGTTCAAGAAACCGGGGCAGGGTTTAACCCGGACGATAGGCTGTCATATCTGCGTTTGTGTGCACGTGATCCGGGGTATATTAAAAGGCTCTGGTGAAATAAACTATTACAATGGAGCCTTAAAGAGGTCTGTTTTTCTTTAAATTATTAGCTTATTTCATCCTACTTGGAATCATCCATACGGATTACCAAGATGTTCGTTACTTATATATTTATATATATATATATATATATATATATATATATATATATATATATATATATATATATATGAAATTAGGGACACAAAAATTCAAGCTACCTACCACATTACCCGGGTTTCGACCGTTTGGTATTCTCAGGTGTGGTAGCTTGAATTTCGATGTCCCTCATTACATTTCATTCTACAATCATTTTTTTTTGTATTGAGCGCTTTTTGGGATTGCCTCTTCTTAAACGCAGCTGCTTACAACCTCTTTTTACAATATATTATTTTATATCTTATATTGTATTCTAAATTGATATATATATATATATATATATATATATATATATATATATATATATATATATAAGTCATTTTTATGCTACACATTCTTTTTATAGATACAAATATTTAAGTAAATGCTCTATTTATAATAAATAGTATTAAACAACATTTACCGGCCTGAATGTCCTAAAAATAATTGTCGGACTTTGTTCATTTCATAATGTGTGACGTCATATATATATATATATATATATATATATATATATATATATATAAATATATATATATATTCACCACTCTAATCAAAACTCATATGCAGTTGTCGGGCTGTCGGTTTCCTGGGAACTGATCTCCTTGACCCTCATACGTCGAATTCGACGGGAGAGAGATTCGACTATATATATATATATATATATATATATATATATATATATATATATATATATATATTAAAATATTAACGTTCTCGGTGTTTCTCGAAAATTTAGACGACACAGTTAAAACTAATTTCATTAAGTATTACAAAGTATCTTATTATAATTGTTCTTGTCGTTCCCTCCGTTAGTTCGCTCAACCGTTACGTCCTGTCATTGCCTAAAAAATAATGGAATATTCCCGTTACTTTCTATTCATGCTTTGATAGTTTAAGATGCACTTTTGTGTTGTTAAAAACACCTAAAAGAACACCCTTTAAAATGGTTAAAGAAGTGACAGAAAGCGCTTGGGCCAATTGACAATATGCATAATTTTTTGAACACCGTAACCCACATCGAACGTGTAAAGCCTAAATACATTGGAAGAAAAAAACAAATAAAAAAAATTAATTACATTTTACTTTTCTGACATATTTAACGAATGGTGTTTATAAGAAAAAAAATTGCCCAAATATACATTAATATAACATTATTATACGCATTTTATATCTACTTACAAGAGAAATGCGATGAAAATTATTTCAAATCAAAATACATAACGCGATTATATAGAAAATCAGAATAAGCGGGTATTGTTCTCTAAGGGACTTCCGGTTAAATTGTAAAAAAAGGAAAGGATTTTGAACAATGAGTAAATGAATACAATAATGACTTCAATGAGTAATGTTTGCAATGCCAGACGGCACTGGAAGATATTTTTAACGTCTAAATTGTCGCTTATTGTGCAGACACATCGAACTTTAGACCCAAGTAAATCACAACAGGCAAAGAATAAATGTCGACTTCCTAACGCAAGGCTGACATTTTTTTTTTTTTAATTTTGGAGAGAAAATGGAGGATTTCTGTTTATTGCTTTTGTTTGAAGCAACGTGGCAGAGGGAAAATGGAAGGCAATATTTTGATCGTGATGGCACTTGTATTTGAACAGGAAGTTGAGTCTACGCATGATCGCCAATGTCCTGAAGAGACAACCCACACAAAAGAAGAGTAAGACTCATTTTAATTACAGAGACGAACAATATTATATTAAATTATATAATCATTATAAGGATTATAAAAAAGCTATGAATCAATTAAGTTAATTATAGGATAAAAAAGTTATCAATCAATTAAGTTAATTATAGGATAAAAAATCCCAAGATTCAATTAAATACCAAAAGTTGTCTTTCAAAAATTCAAAGTACTAAGAAACAGGATAAGTTTCATTACAAATAAATAACAAATTTGCTCTATGTAATACCACTCCTTCAAAATATCAGTACATTTTATGACATACTCTATATTTAGTGGTTGTTTGAATAGACATCGTTGTTGTTTAACAAATTAAATTTATATTCCTTATTAAGAAAATTGGCCTTCCAATAATTTATGAAATAGCTTTCAAGACACGCGTACTTCGCCATTACGCTAGAAGACGCCATTACAGAAATATAGATCTCAATTAAACAGACAATGCACATCTACTACTACTACTAATAATAATACACA
The DNA here is from genome assembly GCA_963932145.1 of Acanthosepion lycidas. Lineage (NCBI taxonomy): Eukaryota > Metazoa > Mollusca > Cephalopoda > Sepiida > Sepiidae > Acanthosepion > Acanthosepion lycidas. The sequence continues at coordinate 57,250,867 of OZ010597.1, read as the reverse complement.
TAGTTTGACATAAAAGTGATTTAATGAATTGAAAATGAAATAGACGTTCTATTTATCTCAGGAGATAACTTTATTTAACGAAGATTTTCCATCTCCAGGCTGGTAGACATTACATTTCATGTTCATTTTCGACGATTTATCAACGTTTTGCAATTTATTTAAAAACAAAAAATATTTTTAGATGTTAAGAATTTTTTTTTGAAATGTAATAATGGTTTAGTGCTACAGTTCTTATTAATTAATCCATAGCTGAGAGGATTCATATCTTTCCCAAGGATACTTACGCGTAAATGAATATATCGAAATCAATTGGAATTGGAGCTCGGCTCTCGGATTTAAAATTCTGAGCTATTAGGTTGGTGCAAAAAATAATGACGTAATAATGTCGTTTTTGACGTTAAAAAATATGTCAAAAAACGACAATATTACGTCATTATTTTTCCACCAACCTAATATTATCATATTATACCACACGAACAAACTTTTCGTTTATTGCGCTTTCTTTTCACTAACGTTTTCTCATTCCCATTCCCTCTCACTAACTCTCATACTTTTTAGCGGATTAATCACCTTGATTGGGATGAAATTATTCAAATAAATGTGTTATAACAGTATGCAGACGATAATTTCTTATTCCTCATAAATTTTTTAGAGTTAAATTGTTTTCTCCCTTTGTTTTACATTCCTACTGAAACGATATTAAACAGTAGATTAAAAATAAAGGAAAGATCATTAGAAAGATCGTTATGAATGTATCCTGTTGTCTTTCAGTCCATCAGCTTTATTTTCACTTACTTTAACTGATGATACTAAATTAATCTATTCACCATTCACTGTTTTGTCTTCAGGTATCCTGGAAACAGCAACGTGGTATCAAGTATCTTCAACGTGTCAGGTTCATTCATTAACAATAGAGGCACTAATAAAATCTGAATTACTTAAGCATCTAACATCGCAGTGCCTTCTTTCGGACAAGGTCAAAATGGCGGCCGATGTCCAAAACGAACACAATTCTGTCGTTGACTTGGGCAAAAGCTGGTTCGTTAATTTTAATGACTCTAAAACTAAACTTCTATCCATTAATCATCTTAGAGTACCTTCCCTGTTTCACCCCAGGAAAGTGACACGTTTTGCCTTTCAGGCTAACGTTCTCAGCTGATATGAATTGAAAAGACTGTATTAAATCCATTGTTAGGTCAGCTGCTATAAAAGTTGGTTCACTGAGTTATGCAAGACAATTTTTCTCTCCAGATTCTATTTTACATATAATTGTCAAATCCTGAAATGAAAGCTATCCGGAACGGCCACTTTTCTAGATCCTTCTGTCCCGATGCATTTGTCCCGCAGGTCTATATCCAGTGTCCTAATTTGTCTTTAATTTTCATTAACGATCTTCTTGATGGCATGAGTTCTCAACTTGGTATCTGTGCTAATGGCTCAACAATTTACTTCAGCTTTCAACGCCAGTTATCGTTATTCTTGTTTCTACCGTAATCTGTTTAAATGGCGATATCTAATTTGATCTTGACACCTACTTTGTTGAGACTGACCAATTGCAAACTGGAAGCTCTGAAATAAATTTGACTTTCTCAAATTTAACTATACTTCTGATTGTCCAGGTTACGTCTCCTTCATCAGCACAGAAAAAGGAATCTGCATTCTTTGGTGGCATCCGATCTGGGAGAATCATTATTCTGAATTAAATCCCAAAGTCCACTCTAATCAAGATGAATAGTCACACTCTCAAGGAGGTAAGAAACTTTGCACATAATCTGTGTATAATGTTCACCACCAGACATTCAGTTTGACTTCATATATTTAATCCACTGCTAAAGAACCTAGACAAATGTCCAGCTCTTATATCGATCTATTAAGCATCTGTCATGTTGTAACTTGTTAGTTTAGAGGAGCGTGGGAGCATCTCTTAATTGCTGTTTTCCCAGGTCAACCCTGACCCGCGGTGGTAGCCCCTGTTAGGGTCCCAGCTGTGGGCAAATAGTTAACCTCCAAATTGGGGTAGAAAACCTATGAAAGTAGAAATATATTTTTATAATGAGGTGGCAGCAATATATTTTCTTAGAAAAAAATTATAAGCAATACACAAGTGTACAGCACCCCATATCAATCTATCAAGTATCTGTGATGCTGTAACTTTACAAGCGTCAGATTAAATACAATATTTGAGCTGTCTTTGTCCAATCCACACTTTTCAGCCCTGGTAGAGCTTAAAAATATTTTACATTATTCTTTTCCTGCAAGCCTGTTGTCTTACTGCCGCAGTTTATATGGGAAATGTCCATTTGAGTTACATATTTTTTATTTTCTCCGGGTCGTAACTTTACTGCGAGGACACGCCTTCCCACTTCACCGGAACCGGATCACACTTATCTCCGCTGTTTTCCACATGTAAGAACGATGTTCTACTCTGACTGATTTCACAAAAAAGCGTCTACTTTCTTTGGCGGTTTACCGCGGGTCATGTGTCTTTGAATACTACATGTTTTAGCTGTTTAAATCATGTGTCAAGTGTCGTCTATAATCTTAAACCTCGTAAGCTCATTATCTTGACAAATTTACTTCCATTCGTATAAAATTCATAAAATAAATTCATTAGTAAAAAAAATGGGAAACAATATTTTTTTGCAAACAAATTACCAACTCTACATTTATGTAAGTAAAACAATTTACCAGCAATGCATTTCTGTAAAAGAAATTACCAATGCTCTCAAGACAACTAAATTTTGGGATTTCAGGAATTAAAAAACCCATAAGGCTTTGATATGCCGTTTAAAAAAATAAGTAAAGGAAGCAATCAATCCACTAGCATTTTAACTGCAAGACATATAGTATCTCTGCGTCCCGGGCGACGGACCCCGGCTCAATCCCGGACCTGTTCAAATTACCGGTCGAAAATCTATCCGCACAGGTCGCATCCCAAATCAACGCCTTCCCCATTTTATTCGATAGCCTTTCTTCGGAGGATTGGCGCAATGGCGTCTCGATTAAAGGCCGGGTCTCACAAAACAGAGTGGCTCTTGCAGCGTATCTCACTAGCGATGGTGTGAGGTAATGCTTTATCCATCATTGCGGCTGGCAGAGGATAGCAAAAAAAAACAAAAAAAAACAAACATTTTGTTTATAGTTACTTTGTTCAAACGTTTTTTTCAATAAATGTTATGTAGTAACACGCGAATTTTGCAATGATATTTGGTTTACAAATGACGCAAAGAAAGAAAACGAAATAGTTTATCTGAAGTAGATATGTTAACTCATAAATTAGAAAATAAAGAATTCTGTCCAGTAATATGATTACGCTGAAGAGATATAGCTTTTAAATCGAAGTTGAACACTTGGATTAAGTTTCCACAATCTCGGCTTCTGCAAATACATAGTGTAAGCACAATTGTCATTGAACCACATTCTTAGTTGATGTCTAAAATTTGCTCTCTTCAAAACCAATTTTCGACAAGCGGTAATTATATCATTGCAAGAAGCGTTTGTTTTATTTGAGATTCTGTTATGTCAATCGACTCCATTCTAATACTTCTATTGTCTTAATAGGGATTCTGTTTCCTTTCTTCTCGTCTCTTTTTATAAGCCATGTTCAAGTCAATTCCTATGAAATTCGTATTGTTTATTGATCGATTCCATATGGTGTTTCTTTTTACCTTGTTGCTATTTGATGTTTTTGATCTAATATTTAATGTTTGTTCATTGTTACTGTAGTCTTTCTTTCTTCTTTGTCTTTATAATCATATTTTCTTTGCATTATTCCGTGTATTCAATAGGTCGTTTGAAATTCCAGACAGAAAAGACAATAGTAATGGAAATGATAAAATTAACGGAAAACATTGAGCATTCATTAACGGACTAGTTAGTTGTCACTGTCAGTTGGAATTTATAAACTCTTTTTCTTAAAACATTATTTCAGAAAAATACACTTCAAAGGTCTGCAGACATTTATCGCTCTGTTTAGCATTGTTAGAAGTTTCCTTTTTTTACCTTTGTTTAAGGTAGTATGGAAAACTGATCTTAATTATGTCATTATTTTCTCTTTTAGTTACATACTATGAAATAGTATCGGCACCAACCAGACACAGTTACCCAAAATAACGATGTAGCTATCCTCTGGGACTTGCCAATTCAAACTCACAGGGAAATAAAAGCCAACAGACTTGATTTTATAATAAAAGACAAGAAATTCAGGAAGTGTATGTTTATTGATATGGCAGTACCATCTGATAAAAAAATGGTTGCTGAAGACATTAGGTTTATAATACCCAGAAATTTATAGACAGATATCCTTAAGGACACATGACACTCGATAAAGGCGTTTTTTAGATCCAGTGACAGGACCCTAAGAGTGAGTTCAATACCTGGTTAAGGCGGTGGAGAACTTTGAGAGGGGAATTAACAAGAGATAACTGATAACTGATATTCATTATACATGGCACATGGAACTAGAACAGCCTATCCCAGTCAGCGAAATAAAGGTTTCAGTTCAACATTGCAACGACCTGAAGAAGCCGGAGCGTTGTAATAAATATTGCGACAAAGATGAGGATAATAGTCCGAATAATGTAAATTAGGTATATAATACCTCATCTCAGAAATATAGATAAAATATTATGGAGAAATTGTCCAAATATGAAGACCTTGAGGATGTGGGAAATGAACACTGAGACTGTATCAGCAGTAATCGGATCCCTGGGCCTTGTGCAAAAAGGACTGGATAATTTTACTAACAGTGCCACAGGTAACATCAACATACATGTTGCCCAGAATATCACCCTACCTGCCATATACTAAGAAAAGAGCTATCAGTTAAATGACAATTCTCCTATAGGGCCTAAGAGCCATAGTTTGGTCCACGCTTTTCAGAATACAAAGCAGGAAACATAACGCAAAAACAACAACAACAACAACAGCAATAATAAAAATAATAATAATTGTCAAGGGGTTCTCCCCTTTTTACACAAATAGACTCACCCAGTATATACATAAAATGCTGCTAGTGAATACTCGTGGAAAAAAACGAGGCGAACAGAGAAAGAACGAGAGCGTACGAACGTAGCGAGCAAGTGGCACGTAGATTCAGTAAGAAGTCATACAGCGGTACGTCGATACCAAAGACTATATATATATATATATATATATATATATATATATATATATATATATATATATATATATATATATATATTGCTACTAACCCGCATTCCTAGAACTACTAACCTGCATTACCAGTTTGTATTATTACGTTGATACATTTATTTTCCTATATTCCTTGTTGGTGTTTGTTTTTATTGGTACCGGTTTTCATTCCGGAATCATCATCATCATCATCAACAACAACAACAACAACAATAATAATAATAATAATAATAATAATAATAATAATAATAATAATAAATTACGCTCAGCAAGCTTTCGAAACCCGGATCATGTGATGTTTGACAGAGAGAATATTTTTGCATTCTGTGCCATTTCTGGCTTCAGATACCGAAGCCCCAACACTACATCATACACTGCATTAACGACAGACAATTTCCATTAATTATTTCGCTATATTATACTGGGTGCGTTAGAGATACCTCCCACATGTACTTCCCAGAAATATAACTAACTCTCCTACCATTATGCGGTAGGTATTTTTGTGGCACCCTGTATAATGTACAGTAGTTGTCGCTTCGCTTTCTACAAGTAAGCGGGATGAAGATCGCCGAGAGAACACATTTCGGTCCTGGGCGAGGATTTGTTTCGCACGTGCAGGCTTGCCTCACTGAGGGATCTGTATACGAGAAGTTTGGTGACTCTTTGAATTCCTGCGGCTGTTCCCTTGTCTTCGCACCATTCATGTCTTACTAGACCCCACCCGTGACCCGTTGAGGCAATCTTTTGTCTGTTACTGTTTACATTAAGTTGCATGAAGAGTTTGGGAAATTTGAGATATTTTAAATATACATTTATTTGCAGTTATTGAAGTTGCTTGCAACATTAAAAAAATGTATGTTGGAAGAGAGTTGAAATAAAAATTCTTACTGTATAAACAAATGGCATTTTTTTATCATATTATAAAACAGTGAAGTAGCATTCAAAATAAATTTAAAAAAAAAATGTCTGTTTAAAGAAATTTGAAATAAAAATATTTAAAATATTGCTTGTTTAAAAAAAGCCGAAAATTAAATAAGCACGCACGCAATCACAGGAAGGTGGAAAGTAAGAGAGAAGTGGGTGGACAAAGATCATTTTTTTTCTACATTTCCTTCTTTTCCACCGCTTCGTGGATGATAATAAATTCATAACTTTCTTTCACCCGCCCATATATGACTTCTGGCAAATACACAAGCAACGTTCGCCGACATTTATAGTAATAAAGATACCTAAAACATAAACCTGAGCAGAGACATCGGATCACTGTTTGACGTCCACGAACTGAGGTGTTTCTGATCAGTTGTATTCCATTCAGAGATCATCTACGCTTTCTCTAATAATATCCATCAGTTTTTCTCACGCACGCAAATATCATGCGCAACCTTCACCCCAGGTGTTTACCACACGGGATCACTAAGGACAAATGGTGAATATGGAATCTTTTTTGGCCTGGTATGAAAGTGAGTGCCAAGTTCTTTCTGGCACAGTACTAAACTAGGATGTTGGTGTGTCCATTGCTACTTTCTTTCATTTGTTATTTTTAGATTTTAGAATGTCACTTTTAAGCCTCGTCTTTGGGATGCAATGCAGGCACAAAACATTATTATTATTATTATTTCTGTTGCGTAGTCATTTCCATCCGGGTTTCTACAATAGATCTAGAGTGAGAAATGGCGCCATGACATTTTTGTATTGAACATAAAATATAGATCAATAAATAAATAAAAATCAAGCATCTTCTGACCATACACATTTTATATAGATAAAGTCCTTCATAAGATATGAGATGTATTCCTGAGAACATATTTTGACATTTTTAAGGCCTCGGCAAATATGAATCCATTTAATGAGTCTATTGGACTTTTTCAAATCAGGCCGAGAGCTCCAACTACATTTGGAATTATTGATGTCCTCCTGATTCACATTGTGGTCATTTCCACAAGGTCCTTTTCTGTTGATTTTGTTTTTTGAAACATCTTGAATTTCGATGTCTGAGAAATCAGCTTTGATCATTTTTTTCTGTATGGATTATTATTATTATTATTATTATTATTATTATTATTATTATTATTATTATTATTATTAACCCCATTATATTTCGATTTCTGCTATCGTCACACTAGCATCCAAGTCTGCGGGAAGACCTAAATCAGGTAGTGGTGTGTTGTCCAGGCGATATTTCATGATGTGTTTTCCTCTCATAACACACTAGCGTTACATGGATAAAGTTCTTCTTAGTGTGTGGCCTGTACTTATCAAGTAAGACAATTTTTGTATTTCTCTTCTGCTGGGATTTCCCAACGATTTTTCGTTGTGTTGTTGTGTTCCTTTTTTTATGATTCCAAGCGCACCTACAATGACTGGTATTCTTGTTTTCAATTTCCATTTATTTTTATTTCGATTTCCAGCTCATTATACTTCGATAGAGTTTTTTTTTCAAATTCCTTCAAATTCAAATTCCTGCTATGTTATAGTCCGCGGGGCAATCTATATCAAATAGTAGGCAAGTTTTTTTTCTTTTCTTTTTTAAACAGTTATTTCCGGCCTATAGGCTTGAATCTTCTTGTCTGTAAAGATGGTTTTATCTCACAGAATTGTGATGTCTTCCATTTCTGTAACCGGGTCTGGGTAATGTTCATACCAGTGTTTATTAACATCTCTTCCAAAGTAGTTGCATATTGCCCAATGTAATTTTCCCCCATTCTATCGTGGCGATTTTCGTATTCATTTAGCACAATATGGAACATGCTAAGATTAGAAGTATTTTGGACCCATTTATTGTGTATGATATTTGCCTGAAAGTTTCTAATTAAAAGACTCTGGTTTGCGCTGAAAGTTCCAGCCTTTAATCCAGCTGCTCGTAACCATCGGTGAGTGTTAACTTTATCAACATCAGCTTTATTAGAACGTTATGGATATTGACCATGCAGAGGTCTGTCTTGAAAGTGTTTCATCAGTTCAAGAGCTTTATCCTTGACTTTCATTTTCATCATTTTTGCTGCAAAAGTTTTTTTCTTGGGTTCTGTTTCGTTTTCTACATAATCTACCAAATGTAATCTCGTGTTTATTTACAATCTTCTTTCATGATTCAATATTTTCTTTCTGTTTTCGTGTTGTTTGATTAATATATCATCCAGTCCTTTGTTGTTTCCAAGTATGTTAGTAAGCCAATAGTTGATGTTTTGTATGACAATTCTAGGTGAATGAGACCTCTTTCACCTTCTTTAGGGGTTATATTCAAACGGTCAGCATCAGCCTTTATGCTTAGAAAGAAAATTTCTTGACTTAAAATCCATTCGTCAGATATAATTTAGAGTCCAGTTCAACATGAAACTATATTGAACCACAGGGAAGACAAGATTATAAATGGCCATAATTCTGTTCTGAGTATTCTGTTCCTAATATTAGTCGCACCCTTCTATATTACTCTTTTCACACTGTTTCTTTCATTTTTCTTTGGTGAATTCCTTCAGTCTCAATCATACCGAGGGATTTATAATCCTCTCCTTGCTCTTAATCTTTGATTGGTTCCTCGAAGTCTAAGCTAATCCTTGTAGTGGTCGTCGTAAACTTGTGGCTTTATCACATTTATCCAAACCGTATTCTATTCTAATGTCATCACTGAATCCTTTTATTGTTTTCGGGAGCCCTCCAGCTCACTGTTATTCGAAGCATATAACTTTAAGTCACCGATTTAAATAGATGGTTTATTTTCTTTTGAGATATTTTATAGTCATATTCCGTCCTATCAATTACGGTGGTTAATGCAATTAGCGACATACAATATACTAAGGAACACAAAGTCGCCATCAATTATTCCTCTGTTGATATTTATTTCACCAGACTTATAGACTACATTTATGTTGAGATGTTGAGTGTTTCCGCTTGCGTGTATTGAAATAAGGACAAACACATACGTAGGGAAAAATACTGGTATATTCGAAGAGGTATTTACAACAGAGAGATTAGTAGTCAAACGAACGCAGGTTAGTCAGTCACAATAAGAAAGAGTATAAAGTCCAACTGTATCTTCCGGTAGAGAGACGGAAGTGTGATGGTCACCTGATCTCCCCAGAACTCTATAGAACTGTCCTATTAGTAGTAGAGAGATCAGTCCATTCTGATGAGAAGGTGGGTGCGCCCCAACAATTTATATGCCTGAGTTTATGTATTGTTTTCCATGCCGACATGCTTTGGTTGATGAAACTGATGTCGACAGGTGACACTGTATATACTTAAAGACTTTAAATTAGTAATCCAAGAGTAGTTCATTATGGAAATTCAAGCTCATTATGGCCACGTAATCCTTTGAATGATAGATGTTCTGATTAGAAAGAAGCTTTCTTGTTTACGTATACATTACTTTGGTATCATTTAAAGTTCAGTTCAAGATCTTGAAACTATATTGAACCTCCGGATGGCTATAAATCTGTTTTGAGAATTGAATGAAGTTCTTAATATCAGTCATACCCTTCTTTTTTATGACGTATTCCTTCAGCGTCATTGGGTTACTTATATGCTTCTTCTTGTTATAGATCTTACATTGTTACCCCAGGGTCTAATCTAATAGAGAAGTTTGTTTTAGTGATCCTAGTAAAAGTTTGGCTTTAACACATTTATCTAAACCAAATTCCATTCCAATGTCATCACTGAAACATTTTACTGTTTCAAGAGACCTTCCAGCCCAGATTAATTTCTAGATTACTACTTTAAGTAACCCACGTAAAATAGATGGCTTATTTGTTAATTGCTATTAGGGATGTACAAAATTGTAAGGGTTACAATGAGTCATCTTGAAATATTCCTGTATTGATCTTTTTTCATAGCGCCTGATTCTTTGAGTCTTCGGTTGTATTATTTACTTTATTTCTTCTTTAGCCTGATTTTCATTCCTAATTTTGCTTTTTTTCTTGCTTTTCCTAGCCGTTACATTTCTTCCACTTGCCAGTTCGTCAAGTACTCATAATTCCTAAGTTTGTCAATTTATTTATCTATTTTCCTTTGCTAAGGTAGATATTAATGTCTCTTAGACTGTCTTATTACTTTCCTGTTTAATTGTTTTTAGTTGCTGTTATTACTGATGCATATATTGCTTCATTGAGACTTACATGTGGGTCTACTTCATACAGAATTCATTTGAGTGCTTCATTCTAGAGTTTAATATTTCTGAGGTTATGCTTTGTTGGTTGTAATTTTGGTCCCTTCATTTCACTCGATTGCTTTTGTCATATATGACTTCCTTTGTTTCTTATATATTATTTTTGGTTCACTATGTTTTGGACTCGTTTTACTGTAGGCTTGTGCGATCAAGTTCTTCCAATTCTTCAAAACTTTCAGCATTATTTTCACAGTGGTTGGTGTGTATCTCTGTTTCTTCATTATGATCTCTGATGGAAGAATTTTTTTATGTCTATTTCTGGTTTCTTTCCAGGTTCTGGTATGATTCACTTATTCTGGTTGCAGTTCTTTTTATTTCTTTGATATCAGCATCTGCCATTCGGTTATCTATCATGATCTACCTTCTTTTATTGGCTAGTTTATTTTCGTCAATGTATTTCTAATTGCTTGTCCCAACCCTTCTCGCCAAATGTCATATATTTGTCGAGTGATGTTATTCTGCGGTTCGTGCTACGCTTCATAGAATACAGTCATAACGAGTTTTCAATCCTCAAGACACCATATTACCTTTTCTGTTTTTAAATAAATGTTTGTGGATCTAGTTGTAAAATTCGTAGGACCGTCATTAGGATTATTCCGGTTGTGGAGACCTGAAGGTTCATGATTTGTGTAGGAGTTTGTTCCAATAGCAGATTTTTCGAACTCAGGTAGGTTCATTCCTTAGGGCCGTAATCACTGTTTATCCACTGGACGAACTATATTATTATTATTTTTTTTTTTTTGGTTTAACTTTTAGTTTTCATATTGTTCCCACGAAGGATGCACAGGTCCAAAAGTTCACCCAAAGTAGCCTTTTAGAGACAGTGTTGCAAAGCCTGAGGGAATCATTTGTAATCTCATAGCGGAAGAGTCATTCACTCATCGGCAAGATTAACACCTTGAGCTGCTGGTTGTTGTTCGGAGTTTTCCTTCACCTAGATGGGTTGTCAAGATACTGAGACGCGATTGGAATCCAAAAAGAAAGACGTTGGAAAAGGCATTGAAAAAAGAAGCTATTCAACGAAACATAACATTATTATACTAGAGTATTATGTTTAAATAATACATTTATACTTATAAAAAAAATGCCTATTTTTATATATTTATTTATTTATTCACTGTTTTAGCTACGTATCCTTTTAATCCGATTAGCTGTTAATTAATTAAAAAATATTATTATTTTTGTTGCTACAATCACTAGCCCTTTTAACCAAATTAATTATTAAAGAAATCCTAATGGGAAAAGAAAAAGTTAACATTCGATTAATAAACTTTAGAATTCATAACGTAACACTGCTGTGGAATTTACGACAAAGAAACGACAAAGAGATATGTATCAATGGATTATAAAATAGTGTGTTTTAAAGAAGAGAAGAAATCCCTTTAGGAATCTAGATAAACAATAATAATAATGTTTACTATTTTTAAGATAATAAGATTAAGTAAATATTATATTTAAGATAATTAAAATATTTTACTTGTCGATTAATTTAAAGAAAGCAGTGATATCATTTATCGGTGTATATTTAAAATATATTTATTGATAACTTATTTGCATAAATTATACAAAACTTTATTCATTCGTTCATTCCTTTGTTTGTCCATCTATTTGTCCAGTTATTTATTCACTGAACTCGTTGAAAATACTTAGCGTTATCGACAACTAATATAGTAGTCTTTCTAAGGGATATACGAATAATACAGATCAGAAAGCTAGTTGAAGACAATTATTAATAAGAAACAGATAAATTAAATAAATAAAATAAAAATGAAGAAGAAAAAATTAATATTTACGTTTAAAAATATTTATCAATATTATTATGTTCATTATTATTATTCACAACCTATTCATGTTCTGAAGAAATTGTTAATTTGAGTATTATTCTTTATTGTTCTAAGTAGTTTCATCTTATTTATGAACACCATTTTGAACGCATTAAAGTTTCTGTTTTTCTATCTTCGTTGAGTTTACCTCGGAGATAATATGTTGCGAGAAACCCTTTTTTTTAAGGATTCTGTTTATTTGGTGAACATCTGTTCTTTTAAAAAACCTTCTCTACTCACGGCACCATTTTGTTTTTCTCGAATATTATTTTTAATTGGTTTCATCTCAATTTTCTCTGATGTTAGCATATACATTTCTTAGTTTATTTTCCCCGGTGCCTTTATTGTTGTTGTTGTTATTATTATTATTATTATTATTATTATTATTATTATTATTATTATTATTATTACTGTTTCTGTCGTTGTTAGCAGAGCTGCTGGTGGTAGAAACTGTGGTGTGCGCTTGAAAAAGACAAAGATAAGTTTCAATGGATTATAAAATTATGTGTTTTAAAGAAGAGAAGAAATCCCCTTAGGAATTTAGATAAAGGAGAAAATCGGAGAATTATTTTTTTAAACTAAAACTAAAAAAAAAACACAGTAAATAAGAAAGCAGTTCAGCTTGGTGAGTGAAATAGTTTTGCGTTTTGAACCGATGCCATAGGTCATTGTCCACCATGCTATCATAATAATCTCTCAGATTTTTTTTCATCAATATATTTATGTAATTATTCTCATATGTTACAAGAACTAAAATTGTTAGGGAGATAGTTTGTAATAACGGATCTTTTTTTGGAGAGGGTATTGCGCAATCTTGCATCAATGTGAAAATTGTAAAATTCCGTCAGACTAAAATGGCTTCACCCCGAAAAATGTTCTGTTGATTTGAATCTGCCCTGGATTGGTGAGGATGACGCGAAATTCGCTAGGCAAATCGCGATGAATATTTCCCCCATACCTTAAAGGAATACAAATAAATTTTTGTCACAGGGACAGCCCACACCTTATCGGCTTTATCTATGTAAAATATGTATAATCCTTATGTTGCTTACTTTTTTAATAATTTTTTTCCTGAAATGTTGTGTCGAAACTGACATGATGTCCTTACTTGCCGTAGATATCTGGTTGATATTCGGAGAGAAATGAGTAAACTACAGAAATCAGAAGAATTCATAGAATAATAATCCCAACTAATTTCTCCTTCAGAAAGCCGAAGGGTACAACGGCCGAAATGTCATTAATGTAGCAATAAAGATGATGAGAGCACTCCAAACAATGTAAATAGTGTAAATGGTTAGAATAAAGCATCTGAGAAATAGAGGCAAATAATAATAACAATTCTTTAAAAATTCTTTAGCTCACTTCTTCACAGTTGCATTGGAAGTGAAGTCTTCTGCAACTGTCTGTACCATAGATTTCTTTGGGAGGCATATCATTCTGTTACGGGACTTTACCCATAATAACATAATGGACTATTCCATACGTAATAAATGCTGCGCCTCAAGAGGAAGCAGGGATTTCAGTCCGAAGTCGGGCGACCAGCTGACCGGCTGATCGGTTTAATTCTCTGCCTTCCGGCGCGGAGGAATCCGAAAGAGACTTCGAGGAAGGGCGGAGTCTCTTTCGGGGAGGTAAACCGACCCTGAAGCCCTTTATACGGGTTCAAAGGGTATATTTTTAGCCGAGCCCACCGGCTCGGTGATCCCTCGTTAAACCGGCCTTTTGCCACATGATGCTCTCGTGGGGGGGTGACTAAATACCGTCCAGCTTGAAGTCGGGCGACCGGCTGATCGGTTGATCGGTTGAACTCTCTGCCTTCGGGCGGGGAGGAAGACGAACGAAGATACGCCGAAGGTCGGAGTCTCTTTCGGGGAGGTAAACCTACTCTGAACCTATTTATACGGGTTCAAAGTGTATATTTTTGTCCGAGACCACGGGCTCGAGGATCCCACGTTAAACCGGCCTTGTGCCACCTGATGGACTCGTGGAGGGGGTGACTAAATACCGTTCAGTCTGAAGTCAAGAGTGAAGTTCGTCAGGAGTCTGTCAGTCAGTCAGTCAGTCAGTCAGAGCGAGCGAGTTCAGACAATTACTTCTAAACCTGATTACTACTAAACCTGATTGTCCGTTCTAACACTTTTTACTTCACGATATATATTCCTTTTTGTAATATATCTGTATTATTCCATATCCGTGTTCGAGTTCTTCTTTATTGGTTCTACCTTGGACTATCACCGTGGTACAAGGAACCGGACCATAACAAAAACAAATGCAGGATCGGTAGTCAAGCTGATGAGACAGTTAACCACATAGTGGTTCAATGACCCAATGATGTGTAGGAACGACGACATGACCGGGTTCAATCGGGAATGTCGTAAGTTTAGATTGAGTGTGAAAAAGTAATAGTGGTAATATCAGCCGGCGGAGTGCTAGAAAATGACATTCACAAGATAATATAATTTTCTCTGATCAGAGAGAGCATGATACTGAAAGCAAGAAAACCGGATCTTATTATTGAAAATATCGGAAAAAAAAGACTAACAACTATTAGGTTGGTGCAAAAATAATGTCGTTTTCTCACATATGTTACTATGCGTGAAAACGACATTATTTTTGCACCAACCTAATAACTAGGGATCTGAATAAACCAGTGTTTCTGAACTATTTTTAATTCAAGGTGCACTTGTAGAATAACTTAAATTTTCCAGGGGAACTTCAAATTTTGATAAGCCGTCAACAAATTTGAAAATAGGAATATAATAAAGAAGCCTCCTAAAATAAGCATTTATTTTTAAGACATTACATTGCATATTTAAGTATGCTTGCGTGGAACCTTTACTTGATGTCCTTTGACGATTTCTGAATACTCAGCCTTATATGTGATATATATATTCTATTAAAATTACCAAAGAAGTTTAGCGGTACAGTTTTCTTTTAAAGAGATTTCTGAAAAATCTATTTTTTTTAGAGAGGTTGATAATGGCGGATGTAGGTCTTTAGAAAGGTAAAGGGAAAGGCACAATTAATTCCTTAAAGATTTAAGAATTTAGCGTTCTTTTTAAAATATCAAATGACAAAGACTTAGACATGGATGCCATGTATTTACTGCCTATAACTTTTTTAAGAATAAACAGTTTTAAATTATAAAAATAATTCATAAATCACTCTTCAGTTAATTTGGAGCGGACATGGCTATACTTTAAGGAGCGCATTAGTGCGTTCCGGTGCAATGATTGAGAAAAGCTGGAATGAAGCTATGGTACAGGAATGTAAACTAATTCCTGTAGAAATGTGAGCACTTGAAACAACACCTAGTAAACTCAAAAAAATACAGAGAGAGAATTTAATTATGACCAAGATTGTCGAGCGCCAGAGAAAAGTCATCATTTACAATGCGAGGATTTTCCGAAGAGTTCTTGAATTGTAAGTAGCTTTGTTGACACCATGCGTAAAGAACAGGATTTCTGTTGAATACATAACTACAATTACAGCAACTAAACCCGAAAAATAAACTTGTTGAGTTCCTTTTAATATCTGTTCATGATTTAAAAAAAAAATCATGTAATAATATTATCAATTTTATTAATCAATGGACGACCAGTAACCCGTTGTGTCACTGACGGTTTAGGTTATAAAACATTGAAATGACTTCAACATTCTATTAAAATGAAGATACATTTTTTTTATAATTCAGTTAAATATTTCAATTCGTTCATGTCCTCATTGACCTGATTTACAAGTTGATGTTTATCGTTTTACTGATTGTTTACAGTATTTAATAGGAATAGAAATTCTGGGATGAACTTGAACTTTAAACCAGATTAACTTAAAAATATTTTTAATATGCCAAAAACTATTTTAAAATTATATTCACTTGAAAATATTTTTAATAGGACACAATTTTTTTTTTAAAATATTTCAAATATTGTTTGCTTAAACAGAGCTGAAATAAAAATAATTACCCTAAAAACACCTGGACAAAACAGCAAATCGGGATCTTTTTGTGTTTGTTTAAATCTTATTGACTTAAAATATTTGTTAAATCAGATTAATTTAAATCATAGTTCGCCGGACGCACGCAACACACAAGCACGCAGGCAATGACAGCTTTTCAGAATTATATAGCTTAGAAATATTTTAATTTATATTTGCAATAAACCTTATTGAAATAATTAGTATAACTAAAATTACACTATATTAAAGGAAGGATGAAACAAGGAATTTTGATAAATTCACTATTTTCTCCTACATTTATAATGTTATTATCATTTTTGTAAAATTGTATTAAGTTTTAAGTATACACGTGATAAAAAAAAATTCACACTAAGCAAGGCAATAAAGCTACTAAGACGAAAGATGTTACTGAGTGCTACAGAATATGCGTAAATATGTTTTTAATGAGAGAAGACAATAAAGGAACAAGAATTAAGACAGAAGATAACGATTGATATTACATTTAATTTTTTTAAGCTTCAAAGTCGACTGGGAAGCGAGTAACCGAAAGGGAGTAGCAGACGAGAAGTAGGATTGAAGAAACTATTACTATATAACATACAGTTAGATGTGACCATTTTAATTGTAAGATGATGGAACTTTGTCACCAATCTGGCACTGTGCTTAAATTAATAAAGTCTAGGGTACCATAGAGGAAATTTCACAGTAGAAGTCCTCATATCCGAACGTCCTCATACCCGAGGTTGTCAATGGTGCCATTTAGATGTTGTAGGAATATGCTACATTATAATTTTCTCGTTTTTCTTTTTAGTAACTTGGAATTTCTTAACCCAAAATGTCTCGGACAGAAGAAACTTCAACGGTAAGAAAAATGAAACGAAATTCTTTCACGTCATGTCAGAAATTAGAGATTATTCAAAAACTGGACGAAACACCTAATGTTTTGAATTTGCAAATTAACAAACAAGGATTGCAGAATCTGAAGAAAACATTAAAACTTGCGTTTGAAGATGAACCACTGAATAATCTCACTTCGGTTGACTTAAAAAGAATGGATAAATGAAGACGCTAATGGATTACAAAAGAATTCAACGGTAGTAATGCTTTAAAAAAAAATTGGTTTGTCAAGAAATAAAGGTAGAATCAGATTCTTCCGATAATGTTGAAAATACGAGGAATGATGAAGAAGACAAAGACTCAGTAGAGAAATCTATTGATGAGGTCGTCAAGTCTTTGTTCAGGAATACAGAATGTACAAATGCACGTAATTTGATAAAATGCCTTACTTTCGAAAACCTAGAACAGCGGAAAGTAAGCGAAATGAGAAAAGAAATACGAAAGACAATTGAAAATAAAAGTTAATGGACATTAAACATTGCAAATTAATATTTACTTTCGTGCGTCACTTAACATTTTATATATTGCAAGTTCTTGTATCTGTTTATAGTCATGTTACACAAGCCATATTATATCCAAACCCTTTATCAATTACGATCTGCTCGAAAAGTTCAAATGAGAGTTGCTTCTGAAAATATTTGGTACCCAATCAATAGCAGATAGTTAAAACATTACGTGGGAAACTAATTTCTCCGATTAAAACTGTTACATTTTTAAGTAAATTTAACCAAATAATAATGATATTTTTATTATAAATACTAGTTCATTCTTCACATCTATTTCAAATTATTTTACGGCGGCAAACCAGCATGCTTCTATTTAATTATTAATAATCAATCATGTGACACAGTTTTTAGCCATACATATTACGTTTTACACCTGTAAAGCCTCTTCATTTATCAGGTGGATGCCAAACACACGAGATATTTGCTTAGAAAAATTGTAATGCAGAGTAGTAAATTGTAAAAATGTATGTTGTACTATATATATTTAAATTTATTTAATAATATAGTTATAACGTTTGACAGATTTTTATTATTTGTCACACGCATAATAGTTGGAACATAATATGCAAGGGTTAGTTTATATACACGGATTTATTTAAGAATGTGTAACGGCAAATTAATGAATTTGCTTTTTAAAATGCCGTCAAATAGAAAAACGGTCCTAGCTCAAGAAACCCTTGTCTAATTTTAATTAAACTTTGCACTACACTCGAAGTAAACAATACATACACTATTAGAGTTTTAGTATTATATAAATAATAATAATAATAATATCAAAAATGTGTAAAAATCTCAAAAATGTGGCACATGGGAACATCAACAATCCCTGTTGTAGTTGGAGCCCTAGGATTGGTTTGAAAAGATTCCAGTAGACTAATCGATTCCTGGAAGTCCATGCCTCAAAGAGATACAAAAAATTGTTCTGACAAGTACAGCCCAAAATTTACGAAGTGCTTCATCTTTGTATTTTTTTTTCGTTTTTTTTGACAGTGGAAAGCGTTATGATGCCATCTCTAACCTTAGGTCCCTAGGCGGGACCCGGAAAGAAATGTGTAAACGCCAGAAATCAAAGGAAATAATAATAATAATAATAATAATAATAATAATAATAATAATAATAATAATAAAAATTCTAACCGGGCTCTATTGATGAATATTATTTTATTTGCAGCATCCCCTGTTTAGATTTCAATCAATTTAAATTTCTCTAGAGACTTGTCTTTTAAAAATGTAAATATTTCG
>OZ010597.1:57224633-57227133 GCA_963932145.1 Acanthosepion lycidas | reverse complement strand
TATATATTAATTGATTTAAAATATGTTTTCCGTTACACAGTTCTAACCATGTTTCAAAAATAAAAGGTCCAAATTTAATTTTGTAATTAAATTAAAGACATTAGTTCCATTTCATCCTCAAGCGAATTTTGGAGTAACTTTTAAAATTACTGGGTTTTAAAGACACAGCAAAAATCATAATTCACGTTTCCAAGGATACAGAGGAATCCAATTCAACCAGACAAGGGGGTCTGCGTATTCATTATGTTTGTATATTGATGAATCAGTTATTAGTTACGTTTTGGAAGTGGGTGGGATGTATTTTTCAATGAAATCTGACATCCGTTAAATGCATGTCGTCTGGACATTTAAAAAATTTATTGTTACCGCCCAAAAATTCTTGCGGCATTTTTTTCTGTTTGTATATTTAATGATTTTTGGGGGTGTTTAGGTTACAATTCGTTTCATTTAAGTACGATTTGAAAAATATTTTCACTTTTAATTTTTAATGTACCATATTTCTTTTAAGAAAAAGTAAATGTATTAGAATCCCTTACAGTATGTACACTTATTTTCACAAGTATAAGTATGTATATTATTAGATAAGAATTTTATTATATATATATATATATATATATATATATATATATATATATATATATATATATATTCATAATTATATATATATATATATATATATATATATTCATAATTATATATATATATATATTTATAATTATATATATATATATAATCATAATTATAAATATATATATAATCATAATTTTATATATATATGTATATGTGTGTGTGTGCACGTGTGTGTGTTTATATATATATATATATATAATCTAATCAAGTATTATCTGATTATTTTAATAGGCTCTTCTCGTAATTACGTACAAGTTTCTTAGTCTCCTTATTAAAGCAAGAAAGAAAATTACCATTTTGATTCATATTCCTTTTATTTCGAGTAGTTTCGACATTAGCACAATTTCATCATGACGGTCTTGTTTTTTAACATAAAGAATGTTTTGTGAATCATTTTCTAAAACCAATATTTAATGAAAACTGTCTTAATGAATACATGCTGCTAAATTATACGCAATATGAACACATAGATATATAAGTATATGTGTATGTATGCCTGTATATCTATATCTATATATATATCTATATATATATATATATATATATATATATATATATATATATATATAATTATTTATTTAAAAATATGATTCCAACATCTACATAAGAGTTCTCATGTTTCAAAACAAGAGCCGAAAACTTCAATATAATTATTTGAATTAAATTGAATTAAAGTTCCAAGCTCTGTTCCATCTTCAAGCGAATTTTTTTTTTTTGAATAACTTATATCTGAAATTTACGTGTTTTATAAGCATATTCATTATTGAAATCAAAATTTCTATGGTAACGGCTAGAGCAATTGTTTAAAGAAAAAGGGGCGTAAGGTGTTAATAATTTGTATCAATGTCTCAGTTACATTCAACAGAAGTCAAGTCAGGGTAAGGTTGGGGTGTCTAAAATTAAAAGCGGAAGATGACAGCGCCTAGTCTGGTTAAGTGTCTATGGAGATTTTTTTTTTTATTTTATTTATTTATTTTTTTTTTCTGAAAGGGTTTTGTGTATATAAAAACTGTCGTAAATCGCTAACATTTATTTTTTGACGATTTCATAAAGGGTTATTTTTTGTAGGGCATTTAAACTATTTATTAGGACTATGTATTTTAAAATTATTTTATAGTTTGTTTGTTTTTATGCTAAATATTCAATGCAAAAATTTGATGATGTCGGCAAAAAACCGTTAACTCATGTCTATTGTTTAATAGATTTTTATTATTTAGAAACTTAATAATGTGTAGTTTTTCATGTAGGCATAAAGGGCATGGGTTTTTACAAGTTCTAGTTTTGTTTATAATTTTCCATTTTACTTTTGGTGTTTTATTCATTTCCTTCAAATGCCAAAAATATTTAGATAGAGATGATTGATTTCTTTTATTTATATTGTTGAAAGAGTACTTATGCTTCCTCCATCTGGTTTTAAATTCATTTTATTTTAAATCATATTTTTAAATAAATAATTATATCTATGCTCTACTTTTGTAACGAGCACTATTTTGTAAAAATAATAACAAAAATACTAAAGAACTTTGGATTATTTACCTAACGAGTTCTTTCCTATTTTCTATATATTCTTCACACACACACACACACACACACACACACACACACACACACACACACACACACACATATATATATATATATATATATATATATATTTGTACATGAAATTTATTTTGGAATAGAGTTTGATTTAAGAAATTGTAGAATATTAAATGAATTAATTTGACGAAAGTTCATTCATGTGGATAGTGAGGTAGGTTGATTCTTTTTAGCGTCATATCAACATGTATTTTTTATTTAATATCGTAATCTAAATAATTTAGCAGAATTTTAAGACTTCAACTAAATTTATTTCGAACGCAACTGCACA
>OZ010597.1:57179633-57219633 GCA_963932145.1 Acanthosepion lycidas | reverse complement strand
TCTTCTGCAAAAAAAAAAAAAATACTTTTCTTCGCAAATGAAAATAAAATCTTTACTAATTTTCTTTGTTAAAAAAAATCACATCTCTCAGTATGTCTTTTCATGATAGCTTCTTCACGCCTTAATAATTTCTCGCTTTTAATTTTCACGCGACCGCTAAATAGTGTCAATGTATAACAAAGCAAAACTTCGTATAAATACTTGTAATAATGAACAACATATAGTTTTGTACTACTTGCACCCCTGAAGATGATCTTGGAAGAAGATCAAAAGTACTTGCGAAATGAAAGTAAAAGAAATTTAAACAGCAATAGCATATTTCTCTCAACCTTTACCATCAATACACGGATGGTTATTCGTGTGTATGAACGGATGTTGTTAAGAATTAGCAGACATATTTTTTGTAATTTAAATAATTACACAAATTATATATATATATATATATATATATATATATATATATATATATATATATATATAATACATGCCCATTGTCCATTTGCATTCGAGGATTACAATCTGTTATCGTAATTGTGTTTATTCAACACTCACAGAGTTATTCTGTTGTCTAAACTACAAATATGTTGAGCAGAACTTAGTTACAGTTTCTGGAAAAGATCGTGTTATCCAGCGTGAGAGTACATTCAAAGCTTCGGTAACGATGACTTTTGACTTCGATTTAACACATCCATCGACGACCACTATTTCACTCACAAGGCTTGGGATGGTTTTCAGGCACTTTCCAAAGGCGTCGAACGCTGGAATCGTCCTCTCCAGAACGAAAACATGAGGAAGTCCCCTTCCTGACAAATCGAAACCGCATCTAACCACTCGGCCTCGCGCCCATATTTTTTTTCTTAAATTTTATTGTGGTGTATATGAGCCACGCGCCCATATACATCGCACAGTGAGAGAAAAAGAAAAGAGAGGGACATAGTAAGAGAATATGGAATTGAAAGCTGGTCTGATTATATTGACATATTTCCTTCCCTTCTTGACAAATTAACTCAACTTGCCAAGCAGTTTGTTGATGCCCTTTGATGAAAGACCCGGAACCTATTCATGACAACGCACAGGTTATAAACATTGTATAAATTGTTCAGGAAATGATAAGCCTTATATGATTTCTCCGATATTATTGTCAATTATTTCCGTTGGTTTCTCGTGTTTATTCCCTTGGCCTCCGTCTTATTGAGATAAAAACATTTCCTCACATGGCGCAAATGTACGAGCTGCGTTCAAAATGGACCCGACTTTAATTTCTTTTGCCCGCTAAATCTAATGCAGCCTGGACAAAATTCTTTTCTGTGTGAAGTGACGCTAACCTTGCTGCTTATTTCCGAGTGAGCTATCATGGCTTCGACAACATCCTGTCCTGTTTAACTCTCTGTCAAATTTATCTGGGTTTAGCTTCTAATCCCTCTTCGGTCAACTATTTACTCTAGCTCGTTGGATAGGTCATGTACTTATTTAGTCTGTACCTCTTGTCTCCAATACGACCTGTCAGTGTAATATTCTCCAAGTACTCTTTCTTCATAATGTGTCCTAGAAATTTTAACCATCTTTCTGATGCTAAAAATAAGATTCCGTTTTCCCTAAAACTTCGTCAATAATCCTATGTTCTGTTTATGAAATCACCAGAATTCTTTTGTAGATGCATATTTCTTTTGCCTCAAATCTCTTCCCCATATGAGAGGCGATTGTCTAGCATTCACATGTGATAAGGGAGAAGTTGTATTAAATTACATTTCAGTACTCTTTTGTTTTCCTGTTTTCATAATACGTTGCTTATCTTTTGAAAATCATCTTTGGCTATTCCAATGCCTTTTCGAATTTCGGTACCACATTATCCGTCCTCTGTTTAAAAAAAAAATCTTCTCAGATATTTAAAATGGTGTACTTGTTGGATTTTGATGCCTCCGTAGTTCGCATTTTGGCCTGTAACCTTTGCAGACAACCGTAATCTAAATTGATGTCATATCTTCTACATTTACTTTATTGGCAATTGTAGGTTTTAATGAGGTTTTCTTTCTGTGTTTACAATTAACACTGTGTCATCTGCATGTCTAAATGTTATGGGGTCCACACCTTTTTCATACAAGTGAACTCAACCAGTGTGTAATTGTACAGCTGCCGGTGAATATCCAGGAGTTAGTAACAGAGATAAACTGATAGAGTGGCAGTGATACAGTTAGAGAGTGATAGTGTGAGGTAACCGCTTTGTATGAGTCACAGCTGCGAGCACGTAGACTCAGAAGAAAGTCCTACTTCAGTACTGAATTTCCTAGACTGTATATATATTATTAGTGCTCCTAACCTCATTTCTGGATCTGCTAACCGTATTACCAATTGTATTATTACGTCAATACATTTATTTGCTATATTTCATTCCTGCGTTTGTAATTTCATTTGAGACCGGATTTCATCTCGGAATCCACAACACTAATGTTGTTATGATTTTGGCCACCAATACAGAATTTCAGTCCCTCGTGGCCTAAACACAATATTAAATAATGTAGTATGTTGGTCAGCAGTTAGAGATTCGTCTCCAGCTGTGCTGATCAAACTCTCTGCCTCCGGATCCCCAGACGAGGCTATGTCTTTGGAAATAGCTACCCAACCCCGTTTTATATATGGTCTACAAGAATTTTTTGGCCGAGCCTACGGACATTAATTTCGGTCTTGTGCCACATCTGATCACGTGAGACGGTTGGCAGATAATCCTGTAGTTTGAGATTCATTGTGGAATTTATTTGACTCACTTCTAACAGTTGCCTACTTCTACGCGCCGCTGGCGACGCTTATATGTGATGTTCTTGTCCTAAGTATTAACGTTCATTGCCAGCATTGGTGTGATTATTCTATTCAATAATCTTCCCTAGGTTACAACAATAATATAATGCTCTGCTATTGTTGAACAAGAACTGAAGTACGGACGGATACAACCATTTATTAAAAATTTTAAAATAAACCTTTTTGAAATATACAAAATATGTATACATAGTTACGGCTGCGATGGTTAACTTGTCACAATTTTATATTTTTCATTGCGCGCATCCACGGTGTTTGTTTTTGGTCTTGTTGACGGCACAGAGTCAGTTGGTCAGCGTCTGCGAGAAAAAGATCACCATGACGCAATTTACTCCTCCAGAAATTTGGAAATGGCATGCTGTACTACTTGGCATTCGCGCCGAAATCTCCAATACGAACATTTCAAAGTGTTTGGGTGCCAATCTTACGACAGAGAATTAGGTAAAACATGGATGTTATACTCAATCAACATCGTGATGCTTGGGGTAATCGCTGGTGATGGCGACGTTATGCCTTTATCTCAACACGGAGACCGACATCAAGAAAGTAGTGCTGCCATAGGTCAAGAGAGTTAGAGCTGGAACATCCTGTGTCTGGCAACAGATCTATGCACCATGTCACTCAAGCAGGAGGACCCAGTCATGGCTGTTAGACCACATTACCTCTTGCATCTGTTTACAACCTCGTTGATCGCAACCCTCCTGACTAACCCGTCTGGGGTGCAGTTGAGCAAGGGACCTAAAAAAACAAAAACTCCTTGTAACACCAAAAGTGAAGTGAAGGCTAGGATGAAGAGAGCATTCACAAACTTAAAGAAGGAGACCACCCAGAAGAGTTGTAAGAGATTCCGAAGTTGTCTAGAGGCCGTCGGTAATGCCAATGTCTATTATATTGAATCATTTACCCTTTAGTATTTCAATAAATTTTTGTGTAATTTTGGTAAATATATCTTTTAAAATGAGATGTCAGTGTTACTTTCATCTTGCGTAATTTTTGCGACATGTATCGTATAAAACAAGGTTTTTGGTAAGTATCTAACTCAACCTGTTATACTTGATCGTTACAAGAGCCGTGTATGATCAAAATAGGGGGGAGGTCTTTCTTTTTTATATGCGATGACTTTTTAAGACGTAGGCAATCAGGGTTCTCCATCTCCCTCTATCCCTTGCAATCTCTGCAATATCCTTCCCTCTACTTCCTCCCGCAGACCACGTTCTGTCATCACCTGCTGAGGATCGTCAAGTATACCACGCACTGTTTTCCCTTGTCTCTCTTTCCCTCTATTTGACCCGTGACTATCAGGTTCTCCAGGCCCTCCTTCCTTATTTAGTGTCCCAAAAACTTCAGCTGCCTCTTTCTGATGTTAAACATAAGCCTTCCCCTTGTTTGTAACCTAAAACCTCATCGTTGCTCGCATGCTCGGTCCATGATATTCTTAGCATCCTTCTGTAGAACCACATCTTCGTCGCCTCAAATCTCTTCTTCATCTTTGAGGAAATCGCCCAACATTCGCTGCCGTTCCTGCTGCCATAACAGGGCGGGTTTTGACCTGTCATCACATGCCTATCTTGTGAATGATTAATTATTTCCACCCCAGAAGAATCTCGCTGCTCTATCGCTGTTTCCATTGCTACATTTCTTAGTCGCATCACCACTGACATTTACAACAAGGAACCTCCCTGATACCTATACAAAGAACCATGACCCACATTCCTTTCGAATTTCTCTAGTTCTTTTCGAACATCTTTTGTTTTGTGGAACAGACTTCCAGCAGTATGCCGTTACCAGTTTCACCAGGTGAGACAACGCTGATTAAGCAAATCTCAGTTACCTTCTTAATGGATGGACATATCTCGTTGGGTGGTTTGCCAATATGTACTTGTTGACTTCATTTTCCTATCCGTAATAAACTTTTTTGAAGTTATTCTTTTATCCGATATCATTTATCATACCATATTATCGTCTTATATATATATATATATATATATATATATATATATATATATATATAGTTAAACCTAGAGAGCCAGACAAACCTACCAAAAAGTTTCACCTGAGCGGATGGTCAGGGAAGCCAGCCTTCCCTGACTATCCGCTTAGGTGAAACCTTGGTAGATCTGTCTGGCTCTCTAAGTTTAACTAGCTCTGCTCTACTCATTGCATTGAGCACTTTATCTAGTTGTTTTGCGTACTCGTTTCGGGTTTTTTTCTTTGGGCCTTGAACTCTTATGCTGGACGATTATTTTCGGGTAACGTACATGTTCTTGGTCCTTTCTTTTTTATACCTTTTTTTCCCTTTGGTATTGCCTTGTTTATTTACAAATCAATACACCGAATGTTTCCCAAGCGAGTACAGTTTCTTATAAGATTTCTATTAATAATAATAATAATAATAATAATAATAATTATATATATATATATATATATATATATATATATATATATATATATATATATATAAGATAGATAGATAGATAGATAGATAGATAGATAGATAGATAAGCGCACGCCACACACGAAAGAATTTGTTGATGAGGACCTCAGACACAACATGGAGGCTTACATCAAGAGCCTTGAGGAAGTAATGCGTCCCTGAGTCAAGGTGGCAGAAAATTTCTGCAACCACATCACTCCTTACATTTGGTCGCCTATCTCCCATGACTTCAACCACTTTGATTATTATTATTATGTGCGGGGTGCAGTTGAGCAGGAGAGCAACAAAACCCCTTTAACACCAAAAATGAAATGAAGACAAGGATTATGGTAGCATTCACTAACTTAATATTGGAGACCATCCAGAATAGTTGCAGGAGATTCCGAAATCGTCAGGATGCTATGGTTGAAGCCAATAGTGAATTTATTGAATAAATTAACTCTTTAGTATTTCAAAGTATGTTTGTGTAATTTAAATAAATATATCTGCTAAAAAACAGATGCTAGTATTATTTTCATTTCTGCGTAATCTAGAAGACAATTTATGCATCGCACCCTGGAGACTACACAGAGTCCTTAAAGACTTGACACATAGCTAATCTCATTAACTTAATTTTTTACCTCCAGAAATTAAACATGGTTTTGGCGAAAGAATAAAGAACTGACTTCTTTTTCTGGGGTATGCTAAAGGAGAATGTGTACTCAGTGAAAATCACAGATGCAACACACTTGATTGAACGCATAAAGAGTTAATGTGCTTTGCGGGGTCCTTGCATCGAGTTCGCGTGAATCTTGCAAAGCACCTAAGCTTTTACATCATAGTTGATGGAAATCATATTGAAGGTGTTATTTGATAATATTCTAATTCAATATAATGTTGATGAATATTTAATTTCTTGAAAATATGAATTTTTGCCTGTGTTCAGACTTTAGGGGCACTCTCTAAAAATGGCCAAGCAGCTCTAGATATGCAAGATAATCGACTAGAGCTGGACTGATAAAATATACAAAGGAAGACCCACTTCATGACAATAATATTTTGACTGTTTAAAAAGAACAAGAAAAAACTACGATGGCAACTCAAATAAAATTACCTAATAGAATTATCGTTTACAACAATGATAAATACTTCCGATTTAAAAAAGAAAGCATCGATTAAAAAAATATACTTTATTTAGAAGAATATATAATTTGTAAGGTTAGATCCAAATTCTTATTGAATAAAAATCTTTAAAAAATGATTGGACATTTTTCACAAATATATTAAAAAACGTTTTTAAAATGAACATGTGGGACTTAGAATTCGAAATACGTTAATATATCTTTTGTATTGATTATTTACAAGTATAAACATATAACGCGGTCCTAAGCATACCGATTTTCTGATCTGCTTGAAAATATATTTTTCATGGTAGGTCGAATCTCACTCTTAAAGCTTTCTTTTATATCGCCATTCCTTTCCAAATATTTGACATGGCATCAGCTTCTTATTAACGCTGTCTACAGACGTGACTTTCTGAAATTTCTAGTACCTCTTCGGCGAGTATTTTCTTTCCACTGCTTAGGCATATCTTTCGATTCACCATTTCCTAAGACAACAAAGAATTTTTCGCTTAAAAGCGGCAGCACCAATTCCAAACCGTCACACGGATGGAATCACGGCCATCTTGCGCCAACGTCCGAGTATAGGAATTAGCGCAGCATGAAATTGGACCTGTCACTATTATTGTCAAGAGAACACCACCTCCCTACCTTCTGAAAACGGATCTACACTGTCGACCTGACAAAAGGTATAAACTCGCTCTTCGTCTGGGCTGGTTTCCTGTGGTTACTCTAGCGCCGAGAATCCGAGAGCAACCAAACGGAATCTCGTGTAAACATAGCTAAATTGTATAGAACGCGCGATGTACCTGCTGTCTAGAATAAGAAAAATGGAAGGCTGGGGTCGCCAGGTTGAGTGCGAGGCTGGAGGAGGTAATCCGGGAAATGTTCTCGCACCATCGAGAAGCAAACGTAGCGTTTGAATTACTGGGTATTTTCGGGTTCTTTTATTCATATTGTCCAGGAAACAATACACGGTCTACATCCAATATAATTACAGATAAAAATATGCTAACTGAATCGAATCACGAGGCCATGATACGACATTTAAATATCTCAACGATACTGATATTTTTTTTCTCAAGCAAAGAAATAACTTTTCCTAAATGATTCAGGTCCATACAAAGTGTTGGCACAACAATACAAATATTACACGATTAAAAATAAATGGAAAAAAAAAATCACAGTATCTGTGGAAAATTTCTTCGACTCAAGGGTAATCAAAGTCAGTCCGGCAGTAAGTGATTACGAAACACCCCTAGTCTCTGGTCCCAATTTTAAACAGGGATCAAATAATAGAAAAGCGCGCACGTTTGCGTAATGTCGTTCTCAAAAAATAAAGATCGGTGAAAGGAAGTGAAGGCAGACCTTAAATAACAAAGAGCAGACCTGCGCATCTCTCTCTTCCGGTAACAAAAGTCTACAAAATGACTGCCTTAGAGCAGCCTCGCTCTGATAAACTAGATTCCGTCAAGCACTCAGTTTCTACGTCCGACTACCACTCCATACGCGCAGGTAATTTCACTTATTTTTCTACATAACAGTTGATCGCTTAAATCTGCCCACATTGAAGGGATCACACAAAAAAATAACACAAATCAAAGCAAACCAATAGACAACATACCCCCACTAATATTTTTTTTTAAATATTCACCCATTACAAGCGTTGAGAGGCAAAGTGTTACAGATTATGAGGTATAGTCTATGCTGATATGTGGGAAAGATAACGGTTAATAATATATATGAACACGTTAAAATTACAGTTACTGGGAATCAGTTCCACAAAAAAGCTGTTCATGGGATGAAAGAGGTCGAGTGAAACTTACGATCTCATCAGCGGAATACGAAAAGAGGTTGGTTTGCTACTATGTGTATGGCGGGTCCGGTCGTAAACTTGATGGTGAGAATTGACGGAAATAAAGTATGTAATTCATGTTAACATTTTCCATGGAAATAGCGATAGAGCAGGGAGAGGCTTGCGACGTTTTGTCTGTGAGGAAAGTGGTTGTAGAATAGAAAATAATTCATCACACACAAGGACGAGGTGGCGATTTTAGACTCCAACAACAACGACAACAACAACAAAATGTGGCCGTATTATACATTGGCCACAAAGTATAGAATGGTATTAAACCCAAAGAAAGTGGCCTATTGCGATTTCTCTCGTTAAAACTCTTGGCTTAAATCAAGTGGTGTGAAAGCAATGAATCCATGCGAGTTAGTTGCTAAGAAAATTTGTACATTGTCTCGTGTTTGAAATCATTCCCCTCTCTTACGTATATAACAGGAGTTCCAATAACTTTGACCGAATTTAAATGAGGATTAAGTTGAAGCCTCTAATGATTTTTTTTTGACTTTTTCTCTCACATTTGGTGGACATATGGGCGATATTATTTTTCACACATAATTGCCATGACTTAAATAACATGATCCAATAGAGAAATAAATACATTTTCACCAATGACATTGATTTATTTACTGCTGACTTTGATCCGTCTTAAGGAAACAAAATGAAACAATCTTTACATAGTAAAACAGATCTAATAAGTGATTTTTTTTTTCAATCTGTATAAAGTAGTTGTTAGATTACGGCCTCCGTCGTCAAAATAGAATTAACGCCCCCTGCCTCACAGGGGGCGAGTGGTTTTAAAGCCCCTCGTCATTCACTTCTGACTTTGTTAACGACAAGATCTTTCTTCACACTCCGATAAACAAAGACACATACTAATGGTTGTTTTGAACTCTTCATAACTTTATGATCATTCCTTATTTTCCCTTTTGCAAATTGTCCATTTAATATATATATATATATATATATATATATATATATATATATATAATACTTGTTTGTTTTGAATCCCATGACACGTGAGACTGCTAATTATTGTTTGCGGGACAAATCCACCTTGAGACATGAAATCCTTCGACTCCGGCAACAAATGTAAGCGCATTGACTGAATCACTATGCATTCGCGTAAACATTTTACAGTGTTACTTCGTCCTTATTAACTCACAGCGACGCCCACGTGACGAAAACGTGGTCATGTTTAAACGGAACGCTGATCATATAAAACTTTCAGTTATCTGTTTGGATAAGTCTTGTTCTTATGTCCATCGTCTTTGTCATGTTGAATTGATAATGTTAATTATATTTTATGAATATGTCCTGAAGATGGTTTATTAGACCGAAACGTCCGACGTTGACATTATATCAACATTAAAACAGCATAATTGCATATAAGGTTTTTTGTTTGTTTTTTCCGTATATTTTTCTTCATATATATATATATATTTATGTGTGTGTGTGTCTGTATATATATATATATATATATATATATATATATATATATATATATATATATATATATATATGCTAGGCGCCTAACAGGAAACAGACTGTCGCCTCTGACTGTTGACTTCAATATTCAGTTTTATATTTATATTTACATACGCTCTATTTCTGATATTGAGTACTTTATCCCATAAATATAGCACACCTTAAAACTATATTTCTAATATATATATATATATATATATATATATATATATATATATATATATATATATATATATATATATGCACATTTCATTGAATACGATGGACAAAGTGCTTTTATTTAGATTTTTATACAATTTCTCATGCGATCTAATATTCTTTTTCTTTTCGGGTGATGATAAATTATCTAAAAACTGTCCGAATGTTCTTTTTATCTGAGCGCTTTCGGCTATACATTTAGCCATATTCAAGGATTAAATATTTTTAAAAAATGAAAACATTTTATAAATACATACATACAACAAACTATTTCTTATTTAACAGTTAAAATTTTTAATCCTTGAAAATGGCTAAATGTATAACCGAAAGCGCTTGGATATAAAAAACGTTCGGACAGTTTTTATATAATTCATCATCCGTAAAGACGAAAAATAATGTTATATTGCATGAGAAATGGTATAAAAACCTAAATAAAACCACCTTGTCTGTCGTATTGAAGGAAATGTCCATGAAAGAAGGCTTGCTGCCAAATACACACACACACACACACACACATATATATATATATATATATATATATATATATATATATATATATATATATATATATATTCGCAATAACCTTTCTTGTAAACATGTAGCAATGAATATGGTAAAGTAGGGGAGTTCAAAATTATCCCTTCTCTTTAAGGTTTTTTTATTCTCTTTTCCCCCTTTTCCCTTTTTATTTAGTTTTTCCGGCATTTTTTCAATATTTGGATTTAGTTGGGGAGTAAGGGTCCATTGTTCCAAGGTCTTTTGGTCACTTCTTTAGTTTGTTTCGTTTTTAGGTGTTATTAATTTATTTTCTTGTTTGCTTAAAAGGTCTATATCTATTATATATTTTTACATGGTCGAAAGGGAATTGGAGTGAGTCTCGTTATCATTGATCTAGCTAATCTAATTCGCGACTGTTTAAATTGTGGTATTGTGTATAAACCTACCTTATTCAGAAATGATGCCTTAAAAGTTGTTTTTTTTTTGTAGGGGGGGGGCAATAGAAAGATGCCAAATCGTATTCCAGACAGGCCCAAATTAAATAATAAGCTATGTTTCAAACATCACAAATATTGAAGCTAAAGTGTCTTTTTTGTTTCCATTTTCTCTAAGACTCCATCGTCATTCACATGATCGATCCATGTTATTCTCAGCTTCCTTCTGTAGGACCATATTTTTGCCGTGTTAAGCTTATTCCTCTTCTGTAACCTGATGGTCAAGCTTTCGCTTCCATATGGGAAGACTAATATTACAACTGGTATACCGAAGAAAGACATGGCAAATCAATGCGGGAAAAATCTGCCTCGTCAGTAATGTATCAAATGATACACGATCGCTTAAGCGTGCATCATGCATGGCATATAATTGAACTGATATTCACTTATGTGCTGATACACTTGGGGAAGGTATGAATCCTCTTCTTCCCCCCAGCTATGGGTAAATAGCAGGACAGACCGGGTTGTATAGCCTTGGCTGGCAGCTGGTATACTGAAGAAAGACATGGCAACCTACTGCGGAAAAAAAGTCTGCCTCGTCAGCCATGTATCAAAAGATACATGATCGCCTAAGCGTGTATCACGCATGGCATATAATTGAACTGATATACACTTATGTGCTAATACACTTGGGGAAGGTATGAATCTTCTTCTTCCCGCCACCAGCTATGGGTAAATAACAGGATAGACTGGGTTCTTGTTTGTTTGTTTGTTTGTTTGGGTTTTATGGCATATCAACCACTGTTGGTTATTTAATGCCAAATCCAGTTTATATGAATTTTAAATGCCTATTTTGTATGGAATAAAAACCGTATAGCTGGCAACATTATTGTTTAAAAAAAAACCCAAAAAAACCGTATAGCTGGCAACATTATTGTTTCAAAACAAAAAAAAACGTCTAGCTGGCAACATTATTCTTTTACAAAAAAACGTATAGCTGGCAACATTACTCTTTTACAAAAAACGTATAGCTGGCAACATTACTCTTTTACAAAAAAACGTATAGCTGGCAACATTATTGTTTCAAAAACTTAGAGCTGGCAACATTATTGTTTCAGAAACTTAGAGCTGGCAACATTATTTTTCCTGAAAACATTATCTGAGACCTTGCTGTTGGATGTAGTACCCAGGACGCGGATGTAGTTTATCGCCGTACCCAGGACGCGGATGTAGTTTACCGTCATACCCAGGACGCGGATGTAGTTTACCGTCATACCCAGGACGTAGACCGGTTTCTATAGCCTTGGATGACGACTGGTATACCGTAGAAAGAATTGGCAAATTACTGCGGAAAAAAAATCTGCATCGTCAGTCATCGCCTAAGCGTTTATCATGCTTGGCACATAACTGAGTGAATTGTGAGTTGACTTTCTAGCATTCCTTTGGAACCCTCCCCGGACATACTAGCTCTCTGTCAATGTAATATGATTTCTACAATCTCTGTCATTGAGTTCTTTGTTTCTGACTATCTTCATCTCTTTCGGAAAGACCGTAATGTACATACGCATTGATTTGGTGTATATATTCTCCCACTGGTAAGAGTAGTCTTTCTTGAGTCTCCGGACTGTTAACGTTCCACAGTGTTTTTCTATTAAACTGAGTTAACCGTCTTTTCTTCCTATATCTTTTCCCTCCCTCTCATGACTTTTACGCGATTGATAGAATCACCAATAGTATAGATAATAACCTCTCTCTACACCCGTATGCAAATATCTTCGTGTTCGGTGATTTTAATGCCCACCACGTCAGGTGGCTTATTCTAATGTCACTGTCTTCGCTGGCATCTAGACCTTCAACTGTATCATTTTAAGTTATATTATTTTGAAATACTAAAGAGTAAATTTATTCAATAAAATCGCCATTGACTTCAATCACGTCCTCCTGACGACTTTGGAATCACCTGCAACTTTTCTGGACTGTCTCCTTGTTTAAGTTACAATGCTGCCATAATCCTTGCTTTCATTTCATCTTTGGTATTACAAGGGGTTGAAGTCTGTCTCTTACAGAAATAGCAGACTCCCCGGCACGTTTCTTCGTTTCTTCTGAAGGACAGCTTTCTTAACTTGATCTCTTACTTATGTTAACCTCTGACTGCTTTCGAGAATTGGTGCTATCATCCTTTGTTATCAACTGTTATCAAGGTCGATTTTACTGTTTACAAATTACTATTTTCCATAATTTTCACGCGTACATTCATCTTTCCTCGATGCGTATCTAAATGTAAACAAATTTCGTCACACATTATGAAATCGACAAAGTCCGTCAATTATTTTAAAACAGTTTTATGCTTAGACATTCTTTTTTATAGATACAAATATACAAGTAAATACACTGTTTTTAATAAACAGTATTACCAACATTTACCGGCCTGAAAAAAAAAAAAAAAAAAAAAACAGTAAAAAAATCGACCTTGTGGACCGAAACGCTCCTATATGATGGTTCCGTATAGGATACAGGTTCGATTCCTGTCGGAAGACAAATATTTCCTATGAAAATTTTGATATATATATATATATATATATATATATATATATAACATTTATTGGTGAGTGCTGAATTAAACCAGGAATCAGTTGTATTAAAAATTATGCTCAATAGACGTATAAATAAAATAAAAATTTAACATGAAGCTGTTTTAAATTTTTAAAAAATCATATGAGATCAGGCAATCACGTTACCTTGGTTTCATATATGGGTTGAAACCAAGATAGCTCGATTAGCTGATCTTCTAATTTTTAAATACACACACACACACACACACACAAACACACACACACACACACACACATATATATATATATATATATATATATATATATATATATATATATATATATATATATATATATATATATATATATATATCTTGTAGTTTCAAGGACAATTTATGTATTTTAAAGGAAAAACATGTAATCTTCAGCAAATATGGCGAAGTCAATTAAGGTAATTTTCACATTAGCACGCCTTCCATTTCTCATCTCATCAGTTAGTCGCTAACCTCACGGGAAATCAGTCTATAGCCCGCGTGATTCGCCACGGGTGGGACAGAATCTATGGAACACTAATAAGATCTGCCAACAATGTCGCGAAAAATAATAAAAAAAATTAACAGGGGAAACATTATTGTGTCATGGACGTTACGATGTATTTTCTAATCTTCAAATATAACACAAATTTATGTTTCGTTCTTTTTGGTTCATTTTTCTTTATGGCGTCGCCGTTCTGCGTCTGCACAACATCCTATCTTCTGCATCCACTTTGTACGGTTTGTTTCTTTTTTCGTATCCCTGTTTTGCCATCCATTTACACAAACTCATTTGTTTTGTCAATCTTGATTTCAATAAGTGGTGTGAGTGTGAAATTCTCCAAACACTCTTTTCTCGTTATGCGTCTTAGAAATACTAATTGCCACTTTTCGATTTTAAGCGATGTTTATGTCTTTATGACTTCATCCTTGCTCATGTGTCCACTCGATATTTTTTCTGTATTTCTATTGCCTCAAGTGTCTTCTTTATTTCTACTGCCTCAAGTGTCTTCCTATTCAGTCCGGCATTCATTAATATATAGCAGGACCGATATTACATAGCAGTTCACCACTGTTTTTGTTTCTAATGCGATTTTCATGATTCTTGATGCTCGGCTTAGTTTCTGGAAAGCGTCATTCGCCCATCGATGTCGTCGTCGTTGTTACTATTCCGTCGTCTGTTAAACACTTCGTTTTTTATTAATCATCCGATATTACATAGCAGTTCAACACTTTTTGTTTCTTACGCAACTCTTCGTTTTTTATTAATCATTTCCTGCTAAACAACTGCATAATACCTTCAAGTCTCCAAGGTTTACGGGGAATGAAAGAGAATGAGAAAACTTTAGGAGGAACCAGAAATTCAATTTTAAACAAGAAACAAGCGATACACCGCGACTTCTGTTCAAAAGACGAAGAAGGAGTGTGAAATGGACGATTCTGATATGTTAGTTCCTTAACTTCCCTCTTGATTTCTATCTGTGCAATGTCGAATATACTCTTCTCTTTCTTTGCCTTTCTTTTCTTTCTTCTTTCTTTCCCTTTTATTCATTTCTTATTTTCTTTCCTTTTTTCTATATAAAAATTATTTTTACCTTGTATGGAATATTTGCCAAAAACCGAAAATGAAGTGATGTTTCATAAATTGTAATTTTAAATAAAATCGTTTATTAAGCATCATTGTTAAAAATCTGATGAGCATTAAACGTCGAAACCAAAATGTACAGTTTTGTAGTAGTAACTTCCAATGTAATAGTGTATAATAAATATTGGTTGCTCTACTCTTGTACTGAGCAGTGTTTTAAATGAATGTTTTAAACGCTCTGAATTTTATTCTTTGTTCTTTTACAATAGTTTATATATATATATATATATATATATATATATATATATATATATATATAGAGAGAGAGAGAGAGAGAGAGAGAGAGAGGGGGAGAGATTGAAAATATTAGTGGTTAATATATATATATATATATATATATATATATATATATATATATCAAATATATCATGTATGTATGTATATTTATATATCATATATATATATATATATATATATATATATATATATATATATATATAATTCCCAAGAGGATAGAATCCAGGTAGAACTCAATGTACAGGACAGAGTAAGAATATAATAAATAAAAAACTTAAACACCAATATTTCATGGTTATAATTTATTACATTCGAATCGTAATTAAGATGCAATTCATCGGACCTACAAATGTGTGTGGGGGGAAGCGTGAGAGAGAGAGAGAGAGAGAGAGAGAGTGTGTGTGTGTGTGTGTGTGTGTGTTTAGACAGTGGCATATCTTCTCACACGTTTCGTCCATTAGGCCATCATCGGACTAAATTTGTTTTTGCGACTACACAACGAGGGATGCTAGAGAATTTAATTTTAAATTTCTTTTAAATTATTTTACTTCTTGCTTCCAAAACTTTTGCTATTAGAGCCCCCACACTGTGATAATAGAAGATCTGTTCTTGATATAAAATTTATATAATGTTATCTCATATTTAATATCGTTATTTCATCTTATCAAAATGCATTCATAACAGCTAAAAAGACCCCAAACCCGAAAAAGGATAAAGAAGCGGCCGAAGGCGCCTGGGACAATGTACAATAAGACCAATCTTTTCACTTCATTAATCGCACCAAAAAAAAATAAAATAAAAAAATAAAAAAACTGAAAAAGATTGAAAAACTAAATAAAAAAAAAATCATCGTATTCACCATTTCGGCCATATTCAACGAAGCATGTTTAAAAAGAAACCCTGCTGTTCAAATGTACATCACACACACACATCACTCACATACATACACACACAGAGACATATATATATATATATATATATATATATATATATATATATATATATATATATATATATATATATATACACCAGTGGCGACTTTAGGTCATCAATGTTTGTTGGTCTCATTACAATCTATTGATATAACTTTTTTTTTCATTCTTTTTAAAAAAACTTGTCAACCAAACCAAGACGGGAGTTGCCCTAGCACGCAAGGGGTTACAGAAAGTGGAAACAAGAGTAAAGAGGCCTGAGAGTGGAAAAGGTGAAGAGAAGGACGGCAAATATGTCAAGTCTATTGGAGATGTCGATTGTCATTGCATTTGAATAATTATAGCTATCAGGGAAGCAATTAAGAAGAAGGGAGTTCCATAGACAGGAAGTGCGAGACATGAAGCTATTGGAGTAGAAGAGATGGCTACATTTAACGGTTTTCGACGGTGAAAAGTTGGGAACGAGATGCCGACCTGGTGGCCAGTTTAAATTCATGTAGTTTGGGAACTAGCGAAAAGAGCAATATTTATTCTGTTATCTACAGAAATGTGGCACAAGGCCGAAAAGGGGATTGGGGAAAGGACGGTCTTCTTCTGTCTTAACTATAACATAGCTAGCTGCAAACACTGACCCAATCGTACAAAACAATATTCCTCACACCAAAACAACACATTCATACGTACCTTTCTTACTACAACCACCATAATACCTCTTTGTCCCTATGAAAATACTAACTAGTCCCCATATTTACAATTTGTTGTCTGTGGGGGGGGATAAAATAACAATAACTAGCGAAAAGAGCTCGTCGGTGTAGTTACCGTGAAATTATTTGTAGAAAAGACAGATGGAAGCGACGGCACGTCTGTAAGAGAGCGACTGTTAACGAGATGCCAGGTCAGGAACAGCTACATTGCATATTCGTCTCGATTTTGTCGATGGCCCTAAGATGAACAGCGTGGGTACCAGATAATATATGACAGCAGTATTCCATGCAAGGGCGAATGGTTGATTTATAGATTTGAAGGATGAACTCCGGCGAGAAAAAACATTCTGGGGCGCCACAGAGATCGAAATCTCCTTGGTACAGATGACATTATTGATTTAATTTAATTATTCCATTTGAGACCAGCGGGCACTGTGAGACCAAGCAGTCACATAGAGGTGCTCTCGTGGAGCTGAGTATCAGACATTCTAATGAGAGACAGAGAGAGTTCTCTGTCGTAGGTAATAGAGAGCTTCTTTTTTATTTTAGATGCTAATATGATTCCTTTATTCTAACTAAAACCTTTATTCTAACTAAAATATTTAATTTTCTAAAATCTCTGTGCACGAAATTAAAAAGAAATAACCTTTTGGCACTTTAATATTAATTGTAATAATTGTATAAAATAGACAAAGCCAGATATTTTTTTTAAATAACGTGTGGAGCTATCTCGAGTGTATGTTTAGATATATGTCTATGCGTTATGGTTTTATATATTTCTCTGTCACTGTGTTTATGTACTGCTTATATATTTCCTATTTCCTCAAAACTACTCCAATCACACTCCTCAACCCTACCCTCCAGTCGACGAGTTAAGCTGTCGGTTCAGGTCGGGCTAAATTTAATTTGCCCTTTTTGAAAAGATACATGACACTAAAAAGTTTTGCTATATGGAATAAATTATTTAAAATTGATATTTTAAAACAAAAAGTTAGAATAAAAATGTTCTTTTAAGAACAAGGCATACAAATCATTAGATATTTTTTAAGATTATTTATAAAATTAAAGAAATACACTGCCTATTAACTTACATCTTCAGCTTCTATCAGGCTCAGACCTCAGCACAACTAGCCAACCTAATTTTATTTTTCTTCATTTCTTTCTCTTTCTTTCTTTCCTTTTTCCTTTCTTTCTTTCTTTTTTCCTTTCTTTCTTTCTTTCTTTCTTTCTTTCTTTTTTCTTTCCTTTCTTTCTTTCTTTCTTTCTTTTTCTTTCTTTCTTTTTCTTTCTTCTTTCTTTCTTTCTTTCTTTCTTTCTTTCTTTCTTTCTTTCTTTTCTTTCTTTCTTTCTTTCTTTCTTTCTTTCTTTCTTTCTTTCTTTCTTTCTTTCTTTCTTTCTTTGCTATGAATAATATCACCGAAATGTATTTCGGTCAATATTTGACACACAGACTTAAAACAATTTTGTATCCAGCTGAAGTCAAGAATTAAAAGACGCATTACGAAAACTTTATATAAAAAGATAGATACACTTGAATGTTGACTCACTCGAGCTAATTCCAAGAAGCTCGACCTCTGGCGTTACCACTGATATATATATATATATATATATATATATATATATATATATATATATATATATATATATAGGTAACTATACTCGTTTCGAAAAACCTTTGAATTTTTGATTTGCCAATAATCAAATCAATCTCGAAGGAAAAAAAAAGTTTTTTAAATAAAGAAAGAGCTAGAAACATGAAAGTCTGTCGAAAAAAAATTGAACAGATACAGGTTTAAAGGCCAAAGAAAAAACCCCGACACGAGTAAACAACTAACAAAAGAGCTCAATACAACCGTAGAGCAGACCTAGATAAACATAGTGAGTCAGACAAACCTACCCAGGTTTCACATAAGCAGGTCGTCAGGGAAAGCTGGCTAAAGAGGCAAGCATATTTATAGGCGATAATCAATTCCACCATTATTGTTCGAGTTTTAATAACCCCCTCCCTTTTTAGTGGTTTCAATAATTCTTTACCCCTCCGGTGTTGTTGTTTTTTTTTTGGTGGGGGGTCTTCTTTTCTTTTTCTTTGGTCACGTGGTATGTTTTGATTATCGCCTATAAATATGCTGTTTCTCTTTTGCCTCTTTAGCCAGCTTTCCCTGGCGATCCGCTTAGGTGAAACCTGGGTAGGTTTATCTGGCTTACTAGGTTTATCTATCTATCTATCTATCTATCTTTCTATATATATATATATATATATATATATATATATATGTGTGTGTGTGTGTGTGTGTGTGTGAAAATATATAGAAAATAGGAAAGAACTGGTTAGGTAAATAATCCAAAGTTCTTTAGCATTTTTGTTATTACTTTTAAAAAAATAGTGCTCGATACAAAAGTAGAGCATAAATATAATTATTTATTTAAAAATATGATTCCAACACGCTGCATAAGAGTTCTCATGTTTCAAAACAAGAGCCGAAAACTTCGATATAATTATTTTAATTAAATTGAATTAAAGTAAGCTCTGTTCCATCTTCAATCGAAAAAAAGTTAAAAAAAAATATTTCGCTTGAAGATGGAATAGAGCTTACTTTAATTCAATTTAATACAAATAATTACATTGAAGTTTTCGGCTTTGTTTGGAAACTTGAGAACTCTTATGCAGCGTGTTGGAATCATATTTTTAATTAAATAATTATATATATATATATATATATATATATATATATATATATATATACAGAATTCAAAGATGTTTCGATGAATAATTTAGTATTGTAACTGCTTATGTTTATACTGATCTTTTCCAGTTATCTAAACGTTTTCTTGATGTTAAGTTAGAATTCAGCAAAGAAGGCGCCATCGTATTTTTAAGCCAAGTACTTTCAATCTTTTCCAAGATCATGTTTAGGGGGAAATAACAGAGACAAACATATTTTAACTGCGATAAATCTGCATTCTATTTCTAACAGGATTAATTTATGGCGGCTACAATCTTAACAGCACAAAATATGCAGATGATACAGTATGGATAGCAGACATTGACAGGAAACTATATAAACTCCAACAGAAGAAAATTGAGAAGCGAGAATAAAACATGGATTGCAATAAGAATGCATTTTTGTTAGCAAAAGGATGAGACCAAATTGCGAATTGCAAATCAGAGATACCAAAACCAAACAAGTACAAATATTTAAATGGCTAAGAATTGTGCATTAACATAGGAAGGAAAGTATGACACTGAAATGCAAAGGCGCATTGCGATAGCCAAAGATGCCTTGCAAAAGCTAACCAGAGTATAGAGAAAAAGAAAATCTTCATTATTAAAAAAAAAACAAACAAATAACTGTTATAGGTGAGTACCTGTTTATCAGTCGTCCTGTGTGGCAGTGAATGCTGGACAATGGCCTCACATATGAAGAAGACACTTGAAACAACACAAAGATGAATAGATGTGAATATGGTTCTACAGAAGGATGCTGAGGATATAATGGACATGGACCAATCATTTGAGCAACGACGTAATTTTAAAGAAAATAAAACAAAAATGAAACTCATACTCAAAGTGAAGAAGAAACAGTTGACAATGATAGCGCACATAATGAGGAAACAGGGCTTGGAAAAATGATACTCAAAGGACAGTTATAGGGCAAGAGAAACAGAAGTTAACGTATAACATACTCAGTGAGCTTGAGCAAATGTATTGTGGAACAGGGTTTAGGAGATATAACGAAAAGACAAATCAGCTGGTCTATGGCACTTTTGTTCTGATAAAAATGGTTGGCCGAAAAGTGGTCTTTTTCTGTTTTTGGAATCAGAATCAGAGTGGCTTGTCTCCAGCCACAGGGAATATAACCACTGATAGATATATTGTTATACAACTTAATTGGAGGAAAGAAATGCATTGTATTCATATTTAATTTCATCAGGACCATCAGCAGAGTGATTTGATTAATTTAGGGAGTCTAGTAGTTCTGATAAGATGAAGTTAATGAACTAATCCGCTAACTTGCTAGTAGTCTATAGATATTGAGGGATTACAACTGTCAGTTGGAAATTTGTGCCTGACGTTTGCTACATTCATGAAAACCAGACTTGTATCGAAAGGTGAGGATTGAAATATATATTATGTTGGTGCAAAAATAATGCTTTTAAAACGCAGTAAACTTCAAAATAAGTTATTCCAAAATTCCTTTGAAAAAATATCTTTTTTATAAAAAATGCATTTACTGTGCACCTACTTTTGGATCACTCTGTATATGCATGCGTGTAGGTGTGTATAAGGGGGAGAGAGAATGAATTATTTACCTATTTACTGTTATATAAAGTGCAGAAGAAAAAAAAACTACCCACATAAACTACAGTTCAAAATTTTGAAAACACTCATTAAGATTTGTATGGGATGAACTTCAAGCGAGAAATCTTTCCATCCAAAAAATGAAAACAGTTCTTAGAGTCATTCCAAAAAATAAATAAATAAATAAAATGAGATCAATTATCAAACGTATACATTGCGAAGATTTTACAACAAATGCCAAGAATTTGTGCTACAGTAATCAAATCAAAATTAAAGGAGTAGAATTTGACGCGAAAAAATAATTATAAAATGATTTTTTTACATTTTGTTATCATAAAATTTCTTATAAAATATCCTCTCTCAATTTTCTTTAACCATGTATAATCATTTTTATCTTATTTAACGTATAAAACAAATACTTTTGGGGCCAAATTAAAAAATTACCAGGAGTATCCTCAAATTTTTGAAATATAGTGTATATCTACGAGAAATTCCTCCTACACAATGGTAAGACATTAGTGGGGATGTTGTCCTTATCTACCTAATGTCTCATCATTACCTGATATATATATATATATATATATATATATATATATATATATATATATATATATATATATATATATATATATATATATATATTGGAGGGGGAGGGATCTCTGATACACACCGTAATTTCTTACCTGTCCTAGTAATAATTACCATTTGAAAACTTTCGGTATAAGATTACACTTCGTATTTATTTGATAATCAGTGTTTGTTTTTTTTTGGGCGATGGACAAAATGAACCGCCATTTGTTATGACTATTACTTT
Source organism: Acanthosepion lycidas (assembly GCA_963932145.1). NCBI lineage: Eukaryota > Metazoa > Mollusca > Cephalopoda > Sepiida > Sepiidae > Acanthosepion > Acanthosepion lycidas. The sequence continues at coordinate 57,197,605 of OZ010597.1, read as the reverse complement.
TCTTAGTATTCATTCATCGGAAATTTTTCTCGAACAAATATAATGTGTTTTGCTTTAACTTTATGCTTCTAATTTCACAGTTCCCGTCTTGTTAACTACGAACATTGAAGCATACGAATAATGACAAATAGAACATTTCCGATGACAGGAAAGGTTGTAAAACAGACATTCGTGAGTTATATATTTCATTTATTTTCTCCCGGTATATGGCGTAATGTGGAAGGAATTTAATTATACATTGTTTCATTAAGTAGTAGTTGGCCATTATTTCAAAGGAGGCGTTTGACAGTCATTTTAAGTAGTGTTAAAGACATAACTGATGAAGACAGAAAACTCATGTTATAAACTGTCCTATTTATCTATCTATGTATCTATCTGTGTCTGTCTGTCCCTATCTCTCTCTCTATCTGTATATATATATATATATATATATATATATATATATATATATATATATATAATAAAAAGTCTTAAACACTAATATTAATAGTATACCATAGAATTTTAGTGTTTAAGACTTTTTATTATATCCTTACTCTGTCCTGGACATTGAGTTCTACCTGGATTCTATCCTCTTGGAATTATCTTTTATGCATATATGCATGTATGTATGTATGTATGTATGTATGTATGTATATTTATATATTTTAGATATATGATTGCATATGTATGGGTATATTTACCACTAATATTATCAATATCTATCTATCTATCTATCTATCTATCTATCTATCTATCTATCTATCTCTCTCTCTCTCTCTCTCTCTCTCTATATATATATATATATATATATATATATATATATATATATATATATATATATATTAATGGAAGTAAAAAATTTGTCGTTGATAAATGTTAGCTTTAGCTTTCTGACTCCAGAGTTTCGTAGACGAACTCGTACGTTTACCCGTCAGAGGGTATCAGCAATTGATTGTTTATACTTCTTGAGTTGATATGTTCTTAACTTATGAACAATATATATATATATATATATATATATATATATATATATATATATATATATATATATATATATATATATATATATACAGAAAATAATGGGCCAAATCGTGTAAAATTAAAATTGTTCATTTATTAAAGTTTGAACTGTTGTGACTTGGAAATAATTAAAGTTATCATACTGGAATTTTCCGTGGTTTTATAACCCTATTGAATTCTCCTTTGTGCTATAAGAATGTATAATTATTGACCGTGCTTAACAGAAGTATCGTGATGAAATCGATCCTAAACGAAAATGATACGTTCATCATTAAATAACCATAGCTAAGGATCGGAAGGGAGTATAAACAGTGATAAATAATTATTGATCGATTTTACCATTGTGATATATTTGCATTATATCAGCTATTAATGTTGAAATTACTAGTCTCAGCAAATTGAAGGAAAGAGTTATCAATGACTTTGAATCCGCGGTTATCTCCCTTTAAATATCTTTATTTTTTATTTTTAAATGTACATTTTTATCATATAAAATTCGGTGAGGTTCGAGAAAATTTTAATTTCGAAAACGCGGCCCAGAGAAAAAATGTTTGTGAACCACTGGCTTAGAGATAAAGGAAAAAATCGAGTTTATTTAAAGTGGCAGCATGAGGATATGGGTTAATAAAACTTTGTATCAATAAAGAAATAACTGAATATAAACAGATTAATCATGTCCTAAATAAATACTATCAGAATATCTTAGAGATTCACTCACATCAATGCAGCAGAATGTAGTGTTGTGTTCACGGAGATAAAATCATACTTGACAGGAAATAAAAAATAGAGAAATAGCAGAATGCATGATAAAGAGCTGCTTCATGGTACATGTAATGATATGAAGATGTTACTCCACAGTATTGCAAGCAATATCACATAGATAGCTCGGGCACGTGTTGCCTGTACAAGGGTTCGTGTTGAAGAGATTTAATTTAACGTCTTTTGGCGGGATATCCGTATTTGCGGTATGAACATTTTTTTGTTGCATTCTGCTAGTATTTTATTATTTTTAATGCTTATTTAATTTATTTTCTACAACATTTTTATTTTATTGATTTATTTTATTTTATTTTTAATTTTCTTTATTTTTATTTCATATTTCATTTCTATTTATTTAAAATAAAAATACCCCTACAAATATATTTTTGTTGTTTGACTGTATATACTAGAAATTTCTTTGTTAGATGGCTGCGGTGATCGTTCAATAATAATAGTATGTATTCAGAAGAAAGATGAATAAAATCTTAGAAATTAGATTAATTTCCTAATCGTTTCACCCCTGGCAATAAAGCCACTAAAAGAAATGAGTTACTAGTTGTTGGAGAACGAGACTCCGGAAGGAAACACTTTTAACGAGATAAAAACATTACAAGAACAAGAATTAAAAAGAAAAAAATGAAGATAACGATTAACATTGCATTTACATTTCTTCAAGTTCAAGGAAGCAAGAAACCGGAAGAGCGATAGCGAGAATTGCGTTAGAAGAAACTGCTAGCATAAAATTTACGGTTTCATCTAGACATTTCAACTGTAAAAAGATTAAAGCTTTACGCTAATCTAGTACTGCGCTTAAATTTATAAAGTTTTTATACCATAGAGTAAATTTCAGCACTACTTATAATTGGGAAGAATCTGTTAGTATAGAAAGTATTGTTACATCGAACTATATGAACAAAGGTCAAACGTGGCAAGTAAGGAGGCAAAAAAGAAGTGACTCTAAGGACGACAATTATGACCGATTTTTTAAAAATATTTATTTATGTTTTTTTTTGTGTGTGTATTTTTTAGGTTACAGTTATTCTATGGTACATGTAATGATAGAAAGAAGCTACTCCGTTGTATTACAAGTCATATCACAGAGAGAAGTCGGACAAGTGTTGCCCGTACCAAGGTTCGCGGTGAGAGATTAAATTTAACGTCTTTTGGAGGGATGTCCGTATTTCCAGCAGGAACAGTTTGTGTTGCATGCTAAAAGAAGAAAAAACTAAATGGAACAGTTTTTGTTGCATGCAAGAAGGTCCTAAAAGAACTAGGAAATATTTTTGAATCATTTCACTACAAGCATTGCAATGGGGCAACTAAGAGGCAAGATATCACTGAGTGTCAAGGAAGACAAGAATAAGAAAAGCATTATTAACAGGATAAAATATAAAATGAACATGAATTAAAGCGACTAAAGATGAGGATTGACGTTGCATTAAATTTATTGAAGACCAAGTTTGATTGTAATGCATGGGCCGTAAGGGATTTGCAAAAGCGAAAAGTGCGAGAGAAGAAACTGGTAGTATAGAATTTATGGTTACATCTAACAATTTGAACTTTAAAATGATGAGACCTTTCTGGCAATCGAGCAAAGTGCTTAAAATCATATGGTCTAGGTACCATAGAGAAAAGTTCGTCAGAACAATTACCATGAATATATTTATAGAAATCGCACCGAGAAGCTACATTACGGCGAGGGGAATTGACTGTAATGCCAGGACAAAACAAACATTCTTTTGTGGATTTTATCAAGAATCTCTAATTATATAACAGTAGTACCAAATCAAAGGTAGCAGAATTATTCAAAACAAGGATGTATTTTAGACTTATGAATAGGTAAGATAGATTCTGGGGAAAATTTGTCTAGCACGAGACAGTGAACCAACCTTCTTAGCAACAGACCTAGCAATTGATTGAATGTAATCTTTGCTCTTCATGCCAGTGGAAACGTAACTAATTCTTAGATTTGCATATGATCGAAAAGAAAGTATTAAAGATGGCTGAAAATCAGCACTACTGATGGGATATTAATCTAGTGTCTGCTTAAACGAGCTGTTGGATTCAAATAAATTATTAGGTTGGTGCAAAAAATAATGACGTAATAATGTCGTTTTTTGACGTTAAAATATACGTCAAAAAACGACATTATTACGTCATTATTTTTGCACCAACCTACTATCTTGTATGTATGCATTTATTGAAAATCAACATCATCAGGAATTCACGGATCATATTTAAGATATCATGGATGGGTATTTCACAAAGGATTCCATATCTATATCTATCTATCTATCTATCTATATCTATATCTATATCTATATATATATATATATATATATATATATATATATATATATTCAGGAAATCTAGACTTTTTACTGTATTTTTCTTTTTTAGTTACTAGCTCATTTTTTTCTATTGTCAACGTTAGCGAACGTAAGTAAAATCTTCCGCTTAAGTAATTGCTATTAAATATTATTCTATAAATATATATATATATATTTTTTTTTTTTCCTGGGGAGATCGACGGAAATACGAAAAGTTCGTAACTCAGATTCAAATTAATGTTATTGCTGTTGGAGAACCCGGTGTACAAGGCCTGTTCAATTGTTTGAGTGCTTTTTTTTTAATATCTTTTACGCAATTTAACCCACTTGGGAAATCAAGTATTGAGAAGCTAGTTGAAATCAGGATTTCTGTTTGCAGCAACAAAATCACGAAACACACAGACGCACAAACACACACATATATATTAGGTTGATGCAAAAATAATGTCGTTTTCTCACATATGTTACTATGTGAGAAAACGACATTATATATATCTATCTATCTATCTATCTATCTATCTATCTATATATATATATATATGAAGCAATTTACCAAATAAAGTAAAAACCTTCCAATAAGAATCGAAAAATGTGTTAGAGAGCCGCTTCTGTTTTTACTTCACCGGATTTAAGCAGTTTGTAAATATTTCTTGTTAGGCTATAATTCTCATTTTCTTTTTAAATGTATAATTGACATCATTTCAGATCTTAATATTTTATGTCGATTTTTTTTTTTTTCACATTATTCCACCGCCGGTTGCTTTCAGAAGAACGCGGACGTTCAGATATAAGATATGGAGCCAAACAAATTTTATTTAATTATCAACGCAAGTGCTTCTTTGCCATTCCTCTTGATAATTAAATATTGCTTAAAGAGGTCGGTTTTTTTAAGAGTAAGTGAGCGCAACAGACATTCTAAACCTCATTTCAATCGTGATACAAAACAAGTACAGGGAGAGTACAAAAATGAAAATAGCATGGATTTAATTAATTTTCTTTAGACTAAAGTCCAAAAAAAAAAAAAAAATACAAGACACGACAGCCTCTAACGGTAAAGTGTCGATATTGAAATCGGATATGTGAGGTTTGTGATATGAATAAAAGAAAAGAGGATGATAAGGAACAATGTTTGTTAATGTTCACTTATCACAAGGTCTACTATATTTTTATACTATAATATATGTGATTTTGAACGAAAATTAAAGGCAAAAAACTTTGGGGTTGTACACGTTTTTAGAGAGATTTACAGAGTTTAAAAAAACAAACTCTTAATTCAAACAGCAAAATTGCAAATACACTTAGGTAGTACAACAATAAATTCGAAAATAAATTTTAAAAAGGAAATTCCGAAAACACGCAGTGACTAAACAGTCGTTTATTTTCTGTTCCTCATTACCCTGAAAAAAGGAAATATTTTCGCGAAATATGTGTATGGCCTTGAGATTTTAATGAATAACATGGTACAACTCTCCCCACCCCTAAAAATATATATGGGGATAGCTGTTCTACAGGGACGTATTATACTGAAGGATGTAATTTCTTCCCGATTTTAGAGTCAGAAAGAAGGGAGCGAATTATACAAAAAATATACGGTAAATGCCACTCGAGATAGGGGGTTACAGAGGAAAAGATAAGAAGCGGAGCACCAGGATATGAAGGAAAATTAATTGTGAACACTAGACTTGAACAGGTTAAGATTGTAGTGATCAAGAAAGCATCATCTTGGGAGTTTGTTCCACAAAGAAACTTAGATCTGACGAATGGAATATGAAAGAAATGTTGATGCTTCGCTCCAGTGAACGTTGCATAGTGCGTCTTAGCCGTGAAGGCTAGAACATGTGGAACTTGAGAATGTAAAATTTACTCATAAAAATAGTGATTAAGGATTCAAGAAACTGACAAAGTTTTGTCTGCGCGAAATAAATACCGATATGGTCACATAGACGCAATCGATCGAACCTGGAAAGTCATGACTGGCCAGCTTGTGCCCATATATAGTCGGCCTGATCTGTTCGAGGTAAATGCGAGCAAGCGAAGTCAGATACTTATTATTAGGTTGGTGCAAAAATAATAACGTAATAATGTCGTTTTTTGACGTATTTTCTAACGTCAAAAAACGACATTATTACGTCATTATTTTTGCACCAACGTAATAGAACCGTACAGCATCTTTAACGATCGATCGTATGAGTTCTACTTTCGATATGACGACCACAGGCTCCAATGAAGTCACGGGACCCTCTCTGGGAGAACAGCCGCTCAACGCGAAGACGGAAATTCAAGGTCTGCTTAAGAGAACGAGGAGGATAAATAGAATTCACGGCAAACAAGACACGAGAGCCCATCAAGATAGCTTCTTATTGTTAAAATAGTTGCGATCAATGAGGTGTGAAAGGAAGGTAAGAAAGGAAGATTATGAGGGATAAGAGAGGAGATAACGAGTGACTTTGAACTTGAAGAGGTCACGATTGGAATGATCAGGTAATTATTCACAAAATAGAATTTCTTAGGAAAAATGATCTTGAAGAACTTTCTTCTCATACGATGGTTACTCACAAGTAATGCAATTTGTTTAATTATTAAAAAGAATGAGGACATGTATACCAGCTTCGTAAAGTGCAGATGGCTGTTGATGTAATCAATCCCTTACAACATCTTTTAATTCATCACCACCCACGGACTTCAAGCCCATTAGCCCCCGGAAAGAAGCAGTTAGGAGCGAGGGTTATGGTGGTGATAAAGAAGTGAAAAATGCTCTAAGGAATTGTCTGCTACATTGTATGTAATATGGAATGTTCTTATAATATTCTGAAGATTGTGTGCCTATATTTCTGAGATGAGGCATTGTAATTAATTACACTATTTACATTGCTCGGACTGTTGTCCTCATCTTTATTTCCATATTCTCGACATTTCGACTGTTGTACGCTCCGGACTTCTTCAGGTAATTGAAATAAAGACTCGGTTCGAAGGTCTAATCACCTGAATAAGGCCGGAACGTACTACTTTGGAAACGCCGTGAATATGGCAACAAAGATAAGCACAACAGTCCTAACAATGTAATATTAAAACAAAGATTGATATTACGTAAGAGTTCCGTGCTCTTTTCATGGTTTCTAGCAACATTTCACTTTAAATGTCGTATTTCGCTATTGCAAGACACCTTCGGATATGGATGTCAGATGTTCTATTCTCTGGTAAAACCATACGTAGATATTTAATTATTTGTACTTGCTTAATTTCAATATCAGCAATTCGTAGTCCGCTCCTTGGCTGTTCATTTATTTGACAGCCATACAATTCGGCTTGCATGCATTTCATGTTTAGGCATTTCTGCTTTCAGTTAAGCGTCCGTCGGAAGAAAATCTATCTTGCGTGTTATATTTACGTAGATGAAAATAGAAAGCAGACCCATTTTAATTTTCACTTCCAAATATTTACCCCTTGAATGTAAGTACGTATTGAGCCAATGTTTACTTTTTCGAAAGATTTTATGTGAAGTAAGTGTGCCACAGGCACAACACGGTCGTTTTGCTCCGAGGGTTTCCACTGAATTCTGTCTTGTTACAAAGTGGAATAAATAGCCACCCGGTTTCGATTTCAGAGATATCCTTTCCGTAGGCTGGTTGCCATCAATGGTTATAGAGCCTTATCTACCCTGCTATTTAAATAACAGCTAGGCAGAGAAGAAATCGCTTTATGCCGTTCCCAAGGGCAAACGTAAGAAATTGAATGCAAAGTCATCGATCTGAATATGGACTAAGTATGACGAATCCGCACCACACTGACCAACCCTTCGCAAAGATTATAAGGAGATTATCTTTTTACTCAAGTATAAACCAGAACAATGTATCAAGTAAGGATCCGACCAATATTTGCCTTTTGTCTCAATTATAAACCAATGCAATGTTTACATATTGATTCACGTATAAGCCGAAATAGTATTTACCTATTGTCTCAAGTATAAAACCAACCCATTTTTATCATTCGATCCGAGCATAAACATGACTAATGTTTTATTTACTGGTTTGGTTCAGATATAAATTAAAGACATGTTTACATTTTGGCTCAAATAAAAATCGAACAATGTTTAAAATATGATTAATATTTGTTATGTTTCACGTAAAATAAAATAAAAATTGGAAATAAAAACAATAAAACAAAAAAAAACTATAGTTATTGCATTTAAATATTTGAAGATCAACCATCACCCTCTTTTCTATAAAGTAAACGGGCTTTGGAGTATATAGGGTTTATCGTCAAGGGTAATACCTTTGTAGCAAAGATCAACCATGCTTTACTCAGGTGAATTGGGATGCTGAATTGTATTGGTTCACGGCCTGTTCCATCTTTTACACATGGCTCTAAGAAGTCGTATGGACACTGCGACAACCACACTTCGATCAATCGGCTAAACTGTGTGAAAGTAGTCGGAAAGGTTTCCCGATCCAACCGGTGAAAGTGAATGCCTCTCCCCAATCTTCCTGTGCCAAGTGGCCATCAACCTGTCACCAGCCCGGATTTAGGAGCTGAGCCGATAAAGCCAAAGGCTTTATCAGCGAGCAGAGGAACTTTTGATGGGAGGGACGGGATAACCTCAACATCCCCGAGACAAAAGGTACCGGTAAAAGCCATTGCCCATTTTTGCCTTGAAAGTCAACATGACAAAATTGTGTTTTGAAAGAGAAGGGTAACCACTGCGGCGCAATGCTAATGATGAAAGCTGTCTTGGACGTAGGGTAGAGTAATGGATAGTGGCTGAGATTGAGAAATCAGGGATCTGAGTTCGACTTCAAGTCTCCTTCATTACATTCACTTTCGTGCTAATACTCTCAGGAACGGTATGAATCTATATTTCCCTACATCTCGGCCAACTATGGTCAAATAACAGAACAGAATTTTCTATAGCCTTGTGTGGCGACTGGCCTAGGAGAAGGATTAACTCTAAATTCAAGATCAGACTTGTGAGGGTTGGGCTCCGTCAGACAATTTAATCTAGGAAACACTACTGTGGCTGTAGTATATGTGGTGTACCCACGAACCTAATGAATTAAGGGTCTAACCATTTTGGTAGCTGTCTTTCTTTAGATATTTCTATTTTTACGATCTGAAAATCAGATAGCCATTATAATAGAATTCTTGACAAGACATAGGATTGTCTTTGAAACTTACATAATCGAGACTCTTTTGTTTGATGGCAGCGGTTTCTAACATGAAAATAAATAACGTCTATCTACAGATAGTAATCGGTCAATATTGGATCTGATCGAAAATCAATAGCTTCAAAATCTTTGAACAGTAAGCGATCGAAGAATCAGCCTTTGAAACAATCTTTTCAGCAAAGGCGATATTCTATACCATCTCGATTAGAGATTCAATAATAGTCTTTCCGCTATTTTAATGAAAGGCTACGCTCTCTAATCAATTTTTGGCCAATACGTAACTTCATACCAGCAAAGAAAAAAAACGGGGGTGTTAAAAGAGAGGGTTTTCCCATGACTCCGCCTTTGTTTCAACTACTTTCACTCCTTGGCAATTGTTTTATAAAGCATTCATAAGAATTGTAATAAAACTAAAACATATGAAAGGGAATGTATACATTTTCTTCGTTCATGGGTATTGAGAAAAAATAATAAACACTTTATTTATTAACTAGCAGCATGGCCCGGCGTTGCCCGTGTTTGATTCAAAAATCGTACGACTCATACAGCAATGGCTATCACTTGACTTAAAATCTTTTTGCCCTTCCTTGCATTTAAAGGAGTGCCCTTGCTGTGCTGATATTGCTACATGCCTTACTTCGTGCCTATCTCACACTGCGAATTTTTTCTAAGCTCTATACTAAAAATTAAATCTGTTACGAAAAAAGAACAAAATGAACACAAAACGATAGGCTTTAAAAAAGGATTCGTAACTGGAAAAACCGAATGAAAAAAGAATGTTTACAACAAATACTTTTTCACACCCAACCCAATTCTGAATCAACGTTGAATTTAAGCAAGCGAATGGGCCAATTGGAGTAAAGTGGCATGCAGATTTAAACTTTTCCCACTTGTGACGAAGGCAACTGTCAATTTTTTTGTATGCTAGCATGCTAATTAACATTCGTGTCAGTCAGCTGTTGGCTCTCACGCTGGCCAATTGAATCATCCTGCCTATTCGTGGCAGCCATCTCATTCTGGCCAGTATAAAATGGGCGCAAACTACCTGAAAACTGCCGTAGAAGCATGAAAAAAATCGATTATTTCCACTATCGATGGGAGTTGGGAAATGCAAAGTCGGACTTGGGCTTCTTGCTAACTTGGAGCATGTGCATGTAAATTTTAGTGCCAATCCGTCGAAAACTGCGGCCGTGCATTCGTTACACACACACACACACACACACACACACACACACACACAAACGCACGCACACACACACACATATCCTGCCTTTTATACATAGAGATTTGTTTATTTGAATAGTTGGCAAAACATTATATTCGAATTTTATAGAATAGTAAATAATGAATATTTCTGTAGCCTTGGTTTACATATTTTAATAATTTAGTAAATTTTTCTAAATTCATGACACAAATGTTTCCACATTTATTTCTTTATAAATTGGGAAATGATAAATATTGCCTTGCATTTTCTAAAATATTTACATTGTTGGGACTATTGTCTTCATCTTTCTCGTCATCTTCACAACGTTTTGATTGTTGTATGCTCCGGCTTTCTTCAGGTAACTCGAATTTGGCACCGAAACCTTTTATTCTTCCACTAGTGAAGACAGTTCTCGTTCCACATGCCATGCCTTTTTCCGATAACTCAGTTTCAGTTATTTCCTTTTAGTAACGCAACTCTACAAATTTTTCTCCACCTCTGCCATGGTCAGGTATTGAACTCACAACTCTTTGGGTCAAGCCACTGAATTTTCTTCAGCCAAAGCTGTTATTTCCGGGGCAATTTGTTCTTGGAGAAAGGTCGCGAATATAGCATAAGATGAGGAAAACTGTCCAAAGAATGTAAATAACGTAAATAGTTATAGTGCTTCATCTCATAAATAGAGACAGATATTGAAGGTGAATATGGCAATGAAGATGAGGACAACAGTCCAAACAATGTAAATAGTGTAAATAGTTACAATACCTCATCTCAGAAATAGAGACAGGTGTTGAAGGTGAATATGGCAATACAGATGAGGACAACATTCCGAACAATGTAAATAGTGTAAATAGTTACAATACCTCATCTCAGAAATAGAGACAGATGTTGAAGGTGAATATGGCAATAAAGATGAGGACAACAGTCTGAACAATGTAAATAGTGTAAATAGTTACAATACCTCATCTCAGAAATAGAGACAGATGTTGAAGATGAATATGGCAATAAAGATGAGGACAACAATCTTCATGCAATTCTCTTTGTTTTTAGAATGTTGTAAATATAAATTTATTCTTGTAAACAAAGAATGTAATATTTTTTGTTGTAAATTCTCAAGAACAAAAGAAAAATGATAAATTCCCTTTCATCATGATTTGTCTTACAATTTTAATCATCGTTTTTAAAGCAATAAGCTTTGCGGAAGAGTGAGGGAATTAAAATAGTTGTGGGGTCAAGGGATAAACTATCATTTGACAGTCCATTTTTTTTACTTATTGCAGGCACAAACGTACGTGTTTTACCAGTTTCGATTTGTTAAAGTACTTTGTTTCCACTGGTTATAATGTCATGTCACAACACCTTTTATTTTCATTTATTTCAACATACAGTCAATTTTATTCATACTGGAATCGATTTCTATTTTTTTTATCATGTCAGGCGATTTGCAGTGGTTAATATGAATTATTTTCGGGGTGCATGATGAAATTTGTTTGGCACTGAAAAATACTGCATCATCCGAGATTGCATCAGATTTTCATCACGGCCAAACGCTATTGTCTCGACTGTTGATTAGTTGTCCTACGGCCATTTTCTGCAATGGACGTTACTCCAAGGAATGGGAAGGAAAATGTAACGCTGCACGAATGCACTCTCTAGCCTTACCACTGAGCAAATTAAAGTAGAATAGACTGGCCCGGAAACTTTCATGATTTAAAACCAATCGAGAATCTATTGTCACTCAGCAAACAACGACTTCGTGGAATGAACATACTAAGTACTAATATGTGCACTGGGTCAGGTCTCAATGGAAAAATACGAATAAAATAGTAAATATTAACAGAATTATTCGTTTTGTCTCAATTAATTTGCACCAGGGTGTAAATGATGAAAATACAATGGATGTTGAATTGGAAATATTCAAGCTATAACATTTCATCCAATTTACATTAGTGATTTTATCCGAAATATCCTCTCTACTTGTAGCCATATTAGTTTATGGCGGGTCAGTTGATCACCAATGAGTTATTTGGGGTTCCTTTCATTCATTAGACTTATTTACTAAAAATACTATACTAAATATGAAGTTCGATTATTGTCACCATTCAACAAATATTATCATTCGTCGAGTGTTTAACAGTGTTTCCAAAAATAAGTACTAGCCTGTTTCAGAAGTACGAGTCTATCTGAAAATATTGCTTGTTTTTGTTGTTTAAGGAAGATTGTGAAATGGCGGTCTTTTTCACACAGACGGTACCCAACTGGCCCTAATATACTATGCAATCAATAAAATACACAAACTCGTGCATATATATATATATATATATATATATATATATATATATATATATATATATATATATATATATATGTTGAAACTTGACTAATGCATGGAATAATAATGCAACACAAAATGTACTTAGAACAAAATGTATTAAAATAAGAAAGTGTACACAATATTTACATATAGTCTTTTGTATATTCCTGGGAAGACCGTTCCTGGAGAATGTGTTGACTGAGTCGCAGTCGGGCAGAGTCTCTGGTTGAATCTCTTGATTCCTTCCCTCTCTTCCCGGTACCAACCATATTTAATGCTCGGTACTCCACTATGCAAATTAGGTGGATCCTACCACAACAATATATATATATATATATATATATATATATATATATATATATATATATATATATAGATATATATATGTGTGTGTGTGTGTGTATGTGTGTGTGTGTTTAATATAATATACATAAATATATATAGAGAGAATGAGAGGATAGATAGATAGATATGCTTAAACTGAGTTAGATATATAAAATAGTATATTATATATATATATATATATATATATATATATATATATATATATATATATATATATATATTAACATATTTATATATATATATATATTAAAATTTAGTTTATTTAGGTACCAATCCTTCTTTCATGCACGTTTCAGTGAATATGACAAGACAAGGTGCTTTTATTTAGTTTTTTTTTTTTTTTATAAAATTTCTCATGTGAAGTATTTTTTCGAATGATAATTTATATAAAAACTGCACAACTGTTCTTTCTTTCCGAGCGCTTTCTGCTATACATTTAGCCATTTTCAAGGTTGGAATATATAAACTGTTGACAAGAAATAGATTTTTGTATGTATTTTTCATTTTCAAAACACGTTCAAGACATTGTTTTCATGTTCATAGCTGATATTATTATTATATATATTATGTTAGCTTCTTTTGATTTATTAATAAGGTTTCCATTATTTTTAGCTTTTAACCTGTACACGATGTCATTGTATTTGTGTTATGAACAGAATGTTACGAATAAGATCTAATAGGTCTCCATGAGTATGTGAATAAAACCTAATTGAGCTACGACCAGAAATATGTAGTGTGGGTCTTCTTTTCAAACATGTTGTAGTGTGGCCTTTATAACTGTTTATGAATTGTCATTGATTAGTAATACAATTCCTTAATGAACATTAAAATTCGTAAATAATATTTGTCCGATGTAATTTTGTTCTAAATGGTGAATTATTATTTTTAATTATAATGTTGACTGTTTTAAATTATTTTGTAATAAATAATTGGTTTAATTCTTTGATATTGTCTACTGGTTTTACGTATTTTTTATAATGTTCTTACTTCTAGTTTCATCGTGTTTGTAATTTTCGTTCATCTGATTTTATGAAAAATATCAATGTTATTGTTTATGTTTCTATTCTCGTCTTTGCTATTTCCTACTTTAAACAAAAAAAAACCCTTATGTATATATATATATATATATATATATATATATATATATATATATATATATATATATATATATAGGCCATGAATTGTGACTCTACAATGAGGGTATTACTGAATAGTTTAATGAACTGTCTCATGTTTGTGTAGACTAACATTACACACGAAACCTCATTGAACTTGGGAAATAAGTTTAAGGTCGTCTCCTCTGTTTTATATTTCGTTTTTATTGATGCATTTATAACTGGTTATCGGTGCCAAGTCCATATTAATAGCGTAGCCACTTGGAAAAGAACACACTATTCCTGGCTTGAATGACTAGTACGGTTCTAAGTTGAGTTCTTCAGGCATTTCCATTGTTTGCTATTCTTCGCGGCCTCGAGCTAGACATAGCTAAAGTTAGTAAATATCATCATTGTTATGTTCTATCGTTCAAATTTCTGTATTCTGAATGGGGTTCGTTAAAAAAACAAGAAGGTGAAGAAAGATATCAGGGACTACAGTGAGAACAAGTCATGGAATGAAGTATTGGCTGTGAGATCGAGTGACGAAAAAAGTCGGAGGGGGAAAGAGAAATAGAAAAGAAGAGGAAGGAGGGATAGAAAGAGATTAACGGATGAAGATGGGGGAATTCAAAAAGAAAAAGAAACTATGAATATATGAACCATACTATCAAAAAAAAACTGAAGAATGAATAAATAAAGAAGAAAAGAAGAATTGGACCGAAAGTAAGGGTATAGAAGCAAGATTGGGTCAAGAAAGAGAAAGGCGAGCGGCAACAAAGAAATGATTGAAATAATAATAATAATAATAATAATAATAATAATAATAATAATAATAATAATAATAATAATAATGAGATGAAGAAGAAGAAGAAGAAGAAGAAGAAGAAGAAGAAGAAATCTGAGAAATGGAACAATCTGATGAAGTCGGTAATGAATGAAGACAGAATAAATAAAAAAAATGATGAGAGATAAATAAGAATGAGAGGAAAGAAGACGAAGAAGAACAAGAATAATAATAATGTCCTGAAGGAAAGATAGGCCTGCAAAAACGTAGAAGTAAACGAAGAAGAAGAAGAAGAAGAAGACGAAGAATAACAATAATAATAATAATGTCGTGAAGGAAAGATAAGGCCTGCAAAAACGTAGAAGTAAACGAAGAAGAAGAAGAAGAAGAAGAAGAAGAAGACGAAGAAGAACAAGAATAATAATAATGTCGTGAAGTTAAGATAAGGCCTGCAAAAATGTAGAAGTAAACGAAGAAGAAGAAGAAGAAGAAGAAGAAGAAGAAGAAGAAGAAGAATAAAGACTAAGAAGAAAAAAAGTATCAAAAAGGAAAGAGAAAACTTGCTTATAGAAAAAAAAGACGTAGAGAAGAAGAAGAATGAAAGAGAGGTCTGGAATAACATAAAATAAGTAGAAGAAAAAAAGAAGAATGTAAGAAAAAGTCCTATAAATAATAAATAAAATAAATATAAATAATAAAATGTATAAATTGAAGAAAAAAAGAAGAAGGAGGAGGTTGACGATGAGGATGAGAACGAAAAGAATGAGAAGTAGATATGTTGAAAAATATAAGAGAGAAAGAAAGAAAATATACTAAGACGAAAATACCATGACGAATATGAAAGAGAAAAAAAAAGAAGGCAAAAAGAAAAAAAAAAGAAAAAATATTAGAAAAGGAAGATAAAAAAAAACCTAAGAGCCCCGAGAATGAAGGAATAAAAGAGAATCAATAGAAAGACACAACGGGAGAAGAAAAACAGCAAGGAAAAATGTGAAATTGAAAGAAACAAACAAATCAGTTGAGAAAAAAAAGTTGAAATCTCTTGGATAATGAAGAAAAGTATACAGAGGAAAAAAAAGACGATAAAGAAAAAAAAAAAAACAAGCTTAAGTATAAAAAAGTAGAGAAATCAGACAAAGAGAGAAAGAAAGAAAAATGTAAGAAAGAGAGGGTAAAATGGCGACAAAAGTACAGGTTTAGATATGAGAAAAAGGAATAAAAATGATGGTGAACAAAAATTAGAAAAAGGAAAAGAAATTCATTTAATCAGTTTATATGCGTGATACCGCATCTCAAGATCTTTGATCAATCACTTAAGGGACATAGACTTCAAACAAAATGGCGTTTACCATCTTCAAAATGGATGTGGCTATTTCAAATAGATTCAAACCGACAGCCAATCCCGGAGAACAAGTGAAAAGCAAAATAGTGAGACACGGAGGGGGAAGACAGGGAAGAGTCAGAAAAGAAATTTAAGGTATATGAGATGTACTATGTACACACACACACACACACACACGCACGTGTGTGTGTCTACAAAACGTCTCGGAATCATAGATGAAGAGGACACTAATTAATAGTAATCAACGACAAATACTGCGTAGGAAGGATTGTCTGAGATTTGATCTCTGAGTTTGTTCAGACTCCATACAAATTCTTTTTTTTTTCTTTTTCTGCCAAACTCTCAATTGCAGAAAATTCTTGATGGTTAGACTTATCATATTGCACAACGAGAGCGGCAAAATCCTTTATGGCTTTCCTGAAGTTCTTGCTAAATAAAGAAAATATTATAAGACCTGAACTCTTGCACACACACACGCACACACACACACGCGCACACACACATATATATATATACTTACACCCATCATACTCACACACTTATACACACACCCACACGAATATACACACTTACACGCATCATACTCACTCACTGCTTAATGAGTCAAATGATAACACTCACCCATAGTAGTATACACGCTTACACACATCATACTAACTCACTCCCTAAGAACCAAATAACACACACAGAATTATCAGAGACACATCCCCTTTCCAGGAACCAATGAAACTGTCGAAATGACCAAGTGAATTCAGAGCAGCATGAATCAATCCAGCGCTTATCTGAAATAACAACTCAAAAGAGACTGCTTGAGCAACACAAGGACTTTTTTCTCTCCTGATGATGGCCATGTTGGCCGACACTAGTCGAGGAATCTAACTGAAATAATAATAAAAACGAAAGAATATTAATCTACAACCAAGTGTGTCTGAAGATTTTAATTTTTTTATATTTTTATTGTTCAATATATATATATATATATATATATATATATATATATATATATATATATATATATATATTTCTCGAAAACGTGTTCTCTATAAAAAAAAAAAATACACCAAGGATAGTTAAGAGATACAGAACGTTTCCAAAGATATACCTTGTTGGGATTTTATTATTAATACATAAAAATAAAAATATAAAATAATATTAGTAATGGTAATAAATAAATGAAATAAAACAATTCATATTAAAACTTTAATATAAAATAAATAAAACCAAAATAATAAAGGTTCTCCCAGCATGCAACGGAAAAGTTTTCTGAGAAACATATTCTTCGCGCCTAAAAACGCCCAGCTCACTCTGTTCGCTACCGTCTTTCAAAGAGTCAAGACGTCTCGGCCCCTTGTTTGTCATGGAACGAGGTAACTTTCTTTTTCTATTACATGCAACCTTAAAACATATACATAAATAAACACATACCAGTAAATAAAATTGTATCATTTTTATGTACAATTTAACATGATTGTAGCGTTAATTTTTCTGCATGTTTTTATTCCTATAAACACGAGGCTATCCCTGATGGTATGATGTGCTTGGACCCAAAACCTATATAACATATCAAATAACTATGATCTTAAGCTGATAAATGTCAGCTATCCACAACGTTATCCAAAACTCGTTATGGATT
>OZ010597.1:57164633-57174633 GCA_963932145.1 Acanthosepion lycidas | reverse complement strand
ATCTGTTATTATTTGTTTGATTATCTTATTTATTAGCTTCTTTTGATCACAGACATTCACGTTCAACATTAATAAACGTTTTGTTTGCTCAATTCTGGGAATTTTACTAAACCTTTATAATAATTTGGCACGCTCAAATCACCGTGCTAATAACAAAGATGGCGCAAGTTTGTTTACATTGCGAAGATCAGTACGATAATTTCAGTGATTACGCAGTTCAGTGTTGCCAACATTGTGTGAATTGATTGGACGGTTTTTGATATATATATATATATATATATATATATATATATATATATATATATATATATATATATATATATATGCAAGAGAAACTCCATATCCGCTATGTCATTCATATTATAGCTGGCGTATCCGTTAAGAAGGTACGGTGGAGTAATGGATAGCAGCTTGGATTGGAGAACCGAGGTCGAATTCTAGTCGAATTCTTTACATTGATTTACGTGCTAATACTCTTGAGAAAGCTGTGAATCCTCTTCTTCTCCCTCCATCAGGGTAGACTAGGTTCTATATCCTTGGATGGAAACTGGTCTAGGAGAAGGACAAATATGAATTCAAACACTGCGGAGAGTCGTTTGTGGAACCTGTGGCACGTAGTGCACCATGTCTCTACATTTGGCCCTTCAAAAAGTGTAGATGGTTCTACAGTGTAACCCGGATATAAGAGAAACCCGGATATAAGAGAGATTGTCTCTGGTCCCAAATTAGAGCCTGCGTTAATGTAAACAAAAATAGACCAAACCCAGATATAAGAGAAACCCGGATATAAGATACTTCTTCTCCGGTGCCGACAACGCTCTTATATCCGGGTTACACTGTATAATCATATCTCATGTGCTTGTATCGGGCTGTCAGTTTCCTAGGAACTGATTTGCTTGACCCTCATACGTCGAATTCGACGTGTGTGTCGAGTATATATATATATATATATATATATATATATATATAGCTACACTTTTCTCCATCTAAAATAAACTTTTCAAATTCATAGTACTATATATAGATATATCTATCTATGTCTCCATATATATATATATATATATATATATATATATATGAGAGAGAGAACGTGAGAAAGAAAAGAAATATGAAATAAAAAGTGTGTCCAAGTGTTCAACTGCGTTCACACCAAATTATATTCTCCAATATATGAAAAAATCCTATATTCCAGTTACGCTTTTACACATAAAGCACCTGGTAATTACATGCATTTTTATTTATTTATTTACTTTCCCGGAGAGTAAATTTACGTGTCCCAGACAAGACATTTATTGAAAATAAGCCAACCAATATTCGGGATTATGACGCTTCCTGATATTGCTTGGCTCTTTGTCAACAGAATCTCATCTCTCCAAGATTTGGATTTTCGATTCCGTTCTCTACGTCGGCGATATTTTCACCTAAATCTTGTTGAAAAACTTAGCCTCTATGACAACAGACGTGTACGACAGAAAAATGGCCGATGCTTATTAATATATTTATCCATATGAAAGAACGGAATTTTCCCAATTCCTTTTATTCTGCGAAGAATGATATCTCCGGATGATTTACTGAAGGAACATATGAATATTCGTATCTGTGAATTGTAAAGCGTCAGAATTGAAATTATTTTAAATATTCAGTAGTTTATGGCACGGCATTTGCAGGAATCAATGTTCAATTTGGATATTGTCTTTCAGCTACAGCAATGATTCTCTACTGCATTGCCACGGCACTCTAGTGTACCACGCGATCCTCTTATGTGCGCCACGAAATATTGTCATGGCAGATATATATATAATTGCCAGTGTGCTGCTGGTTATTTAGGGCGTACACCATTGCATTTGGAAACTAGAATCAATCAGCATGTACCTTCCAAAATAAAATATGCTATCTTCCACCCATGAATATGGAATCGGCTATTACTCAACACTTAGTTGAGAATATAGCCTGCGCCAAGTCGTACAAAAAAGAGTGGTTTAAAATTATTCATACAGCCGATTCCAACAATCATTGGAAGATTTTGGAATCGGTCTGTATAGGATTAAGGAAACCTTCTCTCTGCCGGCAGAAGGAATTTGTAAAGTCTCTTAATCTGTTGGGGGATACTTTATTTTAACTGTCCCTCGCTTATTTATTTACACGTTATTTCCCCTCCCCTCGTTACAAGTATATACACTTGTTTGTTATTTTAACGTGTTCCTCCTTTTTGCTCTTTATTGTCGTTACTATTCTTTTCGTTAATTAATTATCCAACGATTGCCTCCTGATGAGATGTTGGTTGAAAGGGCCTTAGAGACTTTTAAAATTAAAATCAATATATTCCTTGTTTATAAAATTATATATATATATACACATTAAGAAATGGACAAAGTCCGACAATTTATTTATTAAAGACATTTTTATGTTTAACGTTCTTTTTATAGATACAAGTATTTAAGTAAATGCTCTGTTGATAATAAACAGTATTAAATAACCTTTACCGGCCTGAATGTCCGAGAAATTTTCATAGAAAATATTCGTCCTTTGACAGGATTCGAACCTGCATCCCATACGGAACCGTCATTTACCTTGACGTGCCTAACCGCTCGGCCACAAAGGATCGTTCGGTTGGCAATTCATGGAAGATTGAAGTTTATAAGCAGTAAATTCGACCTTATTTAATACTGTTTATTATAAACATCAAACGGAAATCCGGGTTCCGTTATATTTACTTATACGAAAAGGTATGGAAAGGTAGGAATCAATCTCTACCACCCCCCGGCCTGCGATAAGCTAATTGTTTAGCTATCTAAATATTTTTGGCACCTTAAAGAAAAATATAGGAGACCTAAAGTAAAATGGAAAATCATTAACAGGACTAGAACTTGCAAAACTTGGGATGACCCATGCCCTTTGTGCCTCCATGAGAAACTACACATTATTAAGCTCCTAAACAATAAAAACCTATTAAACAACCGGCAAGAATTAACGGTTTTCTGCCGACACAACCGAACTTACGCTCTGAATAACTAGCTAAAAACACGCAAACAAAAAAATAAATTTTAAAATCCATAGCCCATATACATAGTTTTAATAACCTACAAAAATTGATAACCCTTTATGAAGTCGTCAAATAACAAACGTTACGTCCTTTTCATATACACAGATCCCTTTCATAAAGAGATATAATAAAAGAATAAAATAAAAATAAATAAATAAATCTCCATAGACGCTCAAGCCTGACTATGCGAAAACTTCCTCCGTCGTAAATTTAGCCACCCCCACCTTACCCTGACCAGGCATCTATGAAAGTAACTCTATACCGATACAAATTATTAACACCCAACCACTGCCTATTCTAAACAATCCGCCCCTGATGTTACCATGGAAATTTTTGATTTCAAGTCTGACTATAATATTAAAACTCGTAAACCTCAGAAATAAGTCATTCCCCAAAAAATTTCGCTTGAAGATGGAACAGAGCCTACTTTAACTCAAGTTAATTCAAATATTATTTTGAAGTTTTCGGCTCTTGTTTTGAAACATGAGACCCCTTATGTAGCGAGTTGGAATCATATTTTTAAATAAATAATCATATATATATATATATATATATATATATATATATACGTTCATCAACAGACAGGCACAGCTCATCAGTGTGGCTAGACATTCGATATATATATATATATATATATATATATATATATATATATATACTACCAGCATGGCCCGGCGTTGCCCGTTCTTGATTCAAAAATCGTACAACTCATGCAGCAATCGCTATCACTTGACTTAAAATATTTTTGCCCTTCCTTGTCTTTAAAGCAGTGCACTTTGCCTTGCTGATGTTGCTATATGCCTTACTTCTTGCCTATGTCACACTGCGAATTTTTTCTAAGCCCTATACTAAATATTAAATCTATGACGAAAATATAACTAAACAAAATGAAAATAAAACGATCAGCTTTAAAAAAGGACTCGTAACTGGAAAAACCGAATGAAAGAAGAATGTTAACAACAAATACTTTTTCACGCCCAACCCAGTTCTGCGGAATCAGAATCAACTTTGAGTCTAAGCAAGCGAATGAGCCAATTGGAGTAAAGTGCCGTGTAGTTTTAAATTGTTCCCACTTGGGACGAATGCAGCTATCGATTTTTTTTTTTTTGCATGCTAGTTAACATTCGCGTCAGTCAGCTGTTGGCTCTCACGCTGGCGAAATAGAATATTCCTGCCTATACGTGTCAGCCAGCTATAGGCTCTTACTCTGGACAGTACATAATGGCCGCAAACTACATGAAAACTGCCGTAGAAGCATGAAAAAATCGATTATTTCCACTATCGTTGGGAGTTAGGAAATGCAACGTCGGTCTTGGCCTTCCCACTACCTTGGAGCATGTGCATGTCAATTTTGGTGCAAATCCGTCGAAAATTGTGGCGTCCATTCGTTACACAGACACACATCCTGTTATATATATATATATATATATATATATATATGTGTGTGTGTGTGTGTGTGTGTGTGTGTTCATCTGTGTACTTAAACAGCAATCTTTTTTTTGTGAGAAGCATCATTCTATAAGACAGACAAGGCCCTTTGTTTCAGTTTTTTATATATTTTTTCATATGATCTTATTTTTTCTTCTCAGTAGGTAAATTATAAAATATCTGTCGTACTGTTATATTTTTCCGAGCTCCTTCGTCTATATATTTAGCCATTTTCTAGGTTGAAATGTATTAAATTTTAACTAGAAATGAATACATGTACGTATATAATGTTTCATTTTCAAAACACGGTTATTATAGTGTATCCATTTTCATAGTTGATATTACTACCAGACCCTATTCGCAACATACTGGTTGATAATATAAATATCATAGTCTACATATGAGAAAGGCTAAAAATACTGGAAGCCTTTTTTTAAAACCATTTTTATGCTTGGAAATGTGATATGAGGAACCAGGAAAAAAGACTTAACTGGAGAAAGAAAATATAATCAATGTACCTTTATGGTTGTCTGTTTTTTTTTTTTTTTTCAATTTTAATTATATATATATATATATATATATATATATATATATATATATATATATAATGATATCTTCGCTACATAAGAATTCTCATGTTTCAAAAACGAGAGCCGAAACCCTCCATATAATTATTAAAATTAAATTGAAGTAAGGTATCGAGGCATCGTCTGGGTTTACTATCTTTTAAAAATAAAAAACAAAATTACTAAAGAACTCCGGATTAATTGCCTAACGTGTCCTTTCCTATTTTTCTACATACCTGCACACACACATACACACAAACACACGCACACACACGCACACACACACGCACATACACGCACACACCCACACACACACATATATATATATATATATATATATATATATATATTATAAATTAATTGATTTTAAATATGGTTTTTCCGCTACGCAGTTCTAACCATGTTTCAAAAATGGAAGGTCCGAATTTAATTTTGCAATTAGATTAAAGATATTAGTTCCATTTCATCCTCAAGCGAATTTATATATAATAGGCAATCGGAAAATAGTACTTAGTTCATACGGGCGGGTTTTGTCATTTGACTTTCTCAATCAAATTACAATAAACAAAAGAGAAATGTGTAGTTACACGAAATTAAAAAAAAATAAAATTAAAGTCTCTACTATGTAAGCATTTTTGTGAATGTTAGTAACTTTCTTTTTTTTTACTAAGTGTACGTTTTGTTTTCCATGTCGACAATCTGTGAAATTTCTCAGAACATGTGTGTACAGAAACAAAATGAATCAGTCAGCCAATCGGAAAAATACTTCTTAGTCCTTGCCGATGCGTTTCATGATTTGACATTATCATAGCATGTGATGGTAAACAAAAGCTAAATATTATTTTTGTGATATCAACGAATGCTCGTTGTCACTTCCGTAATGCTCTCTGTAGTAGAAACTTTCCAGAACAACTATAGTAACGCCGTTGAATAATACTGTTGTCAGACGCCTTCGAATAACACTCGTACTAATAGTTCATGCTCGATAATACTCACTCTCATAGTAATTCGTGTAGAGAAATAGTATAGTGAAGAGAGTAATGAACAGCGGTCAATATAGCATAGAGGATAGACTAGAAATAGTGATCCGTATAGTAATAGAGGATAGACTAGAAATAGTGATCCGTATAGTAATAGAGGATAGACTAGAAATAGTGATCCGTATAGTAATCGAGGATAGACTAGAAATAGTGATCTGTATAGTAATAGAGAATAGAGGAAAAATAGTGATTAACTAGGCGCAGAGTTAATTCCTACTTATGCGTTTCCTCTATAGTCACGTGGTCCATGTAATACAATATTGGGGTCGCCTGGGTTTACTATATTTGTTCAAAGTTAAGTGTCGGGATCGACACTTTATTCCAAATAACAATTTTGTAGTCACATGAAATTCAAAAATTATATGTATGAACTATTATCAATATATTAGGTTGGTGCAAAAATAATGACGTAATAATGTCGTTTTTTGACGTTAAAAATAAGTAAAAAAACGACATTATTACGTCATCATTTTAGCACCAACCTAATATATATATATATATATATATATATATATATGTATATATATATATATATATATATATATATATATGACGGCTAAAAATAATGGAAGCAAAAACAACACTTAGTAATAGTAACTTTGAACATGGACACAATATCTTGACCGTGTTTTGAAAAGTGAAAACATTTTTTAAAACATACATACAAGAAACTATTTCTTATTTAACGGTTAAAATATTTAATCCTTCAAAATGGCTAAATGCATAGTCGAAAGCGCTCGGATAAAAAGAACATGAGGACAGTTTTTCCATAATTTATCATCCGAAAAGAAAAAAAAAAAAAAATTAGAGAGCATGAGAAATTGTATAAAAATTAAATAAAAGAAACTTAACTGTCGCATTCAATGAAATGTGCATGAAAGAAGGATTGCTGCCTAAATACACACACACACACACACACACACACACACACACACACAAATATATAAATATATATATATATATATATATATATATATATATATATATATATATATATATATATGATCTTTTCTGCCGTCCCTCGTATCACTGCAACATCTGTTGTGGGAGGAGCTTTCTCTAACAAAAACTAAATCTTTTCCCTTCAAAAACCGGCGGAATTTTACTCGAAAGGTATCGAGAGGCACTCTGATGAGCGGCAACATGTAATTGAAAATGACTTTATTTTTTGAAGAATAAAGTTGTAAAAAAGCAAACACAAACGCTAATTATTTTTGACTGAATTTATTCTTACGCTATCAAATCATTTGCTGATGATATTCCTTTCTTTATTTATGGATGTGTAGCTAAAGAAATGATTATCAACGTAACTTTCAATTACAATCAGCCAGCTCATACTTTACGTTCAGTTTCACGCTATTATCATTAGAAAAGATATGAACCCGCCTAATCTGCCAAGAGATCCGTCTTATAGAGCAGTATAGACTGAGCCCTATAAACTCTGGGGTCATGAAGTCAAAAAAAGAATAATCTAAATTCAAAAGCCTTGAGGAAGAAAATGGGAAACGCTTCGACATCTTTCATGCATATTAAAGAAAAGAAAAAACGGAAGATACATATCTCCGTCGAGAACGGTCAGATCATTTGAAAAACTAATTTTAAACTGATAAATATTAATATTTTCTATTAACGAAATACATTTGTGTTTTCAAAGTGAATTTACATTAATCGGAATGAGATTTTTTATTAACAGTAAAAAAACGTTAAAATTATTATTATTGACACATGTCTGCACAAGGCAATTCTCTTTGTTAGGACATTTAAAAAAAAATATAATATACTTTCTGAAACGTTATTTTAGAATAATTAGCTGTTTGAACGTTTAATTAATCTGACTGAAGCAAATATTAAATACTTTTTAGTTTAAAATATCGTAGAAAATTATTTTGGGTGTTTTTATCGATAGAATTATGTTTTGGAATTCGTTCTAAGTGGGGAATAACTATACTTATTTGACTATTATAACGTGAACGTCTTTTTTATGTAATTGTTTTAACTACTCACGAAACTTAAAAAAATAAGCAAGCATTGGAAACAATCTATTATTTTATTGAATTATCGGAACATTGGGGACATTTTTTGAGAAATGTTAAAAAATTACCTATAAATTTTAACATTACCATAGTTACAACTATTTTCCGATAATGTCTTGAGTGGACGCCCGTATTTCTAAAAATCATCACGTTTATACCTGATAAAATAAATTTAAAATACTTCTTAAACTATTGATGAGCGTTGAATCGCAGTCAGCTTTTCTAGTTATGATTAGTATATACAGTCTTAATGTATATATATATATATATATATATATATATATATATATACATTAAGACTGTATATATATATATATATATATATATATATATATATATATATATATATATATATATATATATATTACTTTAATATATTAATTGATATTTAACAATAGCACTTTACCACTACAAAGTAATAGAGAATTTTAAAAAATTAAAAAATTTATAATTTTTTTAATTAAGAGTAGCAGTAGAGCCCGGTGTTGCCCGGGGATGTAACAGTAAGAGATAGATCAAGTATCGACCATCATAAAGACTGAAAAATAAAATTGACAAAGATTATTGTTTAAGGTTGACGGACACGCATGTCTTAATTAGTTTTTTTTTTTTTTGTTTTTTTTCTACGAATTGGTCAAACTCAAACAAAAACATTGTTTTCAATCATTATGAGTCTACCGACTGAATAGAATTTTATTATAAACAATTGTCTTGTAAATTGTATTTTTAAAGCATTCTGAATGTAAAAATAAAGAAAAAAGTGTGCAAGACAATAAAAAACACTACCTGCCAAAAAAAAAAAAGGTGAAGTTTTGTTGAAATCGGTTGAAAAATGTTGGAAATGAATACACACACGAACACAAACAACCTGAGTTTTATAATAAATATAACTCGATATGAGTTGTCCCCCTTTCATTCTCGCGATGCCTCTTAATCGTGTTTCAAATTGATTTCGTGCAAAAACAATTGTGTTTTTCCAGTTTTTGGTGCTGTCATAACCACTGCAAGGTAATTTTATGTAGTCCTGTGAAGTTTTGTTGAAATCGGTTGACAAATGTTGGAACTCCGATCCAATATATAAACGCACAGACACACACACACACAAACACAACCTTATGACAATATTGACCATAATATATTTTATGCATGAAAAGAAATTAAAAGCTTTTCTAATTAAATAATTTCTTAGTTTAATTACATTGTTTTCTTTTACGATTCACAGGAGAATTTTTTCTAACTGGGCAGATTGTTTGACCAAAAAATAGTGATTTAAATTCTTAGAGGAGTTGTCTTTATAAGTAATATAAATAATAAGCGCTAAAAAAAAGAATTACTTGGAATTTCATAAAATTAATAGCGGGTTGTGGAGTAATAGATTTTAAAAAAGAAATTACTAAGATTTTCTAAAAAAGAAGTTTCAAAAATATTTTCATTGCTTTGTGAATAAGTTCTGAAAGCTTTATTAAATGCGAAAATTATTAGTGTAATTTGCAGCGAAAAAAGACGCTAATATTAATAATAATTTGTGGTATAACGCTGACACCAGACAAACAATTTTTAACCACAATTTTGAACGTTTTAAACAGGACTTAAAACAGAATTTTTACCTTTAAAAACATTATGACGTTTTCTCTTAATAAAATATAGTTGCTGCCGAGAAAATATTGCTTTTATTATGTGTCAAACATTTGCTTATCATGTATGCTCACACACACACACACACACACACACATATATATATATATATATATCAGTCAGTTATGTCCCATACGTGATAGGCTTAAGCGATCTTGTATCTTTCGATACATAAATGACGAGGCTAATATTTTACCCCAATATTTTGCCATTTTTTTTTTTTTACTGCGGTAGACCTGTTGCCATCCAAGGCTA
>OZ010597.1:57099633-57159633 GCA_963932145.1 Acanthosepion lycidas | reverse complement strand
TATTTTTTCTCCTCCTTTATCAAATATTTCGCATAGGCTCACAACTTTCTTTTTGGCTAATTTCTCGTCTAAATCAATTTCACATAGGCTCGCGAATTTATTTCTGCATTTTATTCAGCTGATCGGTCAATCTCTGCGAAGGCAAGGTTTTCATTGGTCCAAAGAAAATTTCACATAGGGTCGCGAATTTCTTTCTGTCTTTTTCATCAACTCAACCGAATTTGAAGGGAGTGGTTAAAAGTAGTTCATATTTCATGCACATTAAAATTCTGCAAAAATTGAAATATAACTTCAGCTGCTTTCTTTTTGTTTTTCTGAACCCTCTTCTTTTATTATCCTTTCCCCACTTCTCACTAATTTATTCTCATTCTCTTTCACTTACTGCAACCTCCAGAGTCTTAGTGGAATTCTTGACTTGCTTGGGTTGAAACGATTAAAAGAAAATTATCGATAATAACAAACAGTCAGTTTAAAGTTCGGTCTATTGAGTTTTTTATCTTTTCTTATTATTTACGATTTTTTTTTTACATCTTGATCAATATTTAATTTTGTTGATTGCTTCTTAATATAAAAATCGAATCTCAAGCTAATTGACATATGAAAAGAAAACGACGACTTACTGTTCGTGCCATTCTGTTGATCTGAATTGGTATCTGTTTGAAGCTAAATGTCCACCGTGAGTCAACAAATAAAAACGAGATATTAGCTTCTTTCTCGCATCATAAAACAAAATCAAATCAGACAGAAGATTTTTCTTGAAGGGACCTTAGAATCTGTAGCGCGTAACCATGAGACCCTGTTTCGCATCCTACCATCAGGAAGGTGTCTTCTTAATGTTATTGTTTGCAGTAACTTTGGAAAAATGTCTGAAAATCATATCGCGGGTTGACTTTCAGTTCTCAGTGAAACTGGGTAGACGGAGCAATTTGGGAGCTGGCGATGGTTGTGCTAGCACGAAGTCACAAGTCATCGTGACCGAGGTTTTCAGTGTACTGTTCAGACTGTTGATCACGACAGATAATGCGCTTTCTCCCAGAAATTGACACTAAGCCGAGCCCAGCATAGTTGCTGTGTAAACCACAGGGGAATTATTTGAGTGCAGAACCAACACATATATGCCTGAGCGTGTATCTACAACGGGGATTGGCTAGACGGCCTAGTAGGTAGGCACAGTTGCGTATAAGCGGTTAGCCAGTAATGCCAAAATTAAATCGTATATGAAACAAAGCCAAAAAAGATTATTTTCGAATGATACATTTTTTTACGGCTAATCAACTCAGGTTATTTAAAGCCAGAATATATATTTACATTTTAAAATTTTTCTTTTGACATAATAATGATAAAAATCTTACAAAATGATACATGTGGGAAGAGGTAGGTCCATGTTTTTACCAAGGAAATTTGCGTGAAAGTTAAGTCGACGGGAATTGCATCTCGTTGCTCCGATTAATAATTCGAAGCGATTATCTATCACCAACTCCACATCCAAGCTACAGCACCTGATATATCCAAGCAGTCTCCCATCTAAGCACTGAGCAGGCTCGGTGTTGCTTAACTTTAATGTACGGAAATCAAAACAGAGACGAGGTGATTAATACAGTAAAGGTGGCTTTACATTCACAGCAGGAGTTTATCAAATAGGATGTAAACAATGCCCCAAGAAATACAACGGTTAAACAACACGAAATGTAAAGATGAGAATATAAAAACACGCGATTAAAGGCAGGATCTGTAATTTAATTGATCCTGACTAGACATTTCGACTTCAGTACCTTCCCTCTGACAATTCTACAAGTATTTTAATGGCAGCTATTCTGATGAGCATTTTTACATGGTGCGGCTACGACGTGAATTTAAGTCATCTTAATGTTATGTTAATGTGGAACTCTAAAATCCACATGCGTGGCCTGGGTGTTTATGTAAGCGATCATCTCCCGACGTGAATTATCAACGTGCAGACGTGCCGTGGCTGCCCTCTGTCTCTCCTACAAGTACTTTCACGGCAATAAAATAAGATTAAGTAGAACATCCTACTATTTTTGCTGTCAATTCTGAAGAAGAAAGACAATATATGAATTCGCTTTCATATATTTAGCTTTTATTACAATTCTAATGATCGCATTTTAAAACAATAAAGATTGTCGAAGAGAGAATGTAGGTAAAAATGCCGTGTCATGGGAAAGACTGTATTTTTGATGCTACATATTATTGTATTGGAAATACAACAGGTATATCCCACATTAGCTAAAAGAGTTTTATCAGGGTCATTGCAATTTTCTACTTTTGTTTATGTAAATTAGGCTACTCAAATCTAAATAACATAAACAATATGAAGCAGGAAACACTACGCTCAACTGAAGAAGAAACGAACGTCTGCTTATCGCACATTCGACCAAACATTGAAGAAATCGCGAAAAACACCAGGCACAGGTTTCACACTAAATAAGCTGCGGAAATAATTGAATACAAAGATTTAAATAATTTAAGTTCATATTTTTCTTCAATCTATGGTTTTTTTAAACAAAATCCAGAGACGAATATGCAATGTGATAGGTCCTGATCTGGCATCTAGTCCACAGTTGCTTTCTCACAGTCGTGCCGTGGTTTCCCTCTGTCTCTTCTACAAGTATTTTCACGCCAACTGTTCCGACGAGCTATTTTCGCTAGTACCCAGACTACAGGAATCTAAGCGAGCTTCCAGGCTGTCACCTTTATCCCAACCTCTCAATGTCAAAACGGCTAAATGTAACTGTCTCTTTTACTCAAACAGCTTCTTCTTTCGCACTTCCTGTCTATGGAACTCCCTTCCCTTTGCTTGCTACCCCAATGACTATAATCTTCAAATATTCAAGTGTAATGTCAGTCTACATCTAATACCTTAATCTTGTCCCCCCCGCCATTCTCTGTTTCCTTTCGCCAAACACGCCTCTTTACTCTTGTTCTCAATCCTCTGTAACCGCTTGCGTGTTAGTGACACTCGCTTGTGGTGAATTTCCTTCAAAAACAAATAGCATTTAAATGTATATCCTTTCAAAAGTTTGCTAATTGTGCCATAATATCTCTTTTGCTCGTAGGTGCGCTATTGCTTAAAAGAAACACTGAGAAAATCAATCCAAGGTTGAAGATAATGTTTTTGTTTTCCTCATCGTCTCGATCTGTTTGTAGATGTAATAGCTTTAAAGCATATCAGTCAGTTATGTGCTATGCGTGATACACGCTTAGGCGATCAGGAATCTTTCGATATATGATTGACGAGGCAATTTTTTTTCCCACAGTAGGTTGCCATTTCGTTCTTTTCCAGGGCTATAGAACGCGGTTTGTGCTGCTATTTACCCAGAGCTGGTGGAAGAAGAGGATTCATACCTTTTCACGTAAGTGAATGTAATGAATTCAAATGGAATTCGAATTCGGCTCCCTGATTCCTCAATGTATTATTCCACCGTGCCTTCTTAAAGGATACGCCAGCTATAATATGAATGACACAGCTGATATGGAGTTTCTCTTACAGATTTCCGTTGATGTAAATGTCTCTACCTATTTTTGTTTTTTTTTTGACGTTAAGAATCGCATCATCTATAAAAGAGATATATTATATGAATTTCAGTTTTTCTTAAATTACCGTTAATTATGAACAATTAACACTAGCAAATGTGTTTTTTTTTATCAATCGAGCATTGGTAAAATGATATCATTATCAAAAGTAATTATTTCTCTTCAAGGATTTTAATTGCAAAGACTTCCTATCTCCTCGTTCTTTTATTTGGATAAGAAGCTTAGCATAGTGTCATAAGCGGTTCTATTCTATTGCAGTATCTTTCAAGGAGAAGTCGAAATATTCCTTCCAAAATCTAAGTAATGTATTAAGAAACACATTTTTATTCGACCCAAAAAACTCAGAGAAATAGGTCCTTGGAAAATTAGGGAGCATCATATTCAAATGCCGTTCAATCACCGAAGTTAAGCAACGTCGAACCTTGTCAGTATCTACATGGTTTACTGATGGAGAATGCTTTGTGCTTTAAGTTTGGATGTGCGGTGGTGTAATGGACAATGACTCGGAATTGTTAATCAGACATCAGAGTTCTAATTTATGTTCGGTTCGTTATATTCACTTATGAACAAATAGTCTTGGGAAAAGTATGGATCTACCTTTTCTCTCATTAGTTATGTTCTTTTCTTTCTTTTAGTAAGACTGGCATCACTAAACCATTATTATATTCAATAAAATTCTTACAATCTAAAAATATTTTTTCTCGCTTTAAATAACTTGCAAACACTGGAAAAACCGTAGAAAACAAATCAATCAATTTCACCATTTGAATAATGTACAATCTCATCGCAGATGAAGCATAGACTGGAGCCAATAGAAATGTGGTTCTACCGTGGGATGCTGAGAATACTATGGACTTAATGTTTGAGATGTGTTAGGGAAAATGGACACAAAATTGACAACTATATGTAGAATCAGAAAGACGTGGTAGAATTTTGGATGAGGCCGAAGAAAATCTGGGAGGTCATATTTCAGGTAAGAAAAGATTGTGTGTGTGGATGGCAGCTCAAGGACTGAGAAGGAAAAAGGAAAAAAAAAACGAGACTTACTAGTAGCTTCAATCTTTGAAAAGAAAAAGGAAAAGAAGAAGAAGAAGAAGAAGAAGAAGAAGAAGAAGAAGAAGGAAGAGAATAGGGATAAGAAAGAAAGCGAAGAAGAGAAGAAAAAGAAGTAAAACAAAAAGTTGAAAAAAGAGAAGAAGAAGAAACCGAGGAAGAAGAAGGAAGAAAAATGAAAGGGGGGAGAAAAAAAAAGAAAGAGAAGATGAATAAAAAGAAAAAGGGGGATTAAGATAAGAAAGTGGGAAAGAGAGAGAAAGAGAAAGTTAAGAAGAAAGACAATAAAAAATTGATTAAGAAAGAGAAAGAGAAGCAGAAGAAAAAGAAGAAAAGAAGAAAAAGAAGACAAAGAGTAGTTGTAGTAGTAGTAGTAGTAGTAGTAGTAGTAGTAGTAGTAGTAGAAGCAGCAGCAGTAGTTGTAGTAATAGTAGTAATAGAAGAAGAAGAAGAAGAAGAAGAAGAAGAAGAAGAAGAAGAAGAAGAAGAAGAAGAAGAAGAAGAAGAAGAATTTTCTCAAGACAGGTCTCAGGTTCATTTTCCCATTTTTTCCAGTGGCTTTACAAGTTGGGAATGTTCACTTTAAGGTTTCCTCTTTCAGATGCAATACGAATTTCAGTTATTTGGGTGTATGTTTCTTTTGATCTATACTTAATGAATTCTAAGGGGAAAAAATCTATGGCAAAAACGCTATAGAAACAAATGAAATGCTCCAGACTGCTTACGGATTAACTTGTATCAGTCGACCGTCCGTGTTTCGAGGTTCAAGGACGGTGGAGAGTTGGTAAAGGACGATGAGTGATATGTAAGAGGGAGTGGTTGTCAGAACATCAGTTCTGGTTGAACAAATTCAAATTGAGCTGGCAATCATATATTCTATCTTCTTACAACTGATGGTTGGGCCGCTTTTCTTCCTTTACTTTACTACATTCTGAAGGTGTGCCTTTCAGTGTCTGTAATCAACCCTGCGACATTTGCATATGTCATATTTGAAAATTGTGTCCGCTAATAATGAATCCTGATAGGACTTCTAATTTTCTCAGGATTGCCTTACTGTAAAGCTTCAGTAGGTCCGGTGAAGAAAAAAAACTTGTCATACGTTCCTTTCTTTCTTTTCTTTTCTTTTTATGTGCCATGTCCTTTCAGGACGTAGGCAATCATGGCTCTCCACCACATTCTATCACTTGCAGCTCTCAAAACGTTCCTTCTCTATGCTTCCTCCTCTAAACCACGTTCTGTCATCCATTTGCTTAAGTCCGTCATGTATACCGCGCATTGTTTTGCCTTGTCTCTCTTGCCCTATATTCGACACGTGAGTATCAGATTCTGCAAACCCTCTTTCCTCATTATGTGTCCCAGAAACTTCAGCTGCCTCTTCCTGATATTAAGTATAAGCCTCCTCCTTGTTTGCAAGCTCTCTAAGACCTCATCGTTTCTCACACGCTTGGTCCATGATATCTTTAACATTCTTCGATAGAACATTTGTCTGTATTTACTGAATTCATTTTCTATCCGAATGAAGGCTGTTTTCTTCCAATATAAGTTCTGGGTTGCTCTCATACCCTTCCAAAATAAATCAACATTTGATTTTCAAATATAAACTTCCAAAAAGCTCCAGGATATGGCCAAAAAACGTTGCCAAAAGTAGTACGAAGATTGCTGAATAGTTCCCGGCAAGACCAAGTTCCCAAAATTTACAAAACATCAAAATCTATTCGGGGAATAGCCTCTTGTTGATACCGAGAACTTATCAGGATACTCTGTTATATAATTACATAAATATATCGCCCTATGTGT
Organism: Acanthosepion lycidas; assembly: GCA_963932145.1. Lineage (NCBI taxonomy): Eukaryota > Metazoa > Mollusca > Cephalopoda > Sepiida > Sepiidae > Acanthosepion > Acanthosepion lycidas. The sequence goes on along the minus strand of OZ010597.1, from coordinate 57,153,231 downwards.
GGATGTCAGTTTGCCTGTGCGTAAATTACAATTGCCCGTTTTTAATATATTTGTATTGGAGTTATTCCAAACTTTCAATAGACATTTTGCTGTGCCAAGTCTTTTTCTTCCTAATTATATTCCTGATTTCTGTTTTGAGGCGAATAACACAATAATATATTTGAATATTTGTGTGTCATTCATAGACACACCGATTTGTATCTTCCAACATTATTACAACCTTAACAAACAGAACAAGTTTCATCGCACACACACGCACACATACATACATACATACATATATATGTGTGTGTGTGTGTGTCTGTATAGATAGATAGAATAAAAAGAAACAAATCTCGCTAAAGCAGTCAAGAAAAGCATATCTGTGTTATAAAAGAGACGTTCCTCATATGTATATATATATATGTGTCTGTGTGTGTATGTGTGTTTGTGTGTGTGCAAGTTCAAAGGTTTCAAGATTCGTGTGTGTGTAAGTTTGGTTAAGATTATATATATATATATATATATATATATATATATATATATATATATATATATATATATATATGTCTTTTCAGGACATAAATTATATAAAAAATGTCCGAATGTTTTATATATCCAAGCATATTCGGCTATACGTTTAGCCATTATCAAGGATGAAATTTATTTTAATTTTAACTGATTTAAAACAAAACGAAACCACACCATATTGTCACTCGTTTTTAAAGAAACTTGCATAAAAGACTAATAGCTGAACAAATACATAAATACATACATATATATATATATATATATATATATATATATATATATATACATACATATATATATATATATATATATATATATATATATATATATATATATATATATATATATAATTATTTATTTAAAAATATGATTCCAACTCGCTACATAAGAGGTCTCATGTTTCAAAACAAGAGCCGAAAACTTCAAAATAATATTTGAATTAACTTGAGTTAAAGTAGGCTCTGTTCCATCTTCAAGCGAATTTTTGTTGGCGTTCCCAAAAAAAATTTCGCTTGAAGATGGAACAGAGCCTACTTTAACTCAAGTTAATTCAAATATTATTATGTAGCGAGTTGGAATCATATTTTTAGATAAATAACTATATATATATGTATGTATGTATCATATGTAATTCGCCAGCAAGTTTCTTTTAGGCAAATATTAATAAAAAAACGACGTTTTGTGTTGACTAATTTTACTAATCGATTTTTACAAATTACTTATAATGCTTCACGTAGAGTCCAAAAACAGGACACATGGTATAAAGATTGTGTTGAAGCATAAAGCTGACTGTCGCCATTTGATGTTCATCTCATTATCCATGTTTCATTGAATTTTCCATTCAAGGGACATCTAAATAAATGCCTGAAGTCTCCGTATTTTTTATTGTACCAAGCACTTTCGATCATTTCATTAGCCATTTTTAATGGTCCGTTTTATTCATTTTTCAAAGTTTGTGTTCTAAAGTTTACTGAATGTAAATCTTACTAATCTGAGGACCTGTGTGAAGAAACGACCATAACCTGATATAACGGTGTCTTACTAAAATAATTATCAAGACAATTTATACAAAAAAAATTCAAACGAAGAATCAACCTTATTTTATATGACAATAGTTTGAATGTGTTTTTGTTCTTTTAAGAAATGAAAAGGAAGCCTGTGTAATAATGGATAGCGGTTCAAATTGAGAAATACGGTTTGCCGATTTCTCAATCTGAGCCTCTAGCCATAAATATAAAGTGCTGTTCGATAAAAGTGACTCACCTGATTTTTTTTTGCTTAAACTTTTTATCGCCTATTGTTTTTGGGGTTAAACTTAATCTTACTAATATAAAGACCCTTCCTTGACCACCTAGTAAAAAAGTTTACTCATCCTAAGTTATTCTATTGATAATTATAATTTTGGAAATAAATGAGATGTAGGGAAAAACTCTGTGCAAAAAAAAAAAGTGGCTGACTTATTTCCTGCAAATAGTAATCAATAGAAACATAACCTAACAGCTTTAAATAAAGAATAATAGAGGTATAATTTATTTATAATGGGTAATATAGTTCGGAATATTTAATAATCTATGGGTCCTCCTTTATTTTGAATAACCTTTTCAACCCTTTTTGGCACTTTGAATTTAGCAGGAAGTACTGTCAAGCATCCGTTCAGTATAATGTTCTAGGGATGCTTTTCTTTTCATAGAACTGGTTTCTTAAAACCTATTGAAAAAACCCTCAGGAGCGAGCAGTACAAGCGAATTTTAGAGTCTTGCCTGCTCCCTTCTGCTGAAATGGTGCAAATCGACCCCACCAAGCTCATTATTATGCAGGATAATGCTCCCTGTCACAAATCAAAATAGATCAAGGAATACTTTGATGAGAAGCAGGTGAGTGTTATGATATAGCCGCCGCAATCTCCTGAACTCAACCCCATAGAATACTTATGGAGCATTGTAAAGTACAGGCTTTCGAGAAAGCAGTTGGACAACAAAGAGAATTTGATTGTGAATTTCATATCCGAATGGAATTCAATGCTTGGAGATGAGATTTGCCAGAACCTAATCAAGTCAATGGCAAAAAGGGTTGAAAAGGTTATTCAAAATAAAGAAGGACCCATAGATTATTAAATATTTCGAACTATACTACCTATTATAAATAAATTATACCTCTATTATTCTTTATTTAAATCTGTTAGCTTATGTTTCTATTGATTACTAGTTGCAGGAAATAAGTGAGTACCTTATTTTGCACAGAGATTTTTCCTAAATCTTATTAATATCCAAAATTATAATTATCAGTAGAATACCTTAGGGTGAGTAAACTTTTTTACGAGGTGGTCAGGAAGAGGTCTTTATATTAGTAAGATTAAAAATTAGTTTGCCCCCAAAAACAATCGGCGAAAAATTTTTAAGTAAAAAAAAAAATCAGATGAGTCACTTTTATCGAACAGCACTGTATATTTATGCTTCGTGAACAAACGAAGCAGCAAGTAACCTACATAAACGACATGAATAGACAACAAATCTCTGATTGGTAGAGACGACGAAAAGACAGACCTTACTAAAAGCTACAAGGGATGGGCATTGTAGAAAACCATGATTTCCCACACCCTGAAGGGACGCGTCGTATACAATAAAACCACAAATTATATATATATATATATATATATATATATATATATATATATATATATATATATATATATATATATATATATATATATATATTAGGTTGGTGCAAAAATAATGACGTAATAATGTCGTTTTTCGACGTATTTTTTAACGTCAAAAAACGACAGTATTACGTCATTATTTTTGCATAATATACATATATAAAAAAATAAAGAATGAAAGTATTTTATATTTTAATCCAGCATATTTTTATAACATCAAACAATATTTTAAATACATACTTATATCTGAGTCGACGCTCCGTTTATTTTAGACTCTATATATTACGCCGACCGAACTGTGTACTTGATAAAATATAATAATAAAGAAATTAAGTAATCCTTCTTGTACGATTCGAACCTGCCTCCTATTTCCAAGTATCTGAGTCAGCGTGATTTTATAGCTCGGCTATCAAGAGCGCCACAACTAAGAATGGTTCTATTTTTCATTTAAATCACACAGACTCATTCAGATTTTCCCGAAACTTATACTGGCTCAGTTTCGTATGCGAAACAGAAACAGCTATTTCTAAAGAATTAATGGATTTTTTTTATTACTATTGAATTAAAAACAATAAAAGCTATCGTGTATGCAGATGAGAGAATGCAAATATGGTCGATGTGAAATTGAACCTTATTCTCTGTGCCCAAATGATTTATACAAATAGATTTTAAAAATAATTATTAAAAATAATTATGGACATAGTTAATTAGAAACGGAGAAGCTTATATTTTTGTGCATAAATTTTAATGCCTACTTTTAAATTTTATCATATATATATATATATATATATATATATATATATATATATATATATATATATATATATATATATATATATATATATATATATATATTTGAAATCGCTTTGCTTCGTTTCCCTCGTCCTTCGTCATAAACGACACCGCCGTTTCGGAGGCTCCAAGTTCGTGTGAGCAACAACAAACACACAGGGATTCGTTCTTTCTCGAGTGACTCCCTAAGGGGAAAGAACTCTTTCAACGCTCGACCGATAGCAGGAAGTTTAAAATCAAACGCAATTCAAACGAACTATTTGTTGTTTGATATTTTTATAGGTTTGATTTCAATTTATTTCGTTTCTGTTTTTAATTTCCTTATATGCCAAATGTGCCATTTCGGAGAGGAAAAAAATCTAATTAAATGCGGTGCTCATCGGCAGCTTACAAAGAATTTCCCGCTTGAAGAAGCTATGAATGCATTAATTATGGAATAAGATAGCATAAAACACCAGGTGGTAATGTTTCTTCAGACTATTTCTTTTCTTTTCTTTCTTTTTTCGACTAAATTCTGATGAAAGATGATGTCATGCAGCTAAGAAGACTGGCAAAAGATTCACACAGTAGCCATTTTGAATGTTAAGGTACATTTGAAAATTTCAATAAAAACATGAACATTTGTTAAAATTCCTCTTCACACACACACACACACACACACACACACACACACATATATATATATGTGTGTGTGTGTGTGTTTGTGTGTGCGTGTGTGACAATGTGGAAAAGTTTTCTTCTACTTTAGGAATTCATTGGACTAAATTGCTTTTGTTGCAGCGACTACACATGCGCAAAAACGACGGATGATGAGAATTTTCAGTTTTATTTTTTTTTATTATTTTTTATATATGTAGGGGATTCAGAAAATAAAAAAAAATGTATATATATCGTAATGTCATATATATAATTATGTAATTCATCGAATCTATAAGAAGCTTCAACAGAATGCTGAAAGCACTGGACTTCCATTTCGTCCTATATTTCGGACTCATCAGGAGTGCGCATCCACAACAGAGAATTGGAACCCGGACAGTTGCATTATCAGGCAAACGTCATACCAAATGTCCCAATGGGACTCGGTGTCGACGAGGTAGAAAATTAGACATGATATAGAACCGCTCGATCATGTGTTCCGTCGTGGAACTCTTTTACCCATAGGGCTGTACCCACCGCGAGTTACGACTACTATCCCCCAAGCCGACCAGTCCAGAGCATTAGAAGCCGGTTCAAGCAGGGATATACAGTTGAAAGAAAATAGGAGAATTATAATTAAGTAATTCATCCAGTCTAGAAGAAACCTCAACAGAATGCAGACAGCACAGTGCGGCTGTTTCGTCCTATATTTGGGACTCATCAGAAGTGCGCATCCGCTACCGAGAATTGAAACCCGGACAGTTACGTTATCAGGCAAAAGACATAAAAACTATTCCATTCTGCTGAGGTTGCTTCTAGATTCGATGAATTACTTAATTATAATTATCTCAAATCCTCCTAATTTCTATCACACACGTGTACGTGTGTACGTGTGTGTGTGTGTGTGTGTGTATTAAATAAAAACAAACCACTTTAAGGTTCCATGTAATAAATTATTTCGACACAGCCTAGTTTTTTTTATAAACTCTCTCTCTCTCTCTCTCTCTCTCTCTCTCTCTCTCTCTATATATATATATATATATATATATATATATATATATATATATGTAATGAAAAACAAACCACTTTAATGTACCATTACGATAATTTATTTCACCTAAATACCTTTTTTAAGGATTCAGGATCATCAGGTAAATCTTCCAACAACGAAATGAGAAAAAAAATGGGCTTAGAAATTGGTGGGTAGTGTAATTTAATAGAGGGGGTTGAGAGTGGTAGTTAAACAGACAATATAAAGTATAGGGAGGGGTTAATTTTATATCTCTCTTAAGTATGTTTTATATTGTAGGGTTTTGTGCTTATATATGAATGTATATCTATTTAAGGGTGTGTATGTGTATATGAGTATGTCTCTCTCTCTCTCTCTATATATATATACGGATGATTAAATGGTTAGATTAATTTTTTGATATATAGATTTGTATATGGATATATGAATTGTATATGTATGTATATGTGTATATATATATGTGTGGATGTATATATGTGTGTGTGTATGTATATGGGTATATATATATATATATATGTATATGTGTATGTGTGTGTATATATGTGTGTGCGTACGTACATGAATTGATTTTAAAGGAAATATTGGGTCTTCTTTTGTAATATTCTATAGTTTAAATTTTGTTTTCTTCTGAAGGGAGTTTCATTTCTAAGTTGATAATTTAAATTTAAATATACCATTCTTTGACTATTAATAATAGTAATAATATTAGCTAAATTCCTTTAAAATGAAACACTTCCGAAATCACACTGATAAAATTAAATTTTAACTGTGAAATCTATATATATTTTGAAATATAGATAAAGATTGTAAAATGTATATATAGTTTATGTACGAGGATAAATGAATTTTTGTGTAAATTATCTCAAATGTGTGTTTTTTTTTTTTTTTACTTGTTAATGATCGTATGTATGTAGGGATTCACATGAATACATTTGTGAGGCATATATGAATAAACGAAAATTAATATTACCCTCAAATTCTATTAAATAATGAAACCTAATCTTTAATTTAGTTTACCAATATAATAAATAAATTACATTCATAAATTAATTTTAAATAGTAAAATAGATGTTATATATATATATATATATTTTCTTTTTTTTTTTTTTTTTTTTTTTATATTGTGGAAATACAGTTAGTCGGGTGAATAAACTATTAAGATTTTAAATATTTCTTTATGTCCTAGATAAATATTTTTATTACAATAATAGTTATATTTAGTCCTGAAACTATTTACTTAAAAAATTAAACATTTAAGTTAATAACAAAATTTTTTTCAGACATCGAATTTTCTATCAAACATTGTAAACTATCTTTTACATAATTTTGTTAAAACAAAATTATAACAACTCCATCTCTCTTTCCCCCTCCCCCCTATCTCTCTCTTTACCGTAAGACTCACTTGTATACATTTTCTACAATTCATTTCCGTTTTATTAACCATCTAAAGAGGTCAAGTTTTCCTTCACTCCTCCTACTCCAATATAAAACATACTTAAGAGAGATATAAAATTAACCCCTCCCTATACTTTATATTGTCTGGTTAACTACCACTCTCAACCCCCTCTATTAAATTACAAAAATTACACTACCCACCAATTTCTAATCCCATTTTTTTTCTCAATTCGTTGTTGGAAGATTTACCTGATGATCCTGAATCCTTAAAAAAGGATTTAGGTGAAATAAATTATCGTAATGGTACATTAAAGTGGTTTGTTTTTTTGTTTTTCATTACATATTAGCTCTGTCCTAACATTGAGCTCTCAGGATTTCATCCTCTTTGGATTTACCAATTCGGTTTACCAAGTTCCTTACAACTTAACTATATATATATATATATATATATATATATATATATATATATATATATATATATACATATATATGTATGTATGTATGTATGTATCTATCTATCTATATATATATATATATATATATATATATATATATATATATATATATATATATATAGATGGATAATGATAGATATTATATATATATATATATATATATATATATATATATATATATATATATATATATATATATATATTACATTGCACGATTCGGAGTTTGATGCCTTCTGCATTTGTCAGATGCAATTTTTGGAGGTTGAAATCGCTTTTTTAATATTTCATGTTATCGCAAGAAATCAAGGGGGGTAATTCTACTTTTTCCATGAAAATCAATAAATTAATTAATTGATTTCCAAACGTATTTTTTTTTTATTTTCTCCATTTGATAACAAGAGTATCGCTTCAAATTAGAACTTATTCTTATTTCCAACCTTAAACTCAAATTCAAACTTAAATGTTTATCTGTCTAAATTCAAATCCCAAATTAAATTCCAATTCATTTTAATACTTTAACAACAATAATAATCCACCCCAACAATAAATTTTCTTGCAAATTATTTTCAATAAAATTTCTCGGATATTTAAGCAGTTAAATATTGTTAATAATGTTCATAATATACAGATAAATAGTCGTATCTAAAAAAAAAAATAACGTATAAACAGAAAATATGTTATAACAATTTATAATAATTCTCTGACTTAGTCGATTATATATATATATATATATATATATATATATATATATATTAAAGACATTTTTTATGTTTAACGTTCTTTTTATAGATACAAGTATTTAAGTAAATGCTCTGTTTATAATAAACAGTATTAAATAACATTTACCTGCCTGAATGTCCGAGAAATTTTCAAAGTCAAAGGACAAATATTTTCTATGAAAATTTCTCGGACATTCAGGCCGGTAAATGTTATTTAATACTGTTTATTATAAACAGAGCATTTACTTAAATACTTGTATCTATAAAAAGAACGTTAAACATAAAAATGTCTTTAATAAATGAATTGTCGGACTTTGTCCATTTCGTAATATACATATATGTATTGTGTATATTTAGGCAGCTTTTTTCATTGATGCATGTTTCATTAAATAATATAGACAAGTGTTGTCTATTTATTTTACGTAAATTCTTTTTATATCGTCTGATAAACTCAATAACATTATCATTAAACGAAGAAAGAAAATCACAATATTGATAAATATTTTTGTAATCCTATCTAAGCTTTCGGCTTACATAAGCCATTATCAAAGATGACAATTACATTGATTTAAACAATAAACGAACAAAACAATAAGAATAGTCTGTTTTTGTTTACATGGAAGATTGCCAAGCAACGACAAACTCGTGCGTATGAGACGTTGAAAACGAAAATTGCACCGCTGCTCGTGACGTCAGACATGACCACGCGAGAGTGAAAACGAGAAATATTAAGTATGGAAAGCCATTGGTATAAAGCAAAGGATTCTGTTATCAACCATAGGCATTTAAGAACATTTGTGAAGAATTCATAATTTATTTTCTTCAGGTTAGGTTTCAACTGTTTTATGTATATAGCTTCAAGAATTTTTAGTTCTTGGTTATTGTTTTCATGTTTAAGTATAGTTGGGTTTTTCACAAAGATTTTTCAGAATTGTGTACGCGGCCAGGCATATATATATATATATATATATATATATATATATATATATATATATATATATATATATATGTATATATATATATATATATATATATATGTATATATATATATATATATATATATATATATATATGTATATATATATATATATATATATATATGTATATATATATATATATATATATATATATATATATATGTATATATATATATATGTATATATATATATATATATATATGTATATATATATATATATATATATATATATATATATATATATATATATTTACCACATATTTTACCTCACGTTATATAAAATCGAAAACTAAAAACGAACAAGAATAAATAAATAAATAAAATAGAATAAATTTAACCAAAATAAGTAAAATAAATTAATAAAAACAAATGAATAAGTAAATAAAATAATAAATGATTAACCAAACCACGTTTACCAAAATAACGGTACGATGGCAATTGCGAAGAGCAGTAGAAAAAAAAGACCTGAATATGAAATCGTACGTGAAACCTCTGAGGCACCTTGTTACTCCAGGTAAGACTTGTGTCACTAAAATTGTTATAATCAAAAAAATTGTGTACAAATATTTAGATTTTGGCATTAAATAACCGATAGAGGTTTTGATGTGCCGCTAAACCAAAATCCTTCAACTGAAATTTTCAGGGCAACAGGGTTGCATTTCTACGACCTCTTTCGCTAAACATGTGCCCCACCAATCGCCAAATATTTCTGTGGCCCCCATGAAATTAGCCAAGGCCCTGTTGTAGGCATGTGGCCCCTGGTTAAGAATTTCTGATTGAAATCTCAAATCTGATTCTTTTACAAAGGTGGTTGAATTGCGTGTGTCATGTGATTGAACGAAGTAGCGTAATAATTTTTTTAAGTTTCCTTTCCTTCTGAATGAAGTTCTGATTAGAAATATCCCCTACAAATCAGGATGAGAGAATCTACAATCGTGGCAAGATTAAAATGTCCGCTTCGAAATTACGAGAAGGTCGAGATGGACGAAGTCATACAACCAAAACCGATTGGAGAGTACATTGGTAGAAGTCTTTGATTATAGAAACCAAGATAAACCTGATAACTAGAATAACCCTTTAATATTTTGTACAGGTCACTGATAGGAGGAAAGCGGTTCGTATTGAGGAATCGGAGAAACGAGTTCGAATTCTCGTCGTATCTATTAGATACGTGCTAATATAATTGGGAAAGGTATGGATCCTCTTCATCTCTCGCCATCTATGGGTAAATAGCAGGACAGACTCGATTCTATATCCGGTCTAGGAAAATAAAACTTTGAATTCAAAATCGGCCTGGAGAGGTTTGGGCTCCGTCAATATATTGCCCAAGAAAAAACACTTCTAATGCGGCTGAAATGTATGTAGTGCCTCGGCAACCCTGAAGGGTCACGAGATTTGCGATCACGACAGGTTACTGATATTTACATATGAATTATACTGCTTGTTGAGGAGGTCGAATTGAAAATTACTATCGAAACAAGAATAGATTGTGTCAATGCTTGTAAACAGACAGTTGTTTTATTAATTCTTATCAAAATGAATATTTGATGAATTGAAAAGATTTTTTTAATCGTTTCACCCCAAGTAAGGCAACAAAGCCACTAAGACGCGTGGAGCGGGGTAATGCGTGTCAACGAATATAAGAAAAAGAAAATAACGAACAAGAAGACTAAAAGAACAGAAAATAAGATGATAGAAGGTAACGATTGGAAAAGTTGAGTGGTAAACAAAAAGCCGGAAGGAAGGAAATTTTACAAGCGAGAAGTGCGATAGAAGAAACTGTTAGCATAGAACTTACGGTTCACATCCAGCCATTTCATCTGTAAAATGAATATAGGTGGCTGCGCTTAAGTTCATAGAGTCAAGGTGCCATAGTGGAGTGTTCATCGGAACAATTACCCTGACAGTATTTATAGAAAAGGCAGAAGGAAGCCAAGTTACGGTAGTGGGGAAGTGACGAAAGCCGAGCTGGGGGGGGGGCATGATGTACGTTTCACTTCTCTTCACCCATAATACCAACACAGTAATGAAATGGAGACTTTGTGCGTATATCTTGGGGGCATCAGTAGGATATGTATATAACAGTCTGCCATTTTCCATGATGTGAACAGTTAGTTACCCACTGCTCTCTTTCTCTACATAAGGAGTAAATTAAACACTGAAATACTCACGCCAGTGAGACTGACGTCAGTAAATACATCCCGTCAGCGTTTGCCAGGTTATACTCACGTTGGGAGTCTTTTCATTTTTAAATCCTATAGAAAGAAAAATTAATCCTCTCGCCGTCATTGACCATAGTCCCTTTAACATCTGTTTTTTTCTGTAAGTTTTCCTCGGAACGGGATTTCACTACGTCCGTTCTTAGAAATGATTGATACCCATCAGCTACGGTGGAAAAGTTATCTGAAAATCAGCCGTGGCTATTAACAATATTAACGATCCTGACCCTCCACAATCTCCTGTCCGTTGTGTATCTTAGTAAAATTTGTCTTTTCGTTATCGGGTCCTAAACCTGTTCTGACCTTTATTTAAAACAGCGCGCTGATATGTCTATCTCTCTGGCCTTCAGTATGTTCTATGATAGACATTTGAAAGATTTCTGTCGCTGCAATATAAGACGTTGGTTCCAAACGCCAAACATGAAAATACCTTCTTTTAGTAAGATACTAATTCTTATTAGCAAAAGATTAGACTGAATGTTTTATTTATAAACAAGCCAGCATGTATAGATTTGTGTATGCCAGAACTTCTAACAGAGAATAGCATCGTGATCACATGAAGAAATGCGGATCAAAGTAATGTAAAACCAATATTGTCTTGTTCAGCTGTGAACAGGCGAACATCTCTTTGTGGCCGATTTACAGTGGTTACATATGGGACTCATATGCTAAACAAATAAATCGTCCATGAAGACTCCGAGCGAAAGTGTCACTATTTAGTGTGAACAAGATTGTCTTTTTATAAACAAGCAAATTCGAATATTTTCATCCTTGCCTATGCAATATATATATATATATATATATATATATATATATATATATTGCTTCAGGATCGCCTGCCGGAATAGTAGTTTCGGTAGGGTCTCTTGGGTGAACAAGTATGATGTTGGAAGACCCGAAACTTGTCATGACCCCAAGTCATAACATCACTAACGAGAAGATCCTGAGCACTCGTTGGAGTGTTTTTATGTCATATATATATATATATATATATATATATATATATATATATATATATATATATATATATATATATATATATATATATATTAAATAATTTAACCCTAGAAAAATGAGCATGGGTATATAGTACACAGCGCAAATTTTCCTATTTTCAATAACAATTTTCAGTACCTGATTATCTTGCCTAAATAATATGTTTTTCAGTATCTATTAATGTTAACTCAAAGTTTGAAGTCCCGGCATGTAAAATATTTTAAATAAAGATTTATATTTAATAATTTTTTTGATATTTTTAAAATCGGATATGAAATAACCATGGTTAGTAGTGGTGTAACTTTAAGTGATGGTTAGTGTTCTAGGGTTAAAAATAAGGAACCATATTTTTAAATCAGTTAATTTTAAATCAGTTTGATTTAAATCAATTAATTTATAATATTTATGGTTTGTAAATTTACATTGAGCACTGTTTTGTAAAAATAAAAATGTCAATAATAACACTGGATTATATATCGTACTGCTCTTTCTTTTTACTATGATATATATATATATATATATATATATATATATATATATATATATATATATATATATATATATATATATATATATGTATATATGTATATATATATATGTATATATATATATATGTATATAAATATATATGTATATATATATGTATATATATATATGTATATGTATATATATAGCATTTTGGCATAGGCAACAACATGATGCTTTTCATAAACGGTGTCATGCTTCAATATGTGGTTATACACGGCAGAACAAAATCTCTAACTGTGATGTTTTCATCAAATGTGTTATGTGGTACCGAATCCTTTCTGATGCAGTCACAGTTCGGATGGGCTGGTCATGTCATCAGATTGACTGATCATTATATAAAGCGTACTTTTTCATGGTAAACTTGTCCTTGGTTACGCTTCAAGATTAAACTTAAATACGATTGAACTGCTGCAAACATTCCTATAAAGGAGTTCGAAATTGCTGTTGAAAACCGAGCAAAATGGTGGAACACCTTCCACCGAGGTATAAATAACTTTGAAAAGTGTCGTCTCAACTATCTGAGAGAATTAAGAATTAACACTAAGTCAGGGGCTAATAAATCAGCCCATATATCGGTCGTCCTTTCAGTATGCCCTTCGTGTGAATTTGTGGCAAATCCCGTGTAAGATTATTGTCTCATACAAAAAATAAACATAAAAACTGAACTGAAAGGCACTCATACGTCGAAAACGACGGAAAAGTCCATCATTTATATATCATCATAATCACCACCATCATCATCATCATTATATATATATATATATTTCCATGGTAACAGCCATGGCGAATTTTTAAAATAAGTAGGGTGTGTTATTAGCACACAACACCCCTACCTATTTCAAAAATTCGCCATGGCTATTACCATGGAAATTTTGATTTCAATTGTGAATACATTATAAAAACACGTAAATTTCAGAAATAAGTTATCCCAAAAAAAATTTCGCTTGAAGATGAAACAGAGCTTACTTTAATTCAATTTAATTCTAATAATTTTATTGAAGTTTTCGGCTCTTGTTTATGAAACATGATACCTCTTATGTAGCGTGTTGGAATCATATTTTTAAATAAATAATTATATATTTATATATTTATATATATATTTATATATATATATATATATATATATATATATATATATATATATATATATATTAACGGCGACAACCTTTTTCATGCTTGAACGTAATCATCGCATCACCACGCACACGCATCTGCATCTATGTGTATGTGTGTGCGCTTGTGTGTGTTCGTGTGTGTAAACCTTCAGATATAAACAAACATGTCTGTAAAAATGCAGTATGTATGAAGAGAAAAGTCAAAGTTTTCTTCAGCGATTCGTTTCCTCTCCTGTTGGACTTTATCAAGGCAAATGTCAGGCTTTTATTTTGCAACATGTATTTATAAACAACATTAAAACTGTCGTTAGGTTTTCATTTTATTTTTATTTTACCAACGCTCATAAATATACTTATAAATGATAGATAGTTTGATATATAAAGGGTGCGATGGATAGATTGTCGTCTAAATGACGTAAAAATGAAAATAACACTGACATCTCATTTTAACAGATATATTTACCAAAATTCCATATAAATATCTTGAAATACTTATCAATAAATTGATTGAATAAAATCGCCAAACTCTTCGAAACACGGCCTCCAGACGGAATCATCTGCAATACTTCGGATATTCTTGGTTAAGTTGATGAATGCTGCCATAATCATTGCCTTCAGTTCATCTTTGGTGTTATAAGGAATTTTTGCTCTCTCTGTGTTGTCTGGGGAGTTAGGTGGCCACATATAAGGGATGATGTGGTTACAGATATTGTTTGATACGGTGCGTAGTCTTGTTGCGAAACATAGTATGTCCCAGAGTAGGCATTTGTGTTGTGCTTTGAGGCCCTGTGGAGGATGAATGGAGGCATACGTTGTTATTACTAAAGATCACTTCAAACACCATTTTAATCACCATTAGACTCATCCAAGTCTTCCCGAATCCTCTGCACTGTCCACGGATTGGCACCCAAACACTCTGTAATGTTCGTATTGGTACTTGCAGAAGCGAACTCTAAGCAGTACAGCTTGCGATTTCCAAATCTCTGGCGTCACGTTGGGCTTTTTTCTTACAGACGTTACCCAGCTGACCTTACTATATTGTGCAATCGATAAAATGAAGCATATCTTGTTCAAATTTTAAACGAAGACTATAAACGCTCACTTTGATTTCCGAACGTAAACAAATCAGTTTCTGAAAAAAAATGGATTTTATTTTTATCGGATATATTTTGATAAATTCAAACATATTAGTCAATATATATATATATATATATATATATATATATATATATATATATATATATATATATATATATATGAAAATTTCTCCGATGTAACCAGTATAGAAGACAATATTTATGAATAAAAATGACAATAGGAAAACTCGTAATTGCTGTCGCGTTTCGTTCAATGTGGATTTTATCAAAGCAAAATACGAAATGAAATTAATTGAACAAGGTAAGTAATAAAAACAGTATATCCATAATGGTTTTGGAAGTTTTTGTGACTATTTAAAAAGCATACAAAATATACAACAGAAACAAAACTAATAACATAATCCACAATAGTAAATCACATGAAAACAGATACATATTTATACCGACCAACTCTGTCAGGTCTACTATCTAGAATAACCTATACCATCTAAATAACCTTGAAATAGTCAAAAAACAATATATATATATATATATATATATATATATATTGGCTGATAACCATTTCTAGTTAAATCCTGTTGCAAACACTTGCACAGATACATCTTTCGTTTCTTTAACACCCACAAAGACAATCCGTGTATTACAATATGTTGAACGGACCTTATACTTTCTAGGAGAGAGGATACAGAATTCACTAACACACCCACCCACAGACACACACACACACACACACATATATATATATATATATATATATATATATATATATATATATATATATATATATATATATATATATTAAACGGCCTTTAAAATGATGAACTTTATTGAACAGAGATTTGGATGTTGTTCGGACAAAACCAGTGTGCAAATTTAACAAGTCTCCACTATGCTCTCTAACCCGGACAACACTGAGTGACCTCAACACATATTGGATATTGCTTTATATTCATTCGAGGACAGTCTTCCTGATATTTCTTATCGACATTCTTATTATTCACTCGCGAATGGTTCCTGCTTTCCATATCGATTTGACGTCATTCTCTGATTATTCAATTGAGTTCAACTCAATAAAACAGATCTTTCTCCGAAATACACTAGCACATTGAAATAGCGCTGGCAGAACAGATCGCGAATCCAGGTATTTAAAATTTCTGTAGCAGTCTAATACAGAATCGATATTGGACATGGCTATTAGTTTTCGGTTCTGTTTATTTGTTTGAATGCTTTTTTTTTTTTTTGAAATTCTGAAAATGCAGAACATATAATAACTCTTTGCCTACCGAATTTTCTGGTGAATATTACGAACATTTTACAATGAAAATTAAAGGCGTATTCTACGCAAGTACAATTTCTCATAAAGTTTTACGCAGCTAAAAGATGAATTGGGATCAAATACGGATCGGTCGAAATCGGACAGAATGATAAGTTAAAATAGAAAACGTTTGCTTCTCTAACATATTTTACTTTTATTAAAGCTTCGTCATAGACAGAGATAGGAAAGAAAGAAATCATAGTATTTTTTTTAATTTTGCTTTGTTTGAATTTCATTGCTCAATCATATAACACAGAAAATCACGGCCATAACGGAATGAATGAAAAATGTACATATGCTTAGTTCTCAGAACGATTTATAATGCTACATTATATATCATAAAATTATATATACACATATGTCCCACGCAGAGAAATTATAACATGTATGCAACAACAAACGGTGTAAACTGGATCACGTTGATTTATTTATGAATCTGTTTAGAATATGTGTTTCCTTTTTCAATAGGAGCTACCGCTCTTGGCTAAGTGTTGTACATCACAATTCCCTTCGTCAATCTATTCCCTGGCATCATTTGCCGACTGTCACGTGACCATCGTGACTATCTAAACCAAAGGTAGAGAATCGCCGTTGTATCGCTACAATCATATATAACATGCATTCAACTCTTTTTCATCTTAAAACATCACTTATTTGAACATCAAAAATCCAGATACACTCAGCAATTTAGATAATAAAATGCAAGGTATTAATAGCAATTGTTCACAAGAAGTATTTGATGTGTTGGCAATTATTTTTTTTTGTGTGTGAATGAACATAATTGGACGTCTTTTGTCTTAAAGACAGTACATTCACCGAAATTGTGTAAAAGAATTGATAAACAGAATACACAAGATCTGTCTTGTTTTGATAGCACTAATCTTGCAACAAAGTACTTATTCCCCGAAAATTCGAAACTAATTTTTTTAAACGGAAACACAAAATGGCTAAACATCCGGTTCATTTCTATCCTGTAATACCGTAAAAAAATTAAATATTTTAGTGAATTATATGTAGATTTCAATGGATAATATGGTAAAACTTGTCCAAATAAATTACACATGGATGGCTATACTACGGAGTTGTATTATCCTCAAGGATGTAATTCATTCCATCTTTCTAGCTTCAGAAATATGGGACTCTTTCATACTCAAGTTGCATTATACAAAATAAAATACGATAATATTCGATATCCAAAAGCCAGCAATATTACAACTTATTGCGTAGGAAGAGGAAGGAAATAAGCTTACTCTAATATCAATGTATCGTTTGCATTCAATCAAGTTCATATTAAATAAGGTTGGGTCTCTGCGTATATTAACGAGATTAGGAAATTTAATTATTAACACTATTTACATTGTTTGTAGTTTTGTCCTAATCTTTATTGTTACATTCACAACCTTTTGGCCGTTATACGGTCCGGCTTTCTTCAGCGATTTTTTAATATTCTTTACTGGCTTGATTGTCTTTTCTTGCTTGGGCTGGAATGATTTAAAAAAAAAAAACAGAAAAAAATAACCCACTGATTTTTACGCGAAGTTATGCCTGTGCATCGATAATAAATAAAAGAAAGTTGTAGAGGGTCATGATCGGCACTGTCTTAAAGAGATCTGCCATTGTTTTTAAAAATAAATCTTTAGACGTTATTAAATATTTACCATACCGGGAATTTTGACCCGAACCCTGAGTAGTCAATACAAATGGCGATTCTGAAGATTGGTTCGATTAAGCTTGTGTTGATGTACTTCGCATGTTCCTGAAATGGGCTTACATATTGTGTAGGAAATAGAACCATTTCTGAATTACTTTAGTGAGCGACCCTGAAACGTGAAAGTCATATGTCATCCCATTTCAAGAAATAAACATGCAAAGGCTATACCCAAACAAAAAGAGCTTCCTTAGTGACATTTGCCATCTTAATACGTACCTTGTTCTCGCACCCACTTATTAGTACGCCTTAGTGGGGCAATATAAGGACACTGCGATATGCCCACATTCTTAAAAATAAGGACACTGCGATATGCCCACATTCTTAAAAATAAGGACAATGCGATATGCCCACATTCTTAAAAATAAGGACAATGCGATATGCCCACATTCTTAAAAATGTCAATCTTTTGTGGATATTCTTCAAGTTATATTCAATATTTGTATACAAATATAAAATTATAATAAAACATATATAATATGTTAAGTCTTTGTACAAACGTCTTTGCCTTGAGAAAAACGGACGTACTGGTAATCAACGTGTCACAGCAAATGAAACGCAGCTAGTGTAAATGGCATACAACTGTAACGTGCGTAACAGAGACGAAAATAAATTAATATACTGTTTAATAAATAAACGGAGCGTTTACTCAGAATCGAATATCCAGTAAATAATAATGTTTAACGTGATACGATCTGATAAATAAAAATACGTCACTTCTATACTAAATGCTCTTATAAATATGAATGTGTGTTTATCGCAGTGTTTATGGGAGAACGAATTGGAATTGCAGGAGCGAGTTCAAATTCTCATCGGGTCGGTTATTTTCCACATTAAACTAACGCATTAAGAAAGACATAAAACTGTTCCTTTTGCTTCGTTTTTCATCTGTTAAATAGCTGTGCAAATCGGGCTTACAAGCCGTACGTAAATAACATGAAGATCAAGTCCTTTAAAGTTGCTATATATTTAGAGATTCTTGAAAAAACCCAATGAAAACTGCTGTTGTCATGATCGAACATTTCGGTTACAGTCACTTTCCCGCCGGCATAACATAACTTCCGTGTACCTTTTCTATAAATAATTTCATGGTAATGGTTCTTATTAAATTACTGCTATGGTACGTAGAGTTTATGAATTTAAACGCTGTAATAGATTGGCGGCAATGTCTCACCATTTTAAAGTTGAAATAGTTAGATGTATCCTTATGTTCTATGCTAACAGTTTCTTCTCTCGCACTTTATGTGGAAATTTCTTCCGGCTTCAACCTTTTCCGTCAACTTTTATCTTCAAAAATCTAAATGCAATATCAATCGATATCACCTGGCTTAATTCTTGTTCTTATATTGTCCTCAGCCATTAATCATACATATTATAAAACCCAGGTTGTGTGTGTGTCCGTTTGTTTATATATAGGATCGGATTTCCTACATTTTTCAACCGATTTCAACTAAACTTCACAGGACTACGTAAAAGTACATTGCGGTGGTTATGACAGCGCCAAAAATTGGAAAAACAATTGTTTTTACATGAAATCAATTTGAAAACACAATTAAAAGTCATCGCTGTCGCGAGAATGAAAGGGGGACAACTCATATCGAGTTATACTTATTATAAAATCCAGATTGTGTGTGTGTGTGTTCGTTTACATATGGGATCAGATTTCCTACACTTTTCAACCGATTAGAACAAAACTTTTTTTTTTTTAGCAAGTAGTGTTTCTTATTGTCTTGCACACTTTTTTTCTTTATTTTTACATTCAGAATGCTTGTAAAATTCCATTTACAAGACAATTGTTTATAATAAAAATTCTATTCAATCTATAGACTCATAACGATTGAAAACAATGTTTTTATTTGAGTTTGGGTTTGACCAATTCGTAAAAAAAAAAAAAAAAACTAATTAAGACATGCATGTCCCTCAACCTTAAACAATAATCTTTGTCAATTTTATTTTTCAGTCTTTATGATGGTCGAACTTGATCTATCTCGTACTGTTACATCCTCGGGCAACGCCGGCTTCTACTACTAGTAATAGATAACCGCTTGCGTCCTAGTGGCTTTATTGTCTTGATTGGGATGAAATGATGAAAAATACAAGAAAGGGTGATAAGCGTTAATGTACATGACAAAAAATAGTAAAAAACTGAAGGTTACGTCTATTGACAGTCATCTTAAGAAGGCCGGAGTAACCAATGGCCAAAACAATGTGTAACAATAAAGATGAGAACATTACTCGGAATCATTCTCCGGTCTTCTTAATTCTTGTTCTTCTATTGTCAGCTCTCGTTAATAGTATTTTTTTTTTTCATATTCTCTAACACTATGTAACCTAGTGGCTTGATTGCCTTGCCTGGTTTGGAATAATAAAAAAAAAATAAATAGCCCATTGTTATTTACGTGATGTCATGCCTATTCATAGATAATAAATAAAAGAACGCTGTGGATGGTCATTATCAGCTTTTTCCTGAAGCGATCTGGCACTGTTTTTTAAAAAGAAACCGCCAGAAGATATTAAATATATACCATACCGGGCATTACTTAAATATGTGATTTATGTGCAGGTCTAACTGAAAAAAATATAATCTATCTGCGCAACTTTATTGAACGCATTTCTGAATGATGAACAAACTGTTTACAGACAGTGATTAGTTAAAATCATAATTTCCTTTATTTATTTATTTTTTTTCATATGGTATTATTTGTTTAGTATATTATTATTATTATATACTAGACTAAAAAGCATCTCTGGGGCGAATTTAAAGCTATTTCCTGCGAAGGGCTTCTGGGCTTCGGCCATTTACCTTCAGCGTCCTATGAACGTAACAGTTATAAGAATTTAGAAATAATTAAATTATTTTATCGCCATTCGAAACCTCAATTCGGCATAATCTTTTCTAGTATACGCAATCAATCTTCGTAGTTTGTTTACATTTATTCTGCGCGCAACTTTTATATCCTTTTAAAATCACCATTCTTTATAAAGTTACTCTTAAAAGACATTAGGGAACCTGAATTATGTAACATCTCGAATTCGTCATAGTACGCGTTCTAGAAAAATTAAAAAAAAATATGAGCAACGTACCTTGCTCCGGTTAGGATTTAGTTAGACGATATAAATTGCAACTGCGACGAAAAGCGAAATTAAATTTGAACCTTTAATAAAGCATTTTTTAAATAACCTTTAACTCTCTTCGACATATAAATTTAACTTTCAATGAGTTATTTATTTAATTATTAATCGCGTGTAACAACAGTAGTTACTTCCTATTACTTCAGGTTGTATATGATTCGCCGAAATCAAAAAAAAGACGGACGGACGGACGGACACACGTACACTGCGCTTAATTTATATAGATTAAATAAAGACTGCTTCTTTTTATTGTCCTAATCAGTATAATTTTATTTTGAATTTTATATTGTAATATATATAATTTTAGTGATGTGTTATTCTCTCAGATCATTCTCTGAATTTGGACACATACTTAAGTAAGACCCTATAAAGGATAACCATTCAATTTTAATTTTAAGATTGATATCTGTTTCTGGAATGTATCCGTTATGAATTCATCCTGTTGCTATTTAAATAATATGACTAATTAAATCATATTAAAGCAAACCCTCTCTTGTAATTCCGCCAGTTTCTAATTAAATAGTCAGGCACTTCTCAAAGGAAGATAAATGTTCAACGGACAATTCCATATAGTATACACCAAGGTCGTTGTCTACTAATCCGAAACGCCCTCCCCTGACCGAAGCAAGAGAACAAACCTTATTAGGAGCCCGCGGCAGTGTATCGTGAACCTCGTCATCTAATCAACATTCGCCTTGTCCTACATACATTTATATACGTTACAAATTAATCTAAGCAGAACTGATTATTATTATTATTATTAATCGGAGTTTGATGTCATTTTGATCATATTAAGTCTCAAAATAAAAAAAATCCATATATAATTCACTATTTTTTTTAATCCATCATGTTGAATATGTTAAATTTCTCAACTTTACTGCAAGAAAACTTTATGTTCATATTAAAAATTGCCGTAGAACGTTGTTCATTTATTCAAGGGGCAAAGATTGATGGTGATATTTAGTTTCAATCGAGTTCACACCAATCACGGTAGCAAAGCCACTAAGGCACAAGGGATTACAGGCTGTGGAAGAATAAGAAACAGAATCATTACTAAGAAACGAGAAGAAAAGAAGAGTCAACAGGAGGCAGTGGATATCTATTGGCATTGTGTTTAAAATTTTGAAGATTAAGTTTGGTTGGAAAGTATGGACCCGGAAGACAGTTCTACAAGCGAGAAGTATGATATTTTTTCTAATTTGTCTATATTTCTAAGATGAGGTATTGTATTTATTTACGTAATTTACATTGTTCGGACTGTTGTCCTCATTATTCTTGCCATATTCATTACGTTTCGAAACCATTAAACGAGAAGGAAATATGACATTTGTTCTGATCAGTATAAAAGGAAACAGTTTTGAATTATTTATCCCATAGCTGGGAGGAAAAGAGGTAGATTCATACCTTTCCCAAGGGTATTTGCGCATAAATGAAAATAAGGAACCCGCCTGGAATTGACTCTCATCTCTCGGTTTTTCAATTCCCAACCATTATCCGTTACACCATCCTTACATCCAAATTTACAGTACCTCAATGACACATGATCCGGTGGATAAAAGCGTTGGTACCATCCAGTGACGTGACCCAAAAGTTGTGAGTTTAGAACCTGACTACTGAAATGGTGAACAGAAACATGGAAAGTTTAGTTAAATGATGATAATTGAGATATCCTAAAGAGGTATGGAATGTGGAACTAGAAAAATCTACCTTGCTGGACGAAATAAAGGGTTCAGTTTGAAATTCCAGTTTCGTATTTAGATATGTTAAGATATATTGTATTTATTTTCAATTTTTCTAGTTGTATTGTTCACGTATATGGCATATGATTCATTAATGTACATGATTAGTTTACAATAATATTTAAATATTATATGAATATGACTTGATTAAAATTGAGATGTAGTAGAGTGAGGGGGCCTGTATCATAGACTGGTGTGGGCCTTACAAGACACTTCCACCGACACTAAAATACATATCCACTGAAATTTACGAGATGACATATGACTGGTACTGTCATGAATAAGATTTGTATAGTTTTAAAAAGGAAAATGTCAGACGTTATCAAATGTAACATAGAATTTCACACATTAAGAAATGGGCAAAATCCGACAATTTATTTATTAAAGACATTTTTTATGTTTAACGTTCTTTTTATAGATACAAGTATTTAAGTAAATTCTCTGTTTATAATAAACAGTATTAAATAACATTTACCGGCCAGAATGTCCGAGAAATTTTCATAGAAAATATTCCTCCTTGGACAGGATTCGAACCTGCATCCTATACGGAACCGTCATTAACTTGACGTGCCTAACCGCTCGGCCACAAAGGATCGTTCGGTTTACTGCTTATAAACTTCAATCTTCCATGAATTGCCAACCGAACGATCCTTTTGGCCGAGCGGTTAGGCACGTCAAAGTAAATGACGGTTCCGTATAGGATGCAGGTTCGAATCCTGTCAAAGGACGAATATTTTCTATGAAAATTTCTCGGACATTCACGCCGGTAAATGTTATTTAATACTGTTTATTATAAACAGAGCATTTACTTAAATACTTGTATCTATAAAAAGAACGTTAAACATAAAAAAAATGTCTTTAATAAATAGAATTTCATACCAGGTTATTCTATCCTTGAGCTAGTCTAATCTCAAGAAGTAGAAAATAGGGTTTCATTGAATTTTAATATTCGGATATCATACATCAGTATGACTGTGCCCTGCGAGGTTAAATAAATGTACTAGTATAGCTCTAGGTTTTTTCTATAGAAGCCCGTTCAACCGACTGATTATAATGTCTTTTTACGCTTTAATTCTCTTCTTCTTCCCCCGCCCAGCTATGGGTAAATAACAGGAAAGTCCATGTTATATATCCTTGGATGGCAACTGGTCTATCACAGAAAGAAATGGCAACCTACTGCGGGAAAAAATCTACCCTGTTAGTCATGTATCGAGAGGTACATGATCACCTAAACGCGTGTCACGCATGGCACATAACTGAATGATATATAAACCTAGTAAAAAAAGAAAAACTCCTATTAAAGATAGTGAAAGAAAGAGAGAAGAAAGGATTAAACAACAGCAGAAAGGAGACAATATGCTAACAGGCTGAGTCTTAAGAGCGAATTTCAAATAGATACAAACATCAAACAAGTGCGGAAACTTAAATATCTCGGAAGTGTTTTAACAGAGGACGGAACAAGCGACACCGAAAACCGAAGGCGTATTGGGATAGACAAAGTCGCATTCCAAAAGCTAATTGGTTGATTGGTTGATTTTGTTTAGCATCATACGAACAAAGCTATGGCTTGTTTAATGCCAAAATAAAAAAAATACAAAGAAAAAACAAGCATACGAAACATCTGGCGTAGAAAATCGAGATTTCTAGGGTAAGTAATGAGAAAAGAGGGCTTGGAAAATCTTATACTTACAGGACAGATTGCAACCAAGAGAGACAGGAAAACAAAGCAGACTTAATGAGCTTGAGTAAATGGATGGCAGAATAGTGATTTGGAGAAGAAAACCGAAAGCCAAAATTTATCAAGAGCTGCAAGGTTCAGGATGTTATGGAGGGCCATGATCACTTACGTACTGAGTGGATAAGGTATATAAATAAGTTGTGAAATTGCTTTCTTTGGTTCGAGTGGTGGAAAAATAATGATCGTTGCCAGCTGAGTATTCTTTTCCCCCTTTCTCCTAATACTATGGCTTATGGGATTGTCAAACCTTAACTGTACGAAAGAGATTAAACGTTGAGATGATAAACTCGCTCATAGCAACCAGAAAATACGTTTAATGACAGAGATAAAATAACAATAACAAGTTACAAAGAGATGTCTATTTGTCGTTCGCTTGGTTGCATGTCTAATACGAAATGATTAAAAGCTGGAGAATCGTTTTCGAAATAAAGAAATGAAAAGGAATGTATACTTTGTGACGTCATACGATAGATAAACGTTTAGTTTGTTAGAATGAACTAATACTTTCTCATAGTAACGGCTTAGGAGCTTTTTTTTTTCTAAATGTGTGCCTTGGAACATACAATGTTTTCTTTCTTCAGAAAGATTGATATATAGGGTGTGACTGATAAAAAACAAAAAAAAAAAAACAACTCCAATCTTTCAAAGGTTAAAAAATAACAAGGAATCTGATAACAAAAAAAAAAGGCCAAAATAATTCACTGTTGTTTAAACAAAGAGCTACTGAATTTCTTCATCTAGTTTTAAAAATGACAACCTCCAAATGGTAGCCTCTATTCGACATACAACGTCCTAGAAGGTATCTAGAGGCTGGCTATATTCTTGAGTCCGAGCTCTTCAATGTCATCCATGTGGCTTTCTTTTAAGCGCCGAACTTGTGTCTTTGGAATTTGGGGCCCACTACACTATCGATTTTCTATCCGGAGCAGCATTATTCCGACATAACAAGAAATAAGCACGAACGTCTCTCTGTGTTGCAATTACAGATACACCAGTCTTAAAAAAAGAAACTGTGTGCACCACTCTAACCCTTGATGGTATGTGAGAGAAAAGGTAAGATATTTGGTAGATGAAGACAACATTGCTATTTACGAAAGTTCACTATCACCACACAGGTGAAATTTAAAATGCGGGCCGTATTTCCGCCGCACACACACACACACACACAGACACAAACACACACACACTCTCTCTCTCTCTCTCTCTCTCTATATATATATATATATATATATATATATATATATATATATATGAAGAAATATAGTTTTAAGGTGTGTTATATTTATGGGATAAAGTGCTCAATATCAGAGCTAGAGCGTATGCAAATATAAAAGAGAACATTGAATTCAACACTCAGAGGCGACAGGCTGCTTCATGCTTGAAGCAATCGTCAAACCCGCCTGATGATTGAGTCTAACATGAAACAGTCTGTCGCCTCTGAGTGTTGAATTCAATGTTCACTTTATATATATATATATATATATATATATATATATACACACCGGATGTAACAACAAAATTGTCCAAATCGTGTAGCGGCATAATTGTCTATCCCAAATAATTTTTTTATTAGGTTTGTGCAAAAATAATATCGTTTTCTCACATATGTTACATTATTTTTGCACCAACCAATATCTGGAACTAAACTTAGTTTCTTTTTTAGAGGTTTTCAGATAGGACGTTACATTTTGAGTTAATCCTTTGAGTCATTCAGCTAGAAAGAAAACAGGTTAAAATCGTTTAGGGTCAAAACCACTGTCTTGCCAAATGAGCAATGGTAAGCGGAAAACTATTATTCTGGCCTTCAGTAATGGTGCCAAAATACATCCCCTCGCTTCTCTCTTCAAATCCGAGAATCATCAACAGAATGGTGAATAAATTTAAAAAAGAGGGAAAAGTAGAGAGAAAAACTGGGTCAGAAGCTCACAACAAGAAGAGGGATCACCATTTCAACTTAAAACTAAAGAGATCCATTGAAAAAGATCCAGCTCAATCAATTAGATGTTTATCACGTGAGATATGAGTTTCAGTTATGACAGTCCAAAGTGCAGTGAAAAAAAACCTTGAAAATTGAAATCGTATGTGAAACATATGTGTCAACTTGTTACTTCACGACAGAAACTTAGAAGGTTAGAGACGGGGAAAATCATTTTAAATAAGTTGGGAAATGATCCTGGAATAATATATATATATATATATATATATATATATATATATATATATATATATGAACAGAGAATTCCAGTCTTTAATTATTTCTAAGATATAAAAATTCAAAGCTTAATCTAACAATTGTACAATTTTGCTGTTACCCCTAGTGTGTAATCATATATATATATATATATATATATATATATATATATATATATATATATATATATATGAAGAAATATAGTCTTAAGGTGTGCTATATTTCTGGGATAAAGTGCTCAATATCAGAGATAGAGCGTGTGTAAATATAAAAGTGAACATAGAAGTCAACACGATTGCATATAGCATGAAACTGTCGCCTGTAATATATATATATATATATATATATATATATATATATATATATATATATATATATAATAATAATAATAATAATAATAATAAAAAGGCTTAAACACTAATATTCCATGGTCATAATTTATTCCATTGGAATCGTAAATACGATCCAATTGGATCGTATTTACGATTCCAATGGAATAAATTATGACCATGGAATATTAGTGTTTAAGCCTTTTTATTATATCCTTACTCTGTCCTAGACATTGATGTCTACCTGGATTCTATCCTCTCGGAATTTTATATTCAAAAAATATACATGTGTGTATATGCACCTCTGGATTTTGCATATATATGTATATTTACCACTAATATTATATATATATATATATATATATATATATATATATATTCTGGGTCTTTAGAAAAACATATATAGTTTCTTAATCTAATAACTGGACCAATTCATTTTCAAATTTTATCAAATTTTAACGATATGTATGGGTAGAAGAAGCAACACAAAATTATATATTTTATGTCTTTTCTCTTTTCAGGCAAAGAAATAGCATTCACTGGAAAAGAGAAGGCGTTTTCTGTGTTATTGTATGCTTAAATAGTCAGTTTGACCTTATTAACTTAATCCATCAGACTTATTATCGAGACAAGAGTACATGGTTGAGAGTTGGTGTAGGGATGTGTTTGATGAAAATAACGAACAAAGTCAAATAAGGATACAGAAGAACTTGGGGTTCAGCTATAAAAGTTTTACGCGCCACCTGTTAAATCTTATGGTAAAATTTTCTCAAGCAACCTACATTTTTAATGTGAGAACGTGCGGTTAGAACGTTCGTTTTCTAAAAATGAGATCGCGGTTCGAAAATCACTATGGTTGATTTGTCCGGAAAGTGACTTCTTGATGTTATTCCGACCTCGGACACATTTGGAAAGTACCTAAAAACATATCACTAGTTGACCCAAGGCTTGTGAGTCAACTTGGTTAGACAGTTGGTGGTTGTGCAAACACGAGGTCACAAGAAATCGTGAACGAGGGTTTTTTTTTTAATATGCTAGCTTTTTTCAATTTACGTTACTAAGGTTAACGCCGAAGTGTAAAATTAACAATAACAATATTGATTTTTAATTTTTATAATTATAGAATTTCTCTTTGTCTTCTGGACTCGTCAGGTTCGTATTCTTTGTAGCTATTAGTATAGATTGTTTTTTTTTTTAATATACCGTTTGCCCTCTACTTACACTAGCCGGTTAGATAGGTTTCTCGCTGTTTCCGTCTGTTTCTCTTGTATTCGATGTTTCCTCCACGTGTGTTCAATTATCCAAGCCTTCTTCCCTAAATATATGTGCAGGCATTTCAACTGTTTGTTTCCGATTTTAAGTATAAATCTTTAATTTTTTCCAGTTTCCTTAAAACTTCTTTTATGGTATTCTCAGCATTCAGTTGTAGAATCATATCTTTGTCGACTAAAGTTTAATTGCTTTATTTCAATCCTGGGGAGGGCCAGGCTTGACTAAGTAAGTGTATACATATCTATCTATCTATCTATCTATATATCTATCTATCTATCTATATATATATATATGTGTGTGTGTGTGTGTGTGTGTGTGTGTGTGTGTGTGTGTGTACGATAAGACAAAGAACAAATAAGAAACTTTAAAGATATAGCAGAGAATGTGATATGGAGAAAGAAAACAATTCCTTCATTTTTTATTTTGGTATTGTGTGACTTTCACTGGGTAATCCCCTTTACGTGCATTTGACATATTCAACATCGTTAGTATAAGCTATGTTTGGCCTTCTGAACTGAAGCAGAGATAACGTCTTCTTTCAATATCACCAAATATAACGGAAACCAACTGAAAAAAAAAAACCGATAAATATTTCCCTATGTATGGAAGTGTATCAGGAATCTACTTTGTCTATGTGGAATTCGAAAGATAACGTATATTTACGCGTGCATTTATATAATGTTTTTGACTCGTGTTTAAAGGTGGTATAATTTTTATCAGGCCTCCCTTGAAGTATTTTCGACGTAAAAAAATGATGTTTTTTTTTAATTAGTGTGACATTTGATTTATTGGGGGATTTTTGTGTTGTTTATTTAGAATAAGGTTCACCCTATACACGGTCCGGCGGCCATTCGTGGTAGAGGGTTACTTTAAGCGGTAGTTTATACGAACAAGAGGGGAAGATAACGGTTAACACTAGACAGTAACACGCTAGTGATCGGGGAAACATCTTCTTGGGAGTTGGTTAAACATTGTGATTCGGGGGAAGAAACTGTTCGAGTGGAAATTACTTCTCGCCGATGGAATAGATAAAGAAGGTTAGTGGTTTGATACTTTTTAAGGGATATTGTGGGTCCTAAGCGTGGAGGTTTGAACTGGGGGAACTGAGGAATGCAGTTCGCCTGAGCACTTTCCATGGAAGTAGCGACGCACCAGTGAGAGGCTTGCCACATCCCGTCTGTGAGAGAGAGGTTGGAGTGTGGAAAATAATTCGTCACCCACAAGAACTCGGCGACGCTTTTGAACTCTATCAAAACTGCAAAGTTAGGTGTGGGAAACTCGCGCACAAATATGAAAACAATATAATTAAACTTATAGTCTATCTTGTTCCTTGAGTTCAAAAAGCCATAACTTATAATAACGCTGCTTAACAATTCAAATGCACCTGAAACCTGCTTAACAAATGACAATAAAACAACAGAAAAATAAAAAAATATGTCTGAATTTATTTACTTCTCAATATCTCATTCTCAGATGAATCTTTAACGAAAGCGAAACATTTTAGATTTATAAGCGTTTTCTTTTTGTTCTTTATCCTCTCATATACGCGCGATGGGTAAATTATTGCCATTTTATATTTTTTAATTTCGCACCTGCGCGATGTTTTTGATTTTGCCGACTGCACAATATATTAGGTTGGTGCAAAAATAATGACGTAATAATGTCGTTTTTTGACGTATTTTTAACGTCAAAAAACGACATTATTACGTCATTATTTTTGCAACAGACCTAATAGTAGGGTCAGTGGGACATCGTCTGTAAGAAACAGAGCACCATGACGCAAGTCCTTCCGTCAGAAATCTGGAAACGGTATGCACTGCTTGGCATTAGCGCCGGAATCTCCAATATGAACATTTCAATGTTTGAGTGTCGGCGAAGACAGTGCAGAGGATTTGGAAAGAGTTAGATTACTTTTGTGGTGGTTACCAAGGTGTTTGAAGTGATCTCAAGGTTATGACTCCATTCAACTTCCCACAATGCTCCAGACTCAACATGGAAGTCTACATCAAGTGCGTTGAGGAATTAGTGATGCCCTAGGTCAAGAGAGTGGCTGCTGGAAAACCCTACGTTTAGCAACAGGATTCTGCACGACATGGTTGTCAATCAATTTCTGCGACCACATCACCCCTTACATCTGACCACTTAACTTACCCAAACCGCAATCCCTTTTATTATAATGTATGGGGCATAGTTGAGATAGAGACCAACAAAGCTCCTTGTAACATCAATGATAAACAGACTGCAAGGATTATGGCAGCATTCACTAACTTAATCAAGGAGACCGCCCAGAAGACTTGCAAGCGTTTCCGAAGTCTTCTGGAGATTTTTGTTGAGGACCATGACGATTTTCTTAAATAAATTTACTCGTTGGTATTTCAAAATGTTTTTATGTAATCTTAGTAAATTTTTCTATCAAAATGTTAGTGCTATTTTTATATTTGCCTAATTTAAAAGACAGTTTAACCATCGCAAATTCCTCCCTCTCTATCCCTCTTTCTCTTTATACACACACACACACACACACACGCATATATATATATATATATATATATATATATATATAAAGTGAACATGGAAGTCAACAGAGGCGACAGGCTGTTTCGTGTTAGACGCAATCATCAGGCCAAATAATAGGAAAAAACGTCTCTGTATATTTTTTTATCTCGTGGCCTGACGATTGCATCTAGCATGAGACAACCTATCGCCTCTAAGTGTTGATTTCAATGTTCACTTTTATATTTACACACGCTCTATCTCTGATATTGAGCACGTTATCCCATAAATATAGCACACCATAAGAGTATATTTCTTCATATATATATATATATATATATATATATATATATATATATATATATATATATATATATATGACAGCTATAGGGAAGCATATGATTAGCAAAGTCCAAAGTAATGTTTTTAAACAACAGATTTTTGACGATTTTTCTCGAACGATCATATCTGCTCACAAAATATATTTTAACCTAAACAATGACAACATATTGCCAATTATTTAATATATTCAAGCCGGTAAAAGTAACCAATATCGTTTATTTAAAAAACAGCATAATGTATGAAAGAAAATACATTAAATAATTGTCGGATTTAATCCATTTCACTGTATGTTCTCATTGCTTATTGTTTAAAAACATTAATTTGGACTTTGCTAACTAAACCCTTCTCTATAACTAAGTGGTATAGCACGTCAGATCAAAGACGGTTCCATATATATATATATATATATATATATATATATATATATATATATATATATATATATGGGGGGTAAGTGAGTGTGTGTGTGTAAAATAATGAAAATAGAATGTAATTCCACTGTACGTAACATTTATTTTAAGAGAGGGCTCAGTATAGGGTAGAGCTAATTATTATTTATTTTAGGATATTAAAACGTGTTAAAATTGCTACATAATACAATTATGTTTCAACAAACTATATCTGTCTCCTCGGGCGATGTTAAACTATTGTCGAGTGAAGGATTAATTTAATTTCAAAACCAGAAACAGTTTCTTTGAAAGATTAATTTAATTTTAAGTTTTTCGCAAAATACTTCGAAATGGATCGTAATATATTTTCTTGGACAGATATAACACTTCATTTTAGCATTCTTTTCTTTCTTTCTAACGGGATTTTCTATCAATTCACACAAGGAAAATAATACGGCAATGAACAAACGCTTATCTCGCGTAACAGATAATAGGAAAGAAACGTTTCTGAATATCGTTTTATTTTTTTTTTGTACATGGTCTGTAGAAGTTACCGCAAAAAATATTGCCTTAAAAAATTTGTTCCTTAAAAAAAGTTTTCCACACATTGGCCATATCGCATTTATATCCAACGAATATTTTTGCATTTTCTGTAGTTTTCAGGAGTGTCATTATCATTCAAATGGTTCTTCCGACGAAATAACATTTTTTCTGTTATAAATCAGACAAGGAAGACTAAGAAGAACAAAAGATATTCGCTGAATTTTCTTTAGTTGCTAGTAATGTATATTACTTTTAACTTTATAGTTATGTGCAAAAACTGTATAAATTTTTGCCGACACATGCAACCCTAACTCCAAACATAGCACTAACCATGACTATAAGACTAAATTATATATAGACATTTCAATGGCCAATTTTGTGCTATTTGTCACTCTCCTTAGGTATTTTTACTACATCAGAATATCAGTTTATGAACCAGTAACAAACTTTTTCCAAACAATATTATTATGCTACTATACAGATGAACGGTGGAATATTTTTCCATATAAAAGTAGGCGAAGACGCAAAAAAGGTTGGGAACACCTGACTGAATATATGTACCCACATATCAATGAAAAAAAAATATTACATATATTTTAGCCGTTTACAAGTCTCCTCAATACGTATGTGATCATGCCTCGCCACAGATTCCTTTTTGTATAATCTATGCGAATGGCCAGGGAAAATAGTGAATTAGTTTCGACATGTTCATGAATTCTGATTTCTGCTCCCCCTTGACAGAGATCAGTATACTTTGTCACATTCTAGAATATGTTGAAACATCTAGAGAATCTACTAGAAAACAAATCAAACATTATTTCGAATGTTGAAAATTAAGAAAATATTAAACAGGATTATAAATATAATTAACAATCATTGTTAAAACAAATATTAAAATTAATATTAAAAGTTATATAAATTCAATACTGAAAAGTTTAATGTTAATACTGAAATAAATAAAAAATTATATAAATTAAAATTAATCACTTCATTCAACAAAGGAAAATAAAATCAATAACTCGTATACGAAAGGAATTTTTCTTCAAAATCTAATTAATTTAAATCCTGATACAATCAGTTCCAATGTTAATGCAAACAAGTGTAAAATCAATGGCATTTTCTTTTAGTATGAATTTTTCTCGAAAATGATTTTGCGAATTCCGAAGCAAAATGAATAATAAACAATTCTTTAGATTTTCATTTCATGATCAAGTGGAAGTCTATTTTGCCAGTTTCGATAATTGATCGTTTTTGTTTTGCGGTGTATTAAACTCTGTTTAATGCTGAAATCTAAATCTTTTTTCCACGCAAATTTTATTATTTGTTTCTGCAGAAAGTAATGGTTTCAGTGAGACAAGTCTTACTAATCAAGCCAGAGCTGGAGAGAGAAGTTGTCGATTCATATCTTTTCCAAGGGTATTTGCTCGTAAGTGTGAATATAAAGCTCAGTTCTCCGATTAGCATCTCCGAGCAATCACCCGCACATTCAAGCTTACAGTACCTGCTTTTCCCGAGCGGACACCCATCTAGGTATTTACTTATCTCGACATTGCATAACGTCACGGATCGTACGACAATCTAAAGCTTACAGCATCTGATATTCCTAAGCCGTCTCCCATTTAGGTAATAACCAGGCTCGACTTTGCTTAACTTCGGTGACCGTAAGCCCTTTCCACTACCTTCACACATCTGTGTACTGTCCAGGTTCGATGTTGCGGTCGTACGGGAAACGGTGTTTTCAAAGTGGTGTGGCCGTAACCACCAGTAATGTAGCGATTTTCCAACCGTAGCCTAGATGTGGCACAAGGCCGAATGTAAGGGGCAGCCACTGAGGACAGAACTCACTACTCAGTCGTAATTGTTCTAGCGAGGCAAGCTTGCTAACCGTTACACCACCGCCTCGAAGTGCCCAAAACCATCCATTCCGAGGATATATGATTTTCCAAGCGTAGCACAGATGTGGCATAAGGCCGAAAGTATAGAGCACTCAGTGAAGATCGCACTGACTACTAAGTCCTAATTGTTCTATCGAGACAAGCTTGCTAACCGTTACACCACTACGAGCTGCCAAAACCCCTAGTGATGCGATACGAAATGTTGCTAGGTTCTAACAATCGCTATGACTGTGGTAGATGTTCAGACGTTCTACGTTCCTCAGACAGCTACTTTCCATGAAAAGATATTTTGTGGAACGGACTCTTGAGAGGAGATTTTCAGGGTTTAACCTCTTCAAATCCAGGTTCAAAAAATATTTATCCTCTAAGTCCTCATAATATGTACTTCTCATTTCCTTCTTTACTACAACAATCTCCCTCTACTAAACTTGTATCTTAAGTGGGCCCTGAGCCTTCTAATGTGGCAAGCATCCGCTGAGGCCCAAAGTGGTAATGTATAGGCGACTTCGCTAAAAATGTTTTTAAAAATTTGGATCCAGTCCAGAAATTGTCTGATTCCTTCTACCATGATATATTTTTATAAGTGTCAAATCAGGCAACAAAATGGAGTGTTATTCTTCCTTATCCGTGCAGGAGCTTCAAAAACGTTTACGAGAATGCACAGAGGGGTAATTCTTTTCCAAGCAGTATCCTGTTCCCTAGAGACGCAATATATTATCTGTTTCCATGGAAAGGTTTTTAATGGGCTACATTCCACCAATCCGCCATTCCAAACTTTTAATTCTAAGACCCACAATGCCATGTACGCAGCTTCGAGCTATACTCGTTGCTTTCGTATTCCACTGATAGGAAGAGTGTTC
The DNA here is from genome assembly GCA_963932145.1 of Acanthosepion lycidas. NCBI lineage: Eukaryota > Metazoa > Mollusca > Cephalopoda > Sepiida > Sepiidae > Acanthosepion > Acanthosepion lycidas. Next base: position 57,118,157 of record OZ010597.1, on the reverse strand, counting down.
AGTTCGGGCATCTTTTCACAAAGAGGCGGATATTTGTTGAACAGACTTTCGAACGGATGCTTCCCCGACCAATTAAAAGACCCCCATGCTATGTGCACAGCTTCGAGCTATACTCGTTGCTTTCGTATTCCACTGATAGGCAGAGTATTAAGTTCGGACATCTTTGCACAAAGAGGCGGATATTTGTTTGTTGAAGAGACTTCCGAATAGATGCTTCCCCGACCAGTAAAAAGCTAAATTCTTCAAGTTTATAAGCGTCATATTCTCATGATCTGTCATACTTCCATCTATAAAATGAAACCATTCAGTAATCCTCTTTCTTGAGAGCCTCTTTGCTCATGTATTGAACAATAGCGTCAAAAAATTATTGGGGCTATCATCACAGAAAGATACAAAAGCAATAAACATTACTTAAGATAATACTTCACAAATTTTATTTCTACTGTTCAGTCAACGAATTCAGGAATGACGCTGACATTTATTTTATAAACACGAGAAGAATGAAATAAACACTTGAAGAATGGAAATACATCATGATCGAGAATTCTCCAATATCGAGAATGGCATTTTTCGTAATATTATTCGATTCCTTAAAAGGAATTATTCTACATTCATTGACCGAGTAACCAGAGCCGGACGAGGTACGCATTTCAGGCTTGGATCAAAAGGTAGTATCTGTTCCCGTTTCTAATTTTAATGGCAATATTAACCGTTTCCCAAATGAGATTTTTTGAACGAATTTTCAGTACAAGATCAGTTACGTTCCATGGCTGTTAGACGTGGCCCAATGCATATTATCTTATCGATCCCTCTAATTATATTGGCAATATCTGTCTTTACCGTATGAGAAAATATTCTGCATTTATTGAACGAGCTGTCAGTCCAAGACGAGTCATGCTTTTCTTCACTCCCTAGCAATCAGGCTTGGCTTTAAATGTAGGATCTGATGTTCTAGTCCCTAACTGTATTGATAATATTAGCCGTTTCCTAATAAGGAAACTGTTGGCATCCACCGAACAAGAAGCCAGTGCATGACGATCTACGTTTGCTTCACACCCTGGTTGTCAGATTTGGATTAAAATATAGCATTTGTTGTCGTCTTTATTTGTAAGATTCCTCGTAATATTTGCCGTGTACTTGTAAGAAAAGATTCGGCATTCGTTGAACGATTAGCCATTGTTATTTTGGGTTGGAACTTTTTAAAAGTCACGTGGCCGCTTAGCGCAGCCACTTTAAAATATGATAAATGTAGTCTGTCCTTCAGTCAGTTTCTAGGAGTAAAAAAATGAACATTTGCTTCTAACCAGGGTTCCTTGACCTATGCTGAGGCTAAATCTGCCTTTCCATCAACTTACATGATCTTGGCGCCGTTTTCCGATGCAAATATATTTTTCCCAGATATAGAACATATCTCCTGCAGCTCCACTCCTATTGGGAATTATAATTAGTAAGACCCTATCTTTACTTTCACTTTTTACGCTGCTTGTTGTGCAGACATGTGTGAAAGTTTCTTTGCGTAGGCACGTGTAAATATGTATATAGAATTTTGTGTGACTTAGCGGTATAAAACTCATTCTGAGAACAACTCATGCTTGCCATTCCTTTTTATTTTCAGGTATTCCTTTCGGCCTCTGTAATAAATTTCTTACTATATAATAGTATGATAATGCCAATAATGGGGGAAATAATTGTGAGAATATAATTTACTTACATAGCGCTCCCATTATTTGGTGAACCCGTAAAACGCTTTTTCAGGAAAATATATTTCTCACGTTAAACATATGCTATTGCTCTTCCCAGTATAAATAGGGGCTCTCTTGCTAATTTTTTTCGCCTTAATTAGTGTGGGACGTAAATATTTTTCATTTTCTCTTCAGGTTATATGTGGTATTCCTTTTAGCTCTTGCTTCTGCTGAAAAGTGATGGGGTTTCTTTTGTTTGGTACAGTTCTTCATGTTTCTAAAGTCGACGAAGAATAGTGTTCGCTAAAACCGGCAGGCTCCATTCCCTCATTTAAGCATTGATCATTGAAAGCGATAGTATACAGATAACAGTTTCGATATTTCTTAACGAGTTTGTCATCAGGTGTGACATCCGCATGAAAGTCCGGATCTCGTGAGGCTATTAAAGTGTTGTCTTGTTAACCATTCAGTTTTGTATTAATTTAAAGTATTGGGGGGAAACTACTTCGGGCGTCGCGTATTTTGTACTGAATTTCTTTAGCTCCTATTTCAAAAATATTATAACCCAATCCATGCGCCAAGGAATTTTAAATGTTTCGTATTTCTTCAATTCAAATACTTATTTCCAAGAAAAGTGTTGTAATGGATAGCGGCTCGGATTGAGTAATCGGACAGCCAAGTTCGAATTCCAACCGAATCCATTAGATTCACTTACGTGCTAATACCTTTTTGAAAGGTATGAATCTCCTTCTTCTCACAGCTATTGTTCCAGCGATGGGTAAATAGCAGGGCAGTCCGGGTTCTATAGCCTTGGATGACAAGAAAGAAATGGTGACCTACTGCGATAAAAATCTGTGTCGTCAGTCATGTATCGAAAGATACATGATCGAAAGGTATGAATCCTGTTCTTCTCTCCCACAGCCATGGGTAAATAGCATAACAGACCGGGTTCTATAGCCTAGGAATAAGAAAGAAATAGCAACCTACTGTGGAAAAAAAATCTGCCTAGTCATCAAAAGATACATGATCGCCTAAGCGTGTATCACACATGACACATAACTGGCAGATTTCTATGATTGATTCAGTAAATGTGCTATCATTACATTCATTCTAATTTCAGATCGTAGTTTTTATCTGGGAAAGAATATTTTGAATCCTATTTCGTGGAAGTATTGGTAAGGAATATTGATTTTTGTGTTCAAGAGCATTCTTATCACATCTATGAAGACATGAGCCATCAGCCTCCCTGATAACAATTAAATTTGCCTCGGTAGGGGTGGGGACAGAACGTATTTTTAAAATTTTATTTGTAGATACTTCAGAGAGATAATATGAACTGTTTAAATGATCAGTGACCATCTCTTCATATCTGTGCGTGTGTATGGGTAGAGCATAATCTAAGAAGTAATTAAATAGGTTCTTATTTCTTATTTGTTGTATTCCTGATTGGGTTTGAAATGTTTCGGTATTGGGATTTTTACCAGATTTTGTGGGCCACTATAATTATTCTATAACATGTAAACATTCAATTGAGTCAGAACGTGAAAGGTATTTTAATGGATAAAAGGGGGATGCAACTTTTAATATGACTGTATGCTGTCCTGGGGCCAAAATATTTGGTATACAGTTTGGATTGAGAGAATACTGCGGAGAGTTCTAGAGTGGGATTTTTATTTTATATATATATATATATATATATATATATATATATATATATATTGAAGAAAAGAAAATCTTGGCAATCCGTATGGAAATTCCCAAGGAAGATGAAATTCTGGGAGCACAATGTTAAGTCAGAGTGAATAAATTAATTTAAAGAAAAAACAGAACACTCTAAGACTCAATTTGTAATAATTTATTTCACCAGAGAATTTTATTTTTCTCTGGATCTTCAGACTTCATGTTCAAAAGGTTAAACGAAAAATGAATTTAAAATTTACACTTTTGACGGACAATATTAAGCTTATATAAATTGACATAGAACGCGGTAAGGAATAGTGGGTGAGACATGGTCGTGCTTAGAGATGGAAGGGAGTGTTTTAAAATTTATTTTTATATTTGTTTTTTATATTTAATACTGAGGAAGGAGGAGGTAAGGATCAACCAATGAGCTATTTAATCGGTCAACTGAATGGGAATGATATGGAAAAAAGAAAGAGAGAAGAAGCAGAAAAAAATGGTGTTGAAGTAAAGAGATAAGAGGTAAGAGATAAGAGATGTACGTAGGATGTTTGAAGGAAGAACAGGGATGGTATAGCAATATATATATATATATATATATAATGGCCAGTAGAAGACTGGTTGTAAAAATGTAAACTAAACTATGACAAAAGAAATGACAGTACGTACTAAACATCATTCGCATACTTGCAAAATAAATAATGAAGAAAAAAAAGAACAGCTGAGGCTGGTTGAATTATATTAACGCTAAAACATCTAGGTAATATAAAACGTGATATAAGAAAAATATTTAATTCAGGTCTGCGTTGCCTTGCAGACATATTCAAACATGAGAAAGGCTACGAAAATAAATCTAGAAAAATAATCTAAATAGTCCCTAAGGTGTTTTCCTGTTCAAAACGACTCCCTTTCTGTAACGCCTTCAGCCAAGCCTATCCTTAAATATAATGCCCTGCATTCCCTTACAGCTCATTTAGTTTTTTGAGAGAGAAACCCATTTAACAGGGCTGCACATGAGCTTTATATACCTTAGTGTCGTGTCCACTAAAATATCAACTACAATATTTATAAACCAATCACACTCAAGAAAGCACTTACATCTTAAAACACACCAATACAATCATAGATTACAAATCAGAATGTTTGTGGTATTAGTCATCATCATGTTTAGGTAGTTACCGACCAAATATCGTACGGACGTAGTAGAAGACATGCAACGTGACTTCTTGGGGCCAATTTTTACCGACAACAACGTTTGTACAGGAATTAAAACATAGAATGTCATCATTAACATTTAAACCAACACGGAAAGGAAACAAAAATATATAGCTACCACATGCACATATATATTTATAAGAAATGACGGTGTGCTAAAACCTTTGTGTTCAAACTACTCAGGTCCATACCAAGTTATTAACAGAAAGGACAAGTATTTCCCCATCATGAAAAATGGAAAACAGGACAATATTGCTATCGATCGGATTAAACCGGCTTATGTCGATAACCAATTCTCACAGCAACCACAGAAAAAAAAAACATGAGAATTCAGTCTCAAATATCACACAAAAGACGGATGAACAAACATCCAACAAAACAAATGACACCTCAACAGGGACAATAGCAGAGAAGAATATTACAACAAGATATGGGAGACACGTGCATTGGCCAAAACATTGCAAAACATATCTGAGATAGTAAATAATTGATTCCTACATATCATTATAAATAAATTTCTAATGATCTGGAGGAGGTTTATGTCATGTCCACTAAAATATCAACTACAATATTTATAAACCAATCACACTCAAGAAAACACTTACATCTTAAAACACACCAATAAAATCATAGATTACAAATCAGAATGTTTGTTGTATTAGTCATCATTATTTTTAGGTAGATACCGACCAAATATCGTACGGACGTAGTAGAAGATATACCACGTGACTTCTTAGGGCCAATTAGGAATAAATAAATAATCTAATTCTGGGGCCGATATTGTTCGGAAAAAGTGTATAAAAACATACGAAATCCGTTTCCAAAACAATATACACGCGGCTGCCAGCAAGCTACACTCACCTCTCGCCGATGACCTTCATGAGCTCATGTCAAAAACGACAGCGTTGACAAACTCCAGACCACGGCAACACCGCCAACAGTAAGAAACAATTCGTATTTCTCGTATCCGTTTTTATTATGAATCACGCACACACATGTTGATTTTTTCTTACAAACACACATATCACAACATTTTATTGTTTCTCACACACGTACACAAAAACAGTTTATATTTTATTTCAGAAACTTTATCAACCCAAACAAAAGACATTACTTTCCAATCTATTATCATCTGTTTGTATTCCTTTCGTTATATTAAATCAAAGTTTATTTGTTGAAACTACGTCGGCTTTTCTACTGAATTTTATTCCTTCAATGAAAAGCGTTTGATTATTTTAGACGGCCAAATTACGAGCGACCCTGTAACGATATTTTATTAATGTATTGAATCCCGACACTCCAAATTTTAATATTCAACAAAAAACCGAGTAGAAGGATTCCTACATTAGTAAGAATTCCGTGTTCTGGGGTATGTGAAATCATACCAATGTTTCTCAACCTTTTTCCAACCAGCGCCCACTTTGGGTACAAACTATTTTGTCAACGTACACCCAGTGTCAAATTAAACTGAATTCATCTTTCATAGCAAGATAACTTATTAGTGCAAAAATAATTTACCTTTTTATGAGAAATGCCAGTGATTAAAATGTTAAAAAGTAACGTTTATTTGATAGCTTATCTCAATGTTTTCAATGCGATGTTTGACTTTGGTGCTTACTGGATAAGGCTCTTACTCTAGGTTCATTTGATAGCTTATCTCAATATTTTCAATGCGATGGTTGGCTTTGGTGCTTACTAGGTAAGGCTCTTACTCTAGGTTCATTTGATAGCATATCTCATTGTTTTCAATGCGATGTTTGACTTTGGTGCTTCTTGTCTCTAGGTTCATTTGATAGCTTATCTCAATATTTTCAATGCGATGGTTGACTTTGTTGGTTACTGGTTAACGCTCTTACTCTAGGTTCATTTGATTGATTTTCTCAACGTTGTCAAGGCGATGGTTAACATTGATGCTTAGTGGCTAAGGATTTATGCTGCTTAGAATTAATTGTAGATCTCGTTTTGTAATTTACAGAGGAAATTACTACGAAGCTGCGTAACTACATTGAAACAACATTCAGTCATAAATTAGGAAAATCAATGAAGAAAAGTTTGATAGATTCTCATCGATTTAGATAAAGTTCAGAAATGTTCTTTTGTAGCCAATAGTGAATAATTTTTTGAAAAAAAAATGAATGAAAGTCAACTGCCCTGCAAATGATACAAAAACTCCCAGTGCTCCATTTCAATATAACAGAGGCCACAATGTGGGGGATCAATGGTGAAATACTCATCTCAATAGTAAATGCTGACTGAGCATTGCTCTACCGTTTATTCTTGAGGTAGAGCGAAGTATAAGTCTATAAAGCAACATGCTACCAGGGCGAGAAAGAAAACAAGTATCATTTATTAACACAAAGGTAGGGTTTTCCAATGACTTGGACCGATTTAAAATATGAATTAAGTTTAAGCGTCTAATGATTTTTCTCTTTATCTTTCAGATTTAACAATTTAGGTCTTTGACAAATTCAAGCATGAAAAGATTGCCAAAAATGTGCTAAAGTTATCGAAGCCTATTACAAAAATGGGCGTTCAAACAGAAATTCAATGAAAAGTTTCCAGGTAGCATCATCTCTTGAAAGAGGGAAGTCAATTAGTCACCACGATCATTCGATTTGACGTCTTTAGATTCCGTCCCTTAGGGTCATCTCAAAAATAAGGTCTATGCCAACAATACAACAACAGTTCAACCGCTGAGATAATAAGGCATATTGGTGAGATCGAGGAGCAATTATTCAGAGACGTCATCAAACATGTTGACCATAGAATGGAGGTGTGCCGCCGAAGCTTTGAGGACATTTGGGCGATATAATTTTTCACACATAATTGCCAGGACTTAAATAACAAGATCCAATAGAGAAATAAATACATTTTCACAAATAACAATGATGTATTTACTGCTGATTTGTTCCGTCTTAATGAAACATGCTTTATTCGTTATATGATGGGGAACTCAAGTTGTTACCGGAGCTAAATATTCGCCTATAAAACAAATTCTAAATATCCCTATGAATATTCGACTTGATTGGTTGATTGAGATTTGTGTTTTTTTTTGTTTTGTTTTTTTTCTTAGGTGATCATTTTTTTCAGTTTCTTTATCCCTAGAAAACTAACCATGGGTATATAGTACCCTGCGCAAATTTTCCTATTTTTAAATATAATTTTCAGTACCTGATTTTCTTGCCTAAATAATGTTTTTCAGTTCCTATTAATGTTAACTCAAAGTACAAAATTTGAAGTGCCTGCATGCAAAATATTTCAAATAAAGTTTTATATTTAATATATATATATATATATATATATATATATATATATATATATATATTTGATATTTTCAAAATCGGGTATGATATACCCATGTTTAGTAGTGGTGTGTTCTAGGGTTAACAATAAGACCGAGTAGTTCAAAGTGTGGAGCCTGAAAATGGAATACAGTCTCGATTTCTGTCAGGGAGGTAAATGTTTTTTATTAAGACATGCAATTAAATGAATGTAACGGCTTATCAATGCCAGAAAATATTTTTTATAGCGTAGGTTTTTTTCGGAGATAATAATGATTTACTATTTTAAAAAAGCAACTAATTAGCCCATAGCATCGAAGATGTGGATTCATGCCTTTCCCAATTTTATTTACGTGTAAGTGAATGTAACGAACCCGACTGGAATTGAAACTCGGCTCTCCGCTTTTCAATTTCGAGCCGTTATCCATTACAGCACCCGCACATCCAAGCGTATAGCACCTGCTACTCCGAAGAGGCCCCCTATCTAGCTACTGACCATTCTCGACATTGTATAATTTCGGTGGTTTGACGAGAACCGGTATTTCAACGTAATATGGCCGTAAACCATGTGAATATTCGTCTTTCTTTAAAATTCCTATACAGAAAGTTGTCGGAAGCCAAGCGGTTAAAAACACCGAAAACTGAATCGATGAAACCGCGTCAAAGACAGGCTGCTGCTCTCTGCCTCCACTTCACAATATTGCCCTTGATTGACAACGATTTTTGTACTTGCTTGATTTTCGTATCACTGATTTGTAATCTGCGTTTTGGTGTCACCTTTTTGCTAACAATCATGCATTCTGTCTTCGTGAATTTGACGAAAAGACATAAATGTGTATGAATCAGTTTTGGAGACATTCCATACGTACTTCATTCCTAAAAGAAATATAATTCATCTAAGGTCAAAATTTGATCTTAAGAGCTCAGTTACCAGGAGAAACAGTGGAAAACGGTATTCGCGCATTGCAGGAATTAACAGAACCATGTGAGTTACCAAAGATAATTAACAAATCATGGACCGTCTTGTGATGGGAATACAGGATACGGACTTATTGGAAATATTAGGTTGGTGCAAAAATAATGTCGGTTTTTGACGTATTTTTTAACGTTAAAAACCGGCATTATTTTTGCACCAACTTAATATTACAACTAATTCCTTGTTTGAAACTCCAGAAAGCTACGGAGATGGCCCGGGGTTAATCCCCCAGAATCAATTATGGAAAGGAAAATAAGAACCATATTATGTTTACAAAAACATTATTACCAAGATGGCCTGGTTTTGCACGAATCTAGAAGAGACAAACCGGAAAGAAAAACAGAATTTAAAATACTTTTTAACTATGCCAGGTATTTACCATTTCTAAAAAGAAGACATATAGTTAGAATAAAATTATTTAAATAAATATTGGAACACTCGATCAACGATCACGATCAACTCAGCAGACGCTGACAACAGGTCATATATTCAAGCGGGCTTCCTAAGAATTGGAAATATATTTCATTTTCAGATTTTGAAAATAGACTTTGAGAAATTAACCAATTAGGGATCGTTATAAGGATATCCAAACAAATAATACAAGAGAGAGAGAGAGTCCTAGAAAAACTCGTAGCGGACGAAGAATACAAATTCCAAAATATTTGATTTCACCAATTTGTCGCTCTTGGACTGTAACCAAAACAAACTTTGATTTGAAATTATTTATTTTGTCATTTGGAAAAGTTAGAAATAAATTAATAAAAAGATTAAATACTTTACCAAGGAGAATGTTTATAACAACAGCAATAATGTTGATTATGACTAGAGAATACTTCGAGGAAAAAACTGATCGGATGGCAGATTGAATAAAATTGTTATTCCCTTAACCACGTTTCGTGTTGTCTTTGTGTTACTTCAGATTTTCACTGGCCAGTCTCATATAATTTATCTTTCCACGCTAAGCCCAGTGGAACAGTGTTCTTTGGAATGCTTGGCAAAGACTGGGGAATTGCCAATCGATTGGAGCTTTATAAAATTGTAAATAATAAAGATTTAATTATAGCTGGTTCACAAATTTTTATGACTTATTAAATTTTTTGTAAATTTTTGAATAAAGAATTGTCTTCATGTTTATTGCTTTATAAATTGGTAACTGATAAACATTGTATTGTATTAGTTGGTTTGCATTTTTAGAATGAAAGAAACAGAAAATTATTCTTATAATCAAATAATTTAATGAATGGGTTTAATATTTTGTAAATTCTCAAAGAAAAAAGAAAATATGTTCGGGTTTATTAAAATTCTAATCATTGCTTTTTAAAACAATAAACGTTGCCGTGGGGGTAAAGGTGGTACAAAATTGTATCGATGGGAAAGAAAAGAAAATTTCATTTGACACACCTTTCTTTTACGGACACGAATGTTTATACTTGCAATGATTTCTTTTAAATAAAGAGCAAACGGATTGCCACGTGTTTGGTGCTAAACACTCTGTCTTAACTTTTACGTTTACATAGAGAGAAACGATTGTATTGAATCAACTGCTAAGTTCCCTAATAGGAAATTTAATTCATTGTTTCCTTCCAGACAATTTTTGACGCTAGCATCCATCTTGAAGGTTATGTATCACCCACCCGCCAATGTCTTTAATACTGCTTTCGTTCTCCTGCTATATATCACGAGATTTCTGACAATATTCAAAGAAGGATCTACAAAGATATACGTTATCACCTCTTACGTTGTTTACATTCACTTTTCTACATTTTTTTATAAATTTGTATAAATGTATGAAAAAAAAGTCTCATATTTGTTAAGAAACGTTAAATTTTTAAATCTATACACAAATTCATGTCAGTTGTTATAACCTTAACTTCAAACGCGCGAATTTAAGCGTAGTACTTTATTGAAAATCATATTCTCATATTTGTTCTGTCGAAATGGCTGTAGGTTCTATTCGAAAAGTTTCTTTGATGCTACTATAATATAATATCCCAAGTCCATTTTCTGCTATAGTCTAATATCTACTATTGACTTTCTACTATGCGATGATATTTACTAATGATACTCTCGGGTCGAATAGAAGGAAAGAGAGACAAGAGAAAACAAGGTGTGAAATACCTGGCGGGCTTAACCCTAAAACACTAACCATCACTTAAAGTTACGCCACTACTAACCATGGGTATATCATACCCGATTTTGAAAATATAAAAAAAAATAAATATTAAATATAATTCTTTATTTGAAATTTTACATGCAGTCACTTCAAACTTTGTACTTTGAGTTAACATTAATAGGAACTGAAAAACATTATTTATTCAGGTACTGAAAATTGTAATTAAAAATAGGGAAAATTGGGCTGGGTACTATATACCCGTGGTTAGTGTTCTAGTGTTAAGCAAATGAATGGCAGAACGTGGTCTGGGGTTGGAAGTAGAGGGAAGGAACTTGTTGAGAGCCGCGATCGATAGAGGGAGATGGAGAGCCATGATCGCCTACCTCCTGAAATGCAAGGTATATAAAAAGGAAGAAATTAGAAATATAAACTATGTTAGGGTTACGGGTTAGTGTTTAGGGGTTAGGGTTAGAGTTAGGGTTAAGGTTAAAAGTAGTGAACCGTGAACTGGTTATATATTAAAAATCATTAACAATTTTTATACAAATAAATAAATAAATAAAAATAAAATCATAAACTAGAGATCTTTATGTTTGTAAACTGATTTTATGTCATTTAAAAAAACAAAAAAAAAACAATAAACACGTCACCGTTTTTTCCTGAGCATTTTCCAGCAACAACGAGTGCATCGTTATTTACGGTAGGTCGCAAATGCCTCATAGATATCATACGAAAGGAGAACCGTTTCTTTCTTTTTTTTTTATCTTTGGAACATTTTTCCGGCTTGCTCAACTTTCATCTAAGATATTCAGAAATTTAGATGCAACATCAGTCGTCATTTCCTTTCCTACTTAAACCTGTTGTTTTATTGAGCTTTCTGCTTGCTAGCAATTACCCATTTTCTTTCAATTCCTTGCGTCTTAGCGAAAATATCTTTCACAGATTGCTTACAAAATTAAAATGACTCACTATTATCACGAATGTTTGTACACCTGCTATCGAGAAAATCGCGCGCACCGAAAATGTATTTTAAAAATAAAAATATTTTTTAAAAAATATGCATCTGTCAATGATGTAAATACAGCTTCAAGCTTGGCATTTTTTAATAACATCTTCGTTCAATAACTATGATTGCCCGCCCTTTAAATACTTATTGAACACATACATGCGTTACGGAGTCAAAACATAATAAATAATGGCTATTCCGTTCTGATTGTGCGAACAAGACATCAGAGAGGTTACTTGGTTTCGATGAGAAAATGAATGAAAAAAGTAAATGCCAAGTAGAGATATTACACCGTATAGAGTTTCGTTTCTTCTTTCCATTAGCATAACTGATGCTAACCTCCAGGAGAGCAATTCCTTGCGCCTCCTCGTGCTAACACTCTCAGCTGACATTAAGTGGAAAGACTATATTGAACCCATTGCTAGATCAGCTGCTAAGAAAGTTGCTTCATTGTGTAGTGCTAGACAATATTGCTCGTTAAAAACTTTCTTACAAAGTCTATCATACGTTCACGCTCAGAATATAACCGTCACATATGGTGCTTCTTCTATATGTTTAAAGATTCTTCGTAGAATCCAAAGAAGAATCAGTAATATTATTGGTCGCGACATGACGTCACGGCTTTAGTCACTTTCCCACCGCCGCAATGTTGCTTCCTTATGCCTACTCATGGTAATTGTTGTGGTTTAGATATTTTTATATTGCTCTTTATGTTCTCCATCCCCTCACTGACAGGAAATGTACATATGGGGAGTAGTTAGGACTTCATAGAGACATGTGGTATTATGGCGATTGTAGTGAGAATGGTAATTAAGAATGCGTTGTTTTGGTGTAAGGAATATTGTAGTTTGGGTCAGTGATTGTGGCTTGCGAAGTTTAATCTTAAATCAGAAGAACAACATTTTCCCCATTCCTCATTTTGGCCTTGTGCCAAATTTTGCATTTTTGTTGTACAATTAGATACCGCTCTTCGCTATGGCATCTAGATTATTTTTTTTAAATTTAAGCGCAGAACTAGACTGGTAACAAAGTCTCATTAGTTTAAAGTTGTGATAGTTAAGTGCAACCGTAAGTTCTATAACAGTTTATTTTCTAGCACTTTCCACGTGTGGCAAACGTCTTCCGGCGCCATGCTCTCCAGCTAACTTTGACCTTAAAAAAAATAAATGCAATATCAATCTCTTTCTTCTGTCTTCCTGATAACTGATGTTGTTCTTGCTCCATAATAATGTATCTGTTTTTTAATTCGTTCACTCCCAGTAAACCATTTTGGCTTAGTGGCTTTGCGAGGTTCCTTGGGGCGAAGATAGTATGAAAAGATTCTCTTCTAAATTGAATATATATCGATATTTTTTTTCGATTTTGAGACTTGCCATGGCCCGAGGAAGTCTAATGTATGCTAATCTACAAAAAATTTTTTCCTTGAAAAAATAATTCGATATTTTTGCCAAGTGGATGAATATTTTTTAAGTAGTGCTATAACGAGAGCAGTAATAAATCAAATATAACATTTTAGCTCTTGAAAAAGCACCGAAAAGTCTTTTTAAAAGAAAAACACCCTAAGGAATTGAAAATTACTCGTAGGAAAATTATTCATGAAACAACGTTCTTGCAAGAATATTCAAAAGGATTTTAGAGTATTGCGAATCAGTAATGTCATTTGATCCGCGGGGATCTCTCCAGAAGAAATGTGTGCACAATTCATATCGAAATACTGGCCATATTCAAAGGTTAATTATTACGTATGTAACCAGAAAAGGAGCGATTGAAAGCAAGATGAAAAGATTAAATATTGACTGTAAGAAAACTGAATTCATGATGGTAGGCAAGAAGTCCAGCAGAATGTATATATCTATCTATCTATCTATCTATCTATCTATCTATCTATCTATCTATCTATCTATCTATCTCAGTCTGTTCACATCTATCTATCTATCTATCTATATATATATATATATATATATATATATATATATATATATATATCTATCTATGTCTTTTTCTGTCGGTCTTTTATTCTAACTATGCCACATTTTTATTATAGAAATAACCATTCTCCTTCTCTATCTATCTATCTATCTATCTATCTATCCATATATATATATATATATATATATATATATATATATATATATATATATATATATATATATTTAATTACGAAGAACTTGGTAAACCGTATGAGTAATTCCAAGGAGGATGAAATCCTGAGAGCTCAATGTGAATCCAGAGCTAATATTTAATGAAAAACAGACCACTTTTAAGTATCATTACAATAATTTATTTCACCAAAATCCTTTAAAGGACTCCGGATCATCAGGTAACACTTCCAACATCGAAATGAAAGGAAAAATGAGATTAAAAATTGATGGGTAGTGTAATATTTGTAATTCAACAGGGGTGGGGGGTGAGGTTTGTAGTAAAAGAGACAAGGTAGAGTATAGGGAGGGCTTAATTTCATATCTCTCTTAAGCGTGCGTTATATTGGGGTAGGAGGAGTGACCGGACCATGACCTATTTAGATGGTTAACTTAACGGAAATGATATATAGAAATAGGAGTGTAGTATATATATATATATATATATATATATATATATATATATATATATATATATATATATATGTTTCTATCTATGCGTTTGTCTGTCGGTCTTTTATATTATGTATGCTACATATCCTTATTATAGAAAGTAAGAAGGATACTTAAATGATCCTCTCCCTCCCTCTATATTTATCTATCTATCTGCCTATGCTCTCATCTATCTATCTATATATCTATATATCTATATATCTATATATCTATATATAACCTGAGTTTGTCTGTCGGTCTTTTATTCTATCTGTGCCACATGTCCTTATTATAGAAATTAAGATGGATACGTAAATATCCTTCTCCCTCTCTATCTATCTAATTATCAATCTATCTATCTAGCAAGCTAGCTAACTCAATGTATCTATCTGAATCTGTTCATATCTATCTATCTATCTATCTATCTATCTATCTATCTATCTATCTATCTATCTGTCTATCTTTGCCTTTGTCTGTTGATCTTTATTCTATTTATGCCACATATGCTTATTATAGGAAGCAAGAAAGATACGTAGATATAGGTACCTCCGTAAGATCGCTAAAAACAGAGTATAGCATGATGAAAAAGACGCCAAACTTACCGAAAACAAAGTTTTAGCGTCTAAATGTTTATTTTATTATTAAAAATAAAAGAACGAATTATTTTTTAATTATTTTTTTTGAAATTTTCCTTCTTTTTAGAACATTCTAAATTTTGATTGAAAAACCTTGTTTCTCTTCATGTCCAGCGGGTCAACTAAATAACATATAAAACTTTAGCGCTATTTTTTTTCTGTATGACAGACATTAATATTGAAAATCTTGCAAAAATAAAAATAAATGTCGGATTTTAATGAAATTTTAGAAACTATTCACAAATGATGGAACGTATTAGTTTTCCTTTTTAAGAATCAATGCTAAAATATTTTTTTCATATGTATTACCCCCCTCTCATAATTAACTGTACGAAAACGCTATAATTTCATTTTTGGGTAGATTAAGGGTACCTACAAGTATCAGTATCATCTTATGAAATTTTTATCGTCTTATTTTATATTAATCTCAGTTATGACATTTTTCCATAAATGAAAAATCAATATTAATTATAAAAAGAATGGAAATACAAATAACACAGTAATGTAGCCTTTTTCTGGTTAATGTAAATTTCCTTTATACTAAGAGATTTTTCCCTTTTTTTCCCATATTAGTTAAAAGCACAAAGCTTTGAGGATGCCAAATCATGTTTTGTTATTTTTTTTTTGTTTGAACCACCTGTAACTGAAAATCATATCTGAATTGTAACATGCAAAACTCAATAAAACAAAAATATTATTTAATTACAAAAGTTTTTAATTGCTTTATTTATTTTAATGAACATGGACAATATTATCTGAAAGCAATAAGATTTTTCGATGAAAAATATATTTTTAAGACAATTATTTCTGTTATTTCTGAAATATTTTATTATTTTTACATTAAATGTCGTTAATTTTTCTAAAATTAGGGAAAAGTGTGTAAAATTTAATGAATGTTGTTATTAGCATTATTTAAATTATTCGGACTATTGTCCGAAAGCTTTGTTGCCATATGTATTACAACGTTTCGGCCGTTGTACACACCGGCCTTCTTCAGGTGATTAGAATGCCAAATTGAACTCTTTATTTCGCTCACTGGTGTAGACTGTTCTAGTTCCACGTGCCATGATTTAATGGATGTCAGTTATCTCCTGTTAATTTCCTTCTGAAATTTCTCCACTGCCCTAACCGGATATTGAACTCACACTCTTTGGGTCCTGTCACTGGATCTAACTAACGCCTTTATCCGCTGTGCCATGTGTCCTCGCGTGCAATAAAAAAACGTCACGTGGATTGAGTTTCTGTCTAGAATTTAACCTAAATACTGAATTTTTAATACGATTATTTGTAATTTCTTTAATTATAAAAGATGTTTACATTTAATTTATTAAAAGATTATAAAATTAGTTAAAATCCGCATTCAGTTTTGTAAATGTCCTTTTGAGATAGATCTTTTTCAGTGCGTTATAAATTGTATCATTTTTATCAATCAGAAAGCACGCAGTAATTAAGAAATGTAATTTTGTGTTTATAATATGTAATTATAAAGTACGGAAAATCAACAATAATAAAATTAAGTTACGTTATTTGAGTTAAGCATTGTTCTCCGCTGTTAAGGCCTTATTTTTGCGAAACACGTGTGGAAATGTTCATTTGATTTTTTCAATTTCAACTGAGAAGGGTACCTGCAAGTATCAGTACCATGTTATGAAATTTTTATCATCTAATTTTTATATTGATCTCAGTTATGATATTTTTCCATGAATAAAAAATCAACATTAATAATAAAATGAATGGAAATACAAATAACACAGTAATGTAGCCTTTTTCTGGTTAATGTAAATTCCCTTTATACTAAGAGATTTTTTCCCATAAAATGACAAAAAAAAATTATAACAATTTGTCTTGTCCACAGAATTTATATGGGAATTTAACTGTACTTTCGACATGGAAAAAAATCTCTTAGTATAAATGAAATTTACATTGCCTTGGGGTTAGATTTTTAAATTGTTATATTCCTACCCTCCCCCCCGCAGAAAAATGTACATATGGGGGCCACTTAGGACTTCATACAGATTCGGATGTAATAAGGTGGATGCAGTTAGAATGGTATGCAAGTATATGTTGCTTTGAAGTCAGCAATATGTTATTTCAATGTCAGCAATATATTTTGGGCTCAGTGATTGTGACTAGCTAATTTTAATTCTAAGACAGAAGAGGATCAGCCATCCCTATCCCCGCTATTTTTCTTGTGCCCCAATTTTGGATTTTTCATAAAATAAATATCTCTTTTAAAGCGTAGCTTATATGTGGCACAAGGACGAAATTGTGAAGCACCCAGTGAGGGTCGTGGTCACGACTCAGTGTTCATTTATCTAGCGAGACCTGCACTCGAACCATTACACCACATTGAATTGCCTAAATTGAGGGATATATGGATTGACCGACTGGAACCGGACCCTTAGCACTTATCGCGTTGTGTAGTTCTTCAGTTTTCGAAACCATCACCGGCCAAGTGCGAAGGCTTCCAAGATTTTTTTTTCCAAATAGTTGTTTTTGTCTCCGCTGAAATTAGTAAGATTAGCCCGGGATAACTGATTGCTTAACGGCGTCCGGATATTACAAATATTGTATCTATTGTATAAGTGACAGACCATCTACATATAAAATGTTTATTTATTTATTTATTTGGATTGTTTGCAGACTATTATTATGCGCTGACTAGATTCCGAGGAAATAGATCGTGCCAGCTATATTTCTTTTAGCGGAGGTAAAACTGAGAGATTGTGTAAATAGGAAGAGAGGGAAAATTTTAATTTTTTATGAACGAAAAAATTGTCTGATTTGTCAGATATCCAAAACAATACAGAACTTCATTTTGTATTGTTCTACTTTCTGATGAGTTGGGCCGTTACAAATGTTATCAGTCATGGATTCTGTCATCATACAATTGAGGGTTAATTTCTTTTGTCTCGATTTCATTCGCTAATTTAAGTCGAGGTTCCTTTAGTTTCTTTCTGTCTTTGAAAACGACGTGCAATAATCTCCGTATCTTACAAGGGTGGGCAGAAACGTTCATGTGATGAGATGAAGGATACGGCATCTATGAAATTTTGCAAGTGTTATTTCCAACGCTTCATATTGATGAGAGCTTTCGTTCTTTTAAAGAACGAAGAGAGCTGATAGGTTCATAGGTTGACTGATGCTAGAGTCTTTAAATCCTGCATGCATTAATTTCAGATCTTCTTAATGACTGCATACTCTCTTTCCAGTTACATGGGTTCGCTGAATAGGTCAGAGGCTGACTTTGAAGAAATAATGGTAGAGCTGTGAAATCGTCAAAGCATTAATTTCAGCTTTTCTTATTAATAACTGGATTGTTTCTTTCCATATACGAGGGGGTGCTGAAATGTCCATATGGTTACT
>OZ010597.1:57057133-57094633 GCA_963932145.1 Acanthosepion lycidas | reverse complement strand
AGACCCTATCTGGGAGCAATATTTTAACTATTTTCTATTGCTTAATTTACACATTTTTCCCGCGTAAATAATCATAAATTAGTTATTTATAAAACCTTTCTTTAAAACAGTCTAAATCAGAATATATCGCATTTTTAAGTTCTAAATATGCTCGTGTTTAAGTTTTAGACAGTCACACTTATACACGTATATATATAACAATAGACAAAAACTAAAAATCCTTGAAGGATTATACATCAAACAGTTGAACCCCAACCTAAGCAAAATCAATTATGGCATCTCTACAAATATCCTTAAATGTCTATAATTGTTAACAGAAGCCATTGGTTTATACGAACGGCATTCCATACTTCATACTTCTCTAATTCACTCTCGTGTAGTCATCTGTGACGTCATGAGATGCGGTACGATTTTCGCTTCTAGCGTCTTATATGCACGTGTTTATCGATGCTTAGAAATCATCTATGTAAACATTGACAGACGATGATCACTGTCTTGCCCGTATATTGCTTAATATGTTGTAATTGACATCTTTGATAATGGCTTATGTAAGCTTAGATTGTATTAAAAAAATATGGATCAATATTGTGAATTTCTTCTTCGTTCAACGATAATGTTATTAAACTTATCAGACGTTACGAAAAAAATTTACATAAAATAGACAACACTTTTCTATATTACTTAATGAAACGTGTATGAATATATACATATATATATATATATATATATATATATATATATATATATATAATTATATATATATATATATATATATATATATATATATATATATATATATATAATTTTATATATATATATATATATATATATATATATACTTCGACCAGAGTCCACTATCCCAACCCGCAATGAAATAACTTTAGCCCCCACCAATCCATAACACAAATACATTCTCATTAACGAGGTGTCCAGCAACGGAGAACTGACATTAAAAAATTAAAACAGACACTTAGGGACTATTGATAGCCGCGTACAGAAGGGCTTGAAATAGTATTAGGTTGGTGCAAAAAATAATGACGTAATAATGTCGTTTTTTGACGTTAAAAATACGTCAAAAACGACATTATTACGTCAGTATTTCTGCACCAAACTAATATATATTCTATGTTGAGGTATTTTTGTGTTTTTGCTGTAAAAACCACATATGCTATGTTGTAATAAATACATCGATCTCTCTGTGGCTAAGTTTTAATAACTAATATTACTAGAATCCACTCGGATTATATGCCAGCGGATCGATTTATTTTATATATATATATATATATATATATATATATATATATATATATATATATATATATATATATATATATATAATTACGTATGTTATTAAAAAGAATGATTGCCTCCTTACTATATGAGAGTTTTGGTTTCTTGTCACAAAACATTGATAGCATTGTGTGATTGATTTTTGTTTGCTATAGAATTAATTTGGCTTATTTTAAATTAACTACGCCATCTTATTTGCTTTAGTTATTCATTAGAATTTTCCGCGTGAACGGATATTTCAATATCTCACCCTTTCTTTTCTATCCTGTTTCATCTCGCTGGCAAATCTCTGTTTCTTTTTTTGTTACTTTTTGTTTTTCATGATATTTTTTTTTCTTTTATATGATTTGAACTTCTTAGAGCACCTGACTAAAACTTCGTGATATTTCCGCTTTGGTTAAAGCACAAGCAACCGCCCCGAAGACACTGTACGCCTTGTTTACATCGAAGGTCGAGAGAGAGAGAGAAAGAAAACAAGTAGACGATCACGTGACTTTTAAATTAGTTACTGATATTTTTTTTTATATAAACAAGATAATTTGCATGAAAATAAATTCAATAAACTTTTTTCATAAACACACACACGCACACGCACTCAGAAAGATAAAACACAAACATATATCTTGTGCGATAGATAAATTGTCGTCAAAATTATGCAAATATGAAAATAATACTGACGTCTCATTTTAAACAGAACTAATGATTTTAATTTAATCATATAATTAAATTTGAAGTTTTTAGCTTCAGTTTTTGAAACATTGTAATTCTGGTGCAGTCAAGGAACCATATTTTTAAATCAGCTATTTTTTAATATTTGTTCTGTAAATTTACATTGAGCACGGTTTTGTCAAAATAAAAATATCAATAATAACACCGGATTATATATATTACTGTTCTTTCTTTATTTTATTATAATATATATATATATATATATATATATATATATATGTGTGTGTGTGTGTGTGTGTGTGTGTGTGTGTGTGTGTGTGTGGCACCATTTAACGAGGCAGAAAAGGAAACGAAAGTAAAGAAGAAAAAGAGAGGCTAAGAACCGAATCGTGAGTGTTAAGCAAGAACACACACACACAGCTAAGAGACAATGGATAAAAGGATATTTTTATAAGTAACAAATGGCGAAAGAGTGTCATTACAATAACAGGGAAATTCTGAGTAAAAAGAAAGGGAAGGAAGGAAAGAATTGGCATCGGCCGTGTTATCTAATGGTATGAAAACAAACTATTGGTACGGGAAGATATCTTATTATCAACTACAGACCGACTGGCCAGAGAAAGAGGGAAAAATTCAAATGAAAATGTTATTTCGTTAAGTGACGAAAAACAGACAAAAAGACTTAGACAGATATGAAAAATTAAAAAGAAAAACACCCACGAGCATCCTTGGCCTGCGATAATAAAATTTTGTTATCAGGAATTGTGCCGAAAGAAAATAAATGTGTTTTTTTTTTCTTTCTTCGAGGAGACAGACCGACTGGAACTTTGGAGATGTTTCTTTTTTTGGCCCCGATGACTGATTGATTTCCTCTGCCTAGATAAAATCACAACGTGGGTAGGCAGACTGAGAATCAAAGTAGGACGTCACCGTTGGTGCCGTGGTAGACTGGGATACAACGACACGGTTGGCGCTGCGACCAGGGGACGACGTCACATATATATATATATATATATATATATATATATATTATAATATAACATAAAAAATATATTGCAATACTAAAGAGTAAATTTATTCAATAAAATAGCCGTTGGTTACCCCCCCCCAGACGACTTCGGAATTTTCTGTAACTCTTTTGGAGAGTCTCCTTATTTAAATTGGTGAATTCTTGCCTTCAGTTCATCTTTGATGTTACAAGATCGTCTCTGGATCAACTTCGCCTCACCCACAATAATCAAGGGCGTTGAATTTTGGGCAGTTGCGTGACTAGATATATGGGGTGAGGTAGTCGCAGAAATTTTTTTCTGGTATGACTGTGTTCTCTTGATTCTTCGGAATGGTGAAGTGTTCTCTTACCAGACAGAGTGACTTCCAGCAGGAAATCTCTTGAACAACGGCAGCACTACCTCTTTAGGTCTCTTCTGAGGCCCTCAGCAACAAATTCATGAGTTCTTTTCTTATCACCAGTACACCAGTAATCACCGTTAGACTCAGCCAAATCTTTCCGAATCCTCTGAACTCTACTCAGGTTGGCACCCAAATACCCCGAAATGTTCACATTGGAACATCCGGCGTAAATGCCAAGCAAGACAGCTGACCGTATCCAAATTTCTGGCGGAGTGACTTGTGCCTTCATGCACTTTTTCTAAGAGACGGTGTCCAAGTGACCCTACTATATTGTGCAGTAGGCAAAATCCAAAAACAAACAATGCACACAGGATTAATTAAAAATATAATATGGCGACAATTTATCTATCGCACCATGTATAACCGGGTATATTACGGACTTGAGAGTAGTTTTCACTCCTAAATTTTTTTATATGTTAGTGTATAAACTACATCAAATTTAATGTAAATAATGTAAATAGTTACAATACCTAATCTCAGAAATAGAGACAGATGTTGAAGGGGAATATGGCAATACAGATGAGGACAACAGTTTGAACAATGTAAATAGTGTAAATAGTTAGAATACCTCATCTCAGAAATAGAGACAGATGTTGAAGGTGAATATGGCAATAAAGATGAGGACAACAGTCCAAACAATGTAAATAGTGTAAATAGTTACAATACCTAATCTCAGAAATAGAGACAGATGTTGAAGGTGAATATAGCAATAAAGATGAGGACAACAGTCCAAACAATGTAAATAATGTAAACAGTTACAATACCTCGTCACAGAAATAGAGACAGATTTTGAAGGTGAATATGACAATAAAGATGAGGACAACAGTCCAAACAATGTAAATAGTTTAAACAGTTACAATACCTCATCTCAGAAATAGAGACAGATGTTGAATGTGAATATGGCAATAAAGATGAGGACAACAGTCCGAACAATGTAAATAGTGTAAATAGTTACAATACCTCATCTCAGAAATAGAGACAGATGTTGAAGTTGAATATGGCAATAAAGATGAGGACAACAGTCCAAACAATGTAAATAGTGTAAATAGTTACTATACCTCATCTCAAAAATAGAGACAGATGTTGAAGGTGAATATGGCAATAAAGATGAGGACAACAGCGCGAATAATGTAAATAGTGTAAATAGTTACAATACCTCATCTCAGAAATAGAGACAGATGTTAAAGGTGAATATGACAATAAAGATGAGGACAACAGCGCGAATAATGTAAATAGTGTAAATAGTTACAATACCTCATCTGAGAAATAGAGACAGATGTTGAAGGTGAATATGGCAGTAAAGATGAAGACAACAGTCCCAACAATGTAAATAGTTAAATAGTTACAATATCTCATCTCAGAAATATAGGCAGATGTTGAAGGTGAATATGGCAATAAAGATGAGGACAACAGTCCGAACAGTGTAAATAGTTACAATATCTCATCTCAGAAATATAAACAGATAATAATTCACTAATTCTTATGAAGTAGAGTCAAAGAGAATCGACCATTTTATGACAGTATTTCGTTATTGATTTGAAAGAGAGCAGCCAATAATTGTTTTATTACTGAGATCGCCGTAACAGTATTGACGACAATATAATCGCCGTTAAATTATATCAACGCCCTCGATATGTGAAACAAAACGTCTTGTGAAAATCTAATTAAACGCATAGTTAATTTTCTATAAACGTGAACAAAAGACAATTTTACAAAAAATGAGATGAAAATATACGCTGTGAATAATATACGGAAATAAGGCTTAGTTTTCATGAAATTAACTATAATACTTAATACTCAACTATGAGGAAAAATCAACAATGGCTGCTGGGTTAGCATCAGCCACTGCTTGGTAGAATGACATTTTGCGCTATCAGGGCCTAATCTTTTCCGCTGGAATGAAATGGAATATTATATTAAATCACGTGTTCGGAGTGCTTCTAGGGAAATCGGCACACATGCCATGTTAGGCATTTTTTTTTAAATGGGTCATTAGTCCATGCATTTCATATTGCTCTAACATCTAGTCTGGTACTTCTATTATAGATTTAGAGGTTTTTGATGAAATTCAAACAAAGAATCTGCAATTTTATCTGTCCTAATCTGACATCTTTGCTTCAGATATTTTCCCACTGACGCAACGTGGCTTCCCCGTGCAAGTACGGCAACGCAAATTTTGTCTGTAAATTTTAATTTTTAATAAACATAATGGTAAATTTTAAATTGCTACTATTACCCTGTTATACACTCAGAGATCCTTGACTATAATTCAAAGAAGAATCTGCAATGTTATTGGTGAATCTCTGCTTCACTTACTTTCACACCGACGTAACGTAGCGTTCCTGTGCTTTTTCTGTAAATATTTTTTATAGTAATTGTTCTGAAGTACTTTTCACTGTGGTATCTGGACTTTATGAATTTAAGGTTAGTACGAGATTGGCATCAAGGTCACATCATTTTACTGTTGAAATGGTAATTCTCGCTTGTGGAACTCTCTTCCGGCTTCTTGACTAACGCTCAATTTTAATCTTTAAAAATTTAAATGCAATGTCAATCTCTATCTTCGGTCTTCCTAATTCTTGTATATTTATTGTTCTCTTTCTTCAATAGTGCTCTCTATTTCTCATAGTTCCTCACACTTAGTAAAATATTGCGTCTTTATGACATTATTAACCTGCTTACATGGAATGATTAAAAAAAAAATCAGCTTTCAATATATATCTTCGGATTTCGGTGCCACATATTATGTCGTCTTAAATATATTTCAAGTTTCCGAATTCTCCAAATTATAAATCATATATTGTGTTCATTTTATTGTTAACGGCGATACAATTTGTCATCTTGTAATAAATAATTAGTCTTCCCTTCCTATTTTTTTCTTTAATTGCTGCAATATGATTCATAATCTTCGTACCATACTTGATATAAAAATCGTCCTTTCACCTTTATTCAGAAAGTGTCATTTAACCTTAAATATAAATGTAATGCCGTGGCTCTCTGGGAGCTACGAATCGTCGGGAGTTCTGCAAAGCTATGATCGTTCATGTCATAAAACTACACAGCGCATAAAATTAGGCAACAAAATGAGTAAAACTTAATTGCTTATCTTAACAAAATAAACAAATTCTGATTTTGCAAACTAATTGAAACAACCGCTTTGGTTTCCATTCTTTCACTGAAAATAGATTCATATTATTGCACACAGACTAACGGTCAGAGTTAGAACCATTGGTGTGAATCAATTTCTATTTTTTCCTCCGATTAGCTCACCTGCAGTGGTGTGCAATAATGTGAATATATTTTCAGGGAGTATGATGAAATTTGTTTGACCTTGAAAAATATTGCGTCATCCATGATTACCTCAGATTTTCATTATGCCCAGACACTATTGTCTTGACTGTCGATTAGTTGTCCTACGCCTATTGTCTGCGATGGACGTTACTCCAAGAAAGCGTACGGAAATTGTAAAGCTGCACAAACACACTGGCAAGCGTTATCAGTGAGCAAATCAAAGTACTACTGACTGGCACAGAAACACTCCTGATTTAAATCTAATCGAGAATCTGTGGGTATTCTGCAAGGAAAGATAGATCAGCGTAAGCTGCCTAGAGTTTCATGGCGGTAATCTTGAGGAGAAGGGACCCGACTGAACACGAGCAACACCCGAAGACCTCAGGCAGGAATAGGCAAAAATCTACACGATTTCAACGACCAGACCTCTGTAATAAGGCAGCGTCCGTCGGACTGGAGTAACCAAGGCGGTCCTTGACAGATCAAGCATCCGACAGCCCATCTTGAGCTGCATTTCGCATTCGTAAGGGTCTTAATCTGGTACGAGGATCAGCTGATGTCTTGCTGGACAACACTTCGAATCCCTTGCTCAACGCCGACGTAATTGTCTTGGGCCTGACGACTTGAAATTCTCGTTTCGTATCACTCAGGTTCTTTTAATTAATTTGCAATAGTTGTTTTACCGCGTGTAACCTTGCCAGCGGATGGCACGTTGAGTGAGACCTGATTTTGCAGCTCGGCAATTCTGCCAGGTTGTTGCTCTGTCAACATTTTAACATTTGCCATGATTTTGCCTAATGTAACACAGGAGATACCAGTGGGAGATATTGACTGCGCTAATTCTTGAACACAAAAATACTAAATTTCTTTAAGTGTTTATTAATTAAAGCTTCGTTTAAATACAGTCTTAAACTTTCGACCAGTTTGCATTTAGTCTTATTTCTCTGTATTCAAATGTCCCCTATTAAATGTGAAAGTATCCTTAAAGTTATTTTTCCTTTTCTTATTTTAATTTTTCGAAGATCTACTCAAATAAAGATATTTATTGCATATAATACAATTGTGGCACAGGGCCTAAAATGAGGGTCTGTTGAGGCTGGTCGGCTCTAGCTATCTTATACCTAGTTAATCAAATTCACGACCCATTCATTCTTTGAAATTTGCACCTTCGCCACAAAAACTCATCCCTCATCATTCAATTCGACAATTCTGCCACATTCAATCTCTTTAGCCTTTACCATGTTTTTACCTATTGTAACACAGAATATACCAGTGGGAGTTGTAGACTGTGTTAATGCTTGGACACAAATGACTAAATTTCAGTATGTGTTTACCAATTTGTTTAAATACGGTCTTAAACTTTCGACCAGCTTGTTTTTAGCTTAATTTTCCAGTATTGAAATTTTTCCTTATTAAAAGGTAACAAACGTTTTATTATTTTTATTTTACCTTTAAAATAGGACCTTAATGATTTTTCCCACGTCTGAATTGGCTCTTGTTGCTGTTATAACAAACATTAAGATCTTTAAAGCGGCTACCTCGCTGAACAAAAAGAAATTGAGAAGCTAAGTATGAAAAATTCAGTAATTCTCGTATGCTAAAACGTCTTATATTTTTCTTCTGAAAAACGCCCGAACAAATCCCCCTGCGACTTAGCACTGAAGAGATTAGTTTGCAGACCCCTCACTAGATGCAAACAATCAGGAGTCGGAGGTATATAAGATACTCCTACAATTATTCATGTGTTACAAATACTGTATACGCCGTTAGTATCATGGCATACAGTGGCGGCCATGATATAAGGAACGGAAACAACTAAGACATAAATATGTGTATTACTTAAAAAGTAATGCATGTTTAGCGATTAAATTTTTACCGAATAAATATTAGGTTGTAATGCATACAGAGTTACAAAAATTTACATAATATTTTTTTTTAAATAAAGATTAAATTGAATAAAGGACATAAGCTACTGGACAAAAGTTAAGGAACGATGTTAACAATTTGGATAAACTTTTAATTCCCATGGTTAAAACACACGATGGAGCTTTTCAACAATAAGTAAAAGTTCATATATCATTAGGACTTTATTTTTAAGCAATATGTCAAATTCTACACGCAAAACGCTCTCTTTTGAAGAAAAAAAAACTCATTATCGCTATCAAGGAAAAAAATCAATTTCAGAAATTCCTGTTATTGTTCATATGTCTAAAAGTGTCGTTCATCGTGTAATTAGCTGGCATAAAACCGATAAAACGTTAGATGCAAAACCAAAACCCGGCAGACCTCCAAAAACATCGCAAAGAGAAGCTCGATCGAAGAATTGTTAGAATATCTATCAAAAAAAAAAAACGTTTTGAAACTACAACATCAATTGCCCGTAAATTTAATGACGAGACAGATAATAAGATCTCAAGGAAAACGGTTGCTCGCAGGTTAAAAAATGCAGGATTGCATGCCCGTATTCCAGCTTCGAAGCCTCTGATTTCAAAGCGAAACCAAAGGGCACACCTGGAGTATGCGAGAGAACATGTTGTTTGGACTGATACACAATGGGATACAGTTTATTTCAGTGACGAGTCCAAGTTTCCTATATTTGGTTCTCAAGGCAAAACTTAAGTACGCCGTAGAACAGGTGAAAGTCTGTCTTCTCAATGTGTCAAGAAAACAGTTAAGTTTGGTGGCGGCAGCGTGGTGGTGTGCGAAATGATTTCGTCTGCAGGAGTTGGCCCTATCATCCGCGTACATGGCAATATCAATGCTGAGATTTACAAAAGGCTTCTTCGGCAGCATGTGGTACCAAGATTACACCATAATCTTTATGAATCTCCTATTTTCATGCAGGACAATGCACCTTGCCACAAGGCTCAAAAGGTTATGGCTTTATTTGAAGAAGAAGGAATCGCCCTAATGAAGGGGCCAGCCCAGAGCCCCGACCTGATTCCAGTAAAAAATATTTGGAAGATAATTGGAGAAAGGGCTTAGAAAAGAAACCCGAAAAACCAGGATCACCTATGGGAGTTATTGAAAGACGATTGAGAGGGAATTACTGCTGATTTTTGCAAGAAATTAATTAGATCATGTGGTCGACGATGCAGAGAAGTCATTGAAAATAAGGGGATGTTTACCAAATATTAAATGTTGTTGATATTTTGTTCACAATTAAGTATTAACAAAATCGTTCCTTAACTTTTGTCCAGTAGCTTACTTCCTTTGTTCTGTTTTATCTTTATTTAAAAAAAAAAAACTATGTAAATTTTTGTAACTTTGTATAATATTTATGCATTACACCGTAATCTTTATTCGGTAAAAATTTCATTGCTAATCATGAATTATTTTTTAAGTAGTACACATATTTGTGTCTTTGTTGTTTCTGTTCCTTATATTATGGCCGCTACTGTATGTATTGTATTTTATTGGGTATTGATAATAGCCAGGAGGCAGCTTCCTGTCAGAGTTTGGTTCATTTAAGCATATCGTACTGTATCTTCATAGGACCTAATCCCATCTACGTAAGTTAGACTAACAGTTCCTTTTTATACACTGCTGGCCAAAATCTTATGGCCAAGAAAATAAAGAAAAATATATATTTTGCGTTGCTGGCTTCATTTAAATATGATCTTAAACCTTTGAGCAACTAGTATTTAGCCTAATTTTAACAATATTCAAACTCTCCTTATTGAGTGTTAGCTAAAAAAAATAAGATTTCCTTTTCGTATTTTCATTTATTGAAACTCAACTCAAATAAGCGGTTGAGTCTAACAACGCGAAAATTATAGTTAGAGGGCCAATAAATATTATAAAACTCATGTAGCACACCTGAAATTTGCCATCGAGCATTTTGACAATGCGGCCTTAGGTTGGGATAAGCGATAATGTGTATTTGTGAAGATCTCTATGAGCGTGTGGGTTTTGGTTTGTGTGTCTGCGCATGTGCATGCATCTGATTATGTCCCCTTCAAACTATAGTGTATTTATATAACTGTATATATAAGGTAGAGCATGTTTGCTGTTTTTAAATCAGAAAAATATGCTTTGGCGGAAGAAGTACATACAATGTCATGTAGATCATTTTTAAAGATATATAGTAGCGGATAGGTCTCACCAGTAGATAGGCCGCATCCTTAGTTCAGGGGCGTCGAAGTTCGTATTTACTGCTGACTCACAGAGAGGTCACACTATAATCTCGGGAGTACATGACCTTTTTTTTTTAACCTAAATATAAATAATATTTGTTAAATAATATTCCTGAAAATCCAGACTTACTTTTTGCAGATGCGATTCCATGTTCCTTTCAACTTAAAATCTACTTCATAACTCTTTCTCTTACTCTTGATAAGGGTCTGCAATTATTAAAATTTGTAGACGACCAGTACCAGTAAAAATCGGGGTGAATCGTGTTTTTACATACCGGTAAATGACTAACTGTAAGTGAAATTATGATTGGTTGTAAATGCGTCGTATTTACTTATTGAGTGCGGGGCTGCTCTGTTGAGACGAAAATATGGACACCGATAATCGCATCAGTCCTAGAATCACTTGAAAACGGCAAATCATAAATCAGATAATAAATGGTAAATGTGAATAGTGTAGATCGAGAGGCTTCTATTTGATGTAGGACGTGGTACTTTTTGATAGAAGCTACTGCATAAAATCGAAACGAATCCATTTTCTTTCCATTGCACTCGCTTCTTCTCGAGACCAGAATACTCGCTTGAATTACTAATACACTACTGTCTACATATGATTCCCTATTATGTCGAGTAGATAGATCACACCCATGATTTTCATCGAAATTTTGGTAAGAAAATTTGCTACCTATTATCAAGTATGTACGGTATATTTTCACACCTCACAGTTTTATTTGTTTCTTTTTCGGCTTCTCATCGCTATAATCGGATGCAAAGCGGTAGCTTAATCTACAGTTGTATGTCTCTCTGTATGGTATTTTAGTGCGCGAAGTTCCACCGCTAAATCAAGAATTTATTATAATAGGATCATAAAGAAAATTAGGTATGTATAGAAATATGTTGCCTCATTCTTCAACCGGTGAAGAATATATCATTGAAATCAACATTAAAGAACGGTTGTTCAACCGATCGAGAATACCGACTTGAGGCGCCGGCTCTAAACACGTAATCATCTCACACGAAGCGGGCTACAGTCACTTCACAAAATCTCTTTCTCTCTTTCTCTCTCTCTCCCCCTCTTTCTTTCTCTCTCTTTCTCATATATATATATATATATATATATATATATATATATATATATATATATGCGACCTCAGAAAATTTAATTCCGGTCGAGCACTCTGAAGAGAAAGCGCGAATTTATAAACAATGTCTGCTACTGATAATACTGCAAAGCTCGTCCATGAATTTTGCCTTCTCGGGCATTGGCGTGTTTATTCGAAGAATAAGTACGTAAAAATTCGCCTTCCTCTCTACCGGTCGCTGATACCTCAGGGGTAACATTTCCAACTGATGCCAAATCAGTCGGGTTTCCATCCTGGCTTGAGGCAATCGAATGTCTAGCCACACTAGCGAAACTGTCTCTCTATACATGACAAATTGGTTAATTTTTATGTGACACGTTACATCCGTTCAGACTACATCGAACTGAGTTTGTTTACATTGTTTGAATTTGAAACCCTCAAATATTTCATCTTCAAGACTCATAAAATATTCTAAAATACAAAAGCGGCCCCTTCTGATAAACCCAACGAATCAAAATTATATTTTTCTATTCACTAGCGCTATCATATCTACAATCGAGAAGAATTTAAAACTTTTCAACTACTCCTAAAACATTAAAAACTTAATCCATAGAAAAATTTTGTTTTCCATTTTTACAAGCCAAATGCTTAAGGAGGAATTTACTCTATCACTTGTAAGAATTGACAAAATTAATATACTGGAGAAACCTCAAGATTTTTAAATAAAAGAGTGTATGAACAAAATTGATCACAATTATGACATAAAAATTCTACTCTAATTAAAAGAGAAAATAATTTAGAGACGAAAATGTCTAGAACTTGCTTTAATCGATAGTTCATCCACAGTAAATTTGTGCCCAGTTTCTTCACACGTTTCACCATACTTGACAGATCATATATTATCACAACGTAGTTTATTTAGTAACAAAGATGATCGAAATAAAACAAAAACTAATCGAGATGAAATTGAATGCAAAATGAAAAACTATTTCTATATTTTGAAACTCCCAGCGTCTCTTGTTCGTGCGTGTGTGTAGTTACAACAAAGTAAACAAACCTACTCCAATAAAGTCCTAACGGATGAAACGTGTCACAAAAACTTCTTTTTTTTTCCCAATATGCCATACATGTTTTCTTTTAAAACAGCAGTTGATATATAAAATTTTATATATTATTATCCTATATATATATAAAAACAAAATTGCTGTTTTCATGTGTAGGTTAAAATTTTACTAGTGAAGTGACGAACGCCGAGTTTACTGCGATTATCTTGAGTGTGAATTCAGGGGAGGTAACTAAGTTATGAGGTTGTCAGGATTTTTTTAGATAGTTTAAAATATCGAGGTTTGTACGAATAGTTCTTAATACCTATTTATTTTTTGAAACTCTCGAATTCTCTTAACTTAGTTTTTGAATGTTGTCTTTGAAAATGATGAGCACTACTATATTTGCCTTGAAAAAAAAAAACAACAGCCTGATGATGGCATGTGTTAATGTCGAAAGTACTTGGAATAAATAATATGTATCAACATGGTAACTTTTTCTCTTCCTTTAATAATGACACCAAAAAGCTTGTCCTTGAATATCAAAGGATCCAATTGAAATTAAGTAGGAAAAAAAAAAAAACCTGTTTAATTTATTCAATAAAACATATATATATATATATATATATATATATATATATATATATATATATATATATGGGGGGATACTGGAGGCAGTAAGAGTGGTAAAACACTGTCAATTTAGCCCCTGGAAACTATTCCAGACCACAAATGAAACTCATACATACAAATCCTAGCTAAGGAAGCCCGCAATTGGTCGGCTCCTTCTACCAGTATAGTATCTACTTGACTCCTCCTGAAATGCTTTATATTTACAAGAGCTACACCAGACCCAAAATGAGTGTATTGCAGCTACTGAAGCTGCCCAATGCTCACTTCACGCGCCGTTGTGGGTGATGTACTCTTTCGTAATCATCCATCTTCTTTCATATCAAAATAACGCTGCTTGATTTTTCGTCTCTGTCCCTAATTTCCACGGTTGCTGTTCAAGGGAGCAACATTCATATTCCAGTTAGGACCCGCCATGCTACTCCCACATAGTCGACTCAAGCTCTTCATCCTCTGTTGGTGAAGAGTACCTCAGAATTGTCGCTTTGTGGAAGAGGACACCGAAGAGAATACTTCCTTCATCGCTACTAATCTGGAACTCTTCATGCTGCGAGTCAAACTTTCTCGTCTTTTTCCCCTCAAGGTACGCTCTTAAAACAT
This sequence comes from Acanthosepion lycidas, assembly GCA_963932145.1. Classification (NCBI taxonomy): domain Eukaryota; kingdom Metazoa; phylum Mollusca; class Cephalopoda; order Sepiida; family Sepiidae; genus Acanthosepion; species Acanthosepion lycidas. The sequence goes on along the minus strand of OZ010597.1, from coordinate 57,080,485 downwards.
CGTCATTCTGTAGTCCTCTACCGCGAGATGTTTTGTGCCTTGTCTTGGAGGGAGACTTTAAAAGAACCGTTCTAATCACGTTTATTAAGAAAAGAAGACATTCTTTTTTTTTAAAAATGTCATATTTTCCCAGACAAGGTCAAAAATTAGTAAACAGTTTTCGGGAAGGAAAAATCTCCTATCCGTTTTCCTCTTTCCACAAAGCAGATCGCTTATAAGCGAATTTAAGTCCTATCCCCACCCTATGACTTTACACTTCCTTTCCGTCGCAGACAGAGAAATTGCCTGTTCATGTGTCAATCAACTTTCTAAACCGACATTCTTTTTCTTCGGGAGTTCTACGTTTTTTTTTTTTTTTTAATGATTTCATGTTTCCATTTATTCAACCGGCAATAAATTGAATTTACTTTGATGATCAGTTAGTTAGTCAGTGATAAAATTCGATACCGACATGTCACAATCGGATCAAACATACGAAAATTTTGAATGGTTATGAAGGATTTTAACCATTTCCCGCCAAGCCAAATGGTAATGCCACTAAGACACAAGGTGTTACTGAGAGTGAAAGAAAATGAGAAAACTTTAGAAGAAAGGACAATAACGGAACAGAACCCAAAAGATTGCGATTGATATTGCATTTAAATTTTAGAATATCGTAAGTGTCAGGGAAAAGATTTCACAATCGAGCAGTGTAGATAAAAAATGTATATATAAAATTCTGTGACTTCCGTTAGTACGTCCGTCCCACACACCCTCCAAAATAACAATAGTTTTAGGGAGAAGTGCAGACAGCTAAGGGGGTATAAATAATTTTATTTCTAATCCATCCGAATATACTTTCAAATGTACAATCATCCAGTCTCCAGTTCACCCTGCGTTTGCGAGAACTATAAACAAATCACAAGGCCAAACTCTTGAAAAAGTTGGTATTTGACTCCAGAAAGAAATATTTATGCATGGGCAGTTGTATGTTGCATGCTCAATAGTATCCTAAGAATTTATTCTTCGCTATCAAAAAAAAAAAAAAAAAAAAATTCTAATAAGATAAAATTAAATTAAATTTAAAAAGTTCCGAGAAATGGTGTTTTTATCAACGTGTTACCAAAGAGTCGCAATGAGTTGCTCACTTAGGGTTAGCACAGCCATAATGATGGAAGGTAAAAACTTCTTTTATATGAAAAGATAGCAATTTCGTTAATGGGGCGCTAAAATTTACAAGATATTTCTTGCCCAGTTAACAACGGTTTTAATGTTATTTTCGAGACCAGCTGCAAGAATAACATATAAATCATTATCTTTCATACGATGCATATTAGATTAATAAAGGTAAGCGACAGTATATACTCGTGTATAAGTCGAGCTGAATATAAACCAATCCCACATATTCATGTCTGCGTAATGTGAAAAAATGAGTGACAGATCTAATTTCAACTTGGAACTAATTCGATTTTTAAAAAAAATTTAAGCGTAACCCGAACCAGTAACCCTAAACCTAACCCTAACTCATAGTTGCGAGTTGAAATTAGTTCCGAGTTGAAATTAATTCTATATAATTCCTAACTATATATATATATATATATATATATATATATATATATATATATATATATATATATATATATATATATATATATATATATATATATATATATCAGCGGAGGCAGTGAATGAAAACATTACATATACATGGCGGGTTTTTTATAAATTCCCACGAGTGTAGGCTATTTTTTTTTTTCATGAAGTTTTAATATTTAGTTATCTAAAATGTTTTAACATGTCATTTAGGGTATAGAGTTTTGTTTCACAACTCCAATAAAACTCCACAGAATTTTTATCAATCATTCACATTTTGTTTCCCTCCTCTGAGAAGACAACAATAGCGCCACCTTTTGAATATAATTGGAATTTATTTAACATACAAATCGATTGAAAACCGTGCCTTCAGAAACAAATCAACGCTAGCGGAGCATTCTATTATAATTGTACTTCTCCCTCCCCTCGTTACTTACGCACGACCCAACAAAATATTACGCAAATGATTCTAAAAAGATGTTTGAGCAGATCTGAGGGCTTTGGTATTATGTGCTTCACGTAAGGAATAATTAAATTTACAGTTTTCCTGACATCTGCAAATTAACAAAGCCAGATTGTTAGATGCCGATTACACCAGACACATTGAAAATAATTCATTTGGGACCAATGGCATTTATAAGGCTTCATAAGGCAATGTGCGAATCTGTTATATAGGAATAAAGTGTCGCTGCCGACAATTGAGTTTGAACATAGACCACCAGTGAGAAAACGCAGGCAACCCTGTTATTGAATTAAGTAGAACCATATAAGAAGTTGTTTGACGGCTAAATGATCTTTATATTCTAGTCTATCCTATATAGTATTCGGATCCACATTTCTAGTCTATCCTCTATTAATATACGGATCCCTATTCTTTATTCTATTCACTATACTATTTCCTTATTCGATTCACTACACGGATTGCTATTCGAGCGAGTATTATCGAGCAAGTACTATTAGGTTGGTGCAAAAATAATGGCGTTTTCTCACATATGTTACTATGTGAGAAAATGACATTATTTTTGCACTAACCTAATATTACTGCGAATGATATTCGAAGGCGTCTGACACCAGCATTGTTCAACAGCATACTATAGTTGTACCTGCGATTACAAAGTCTCTACTACAACGAGCATCAGGAAAGTGACAAGGAGTATTCGTTGGTATCAGAAAAGTTGCAACGAGTGTTCAGTGACATCTCAAAAGTGTCATATTTTAAGAGCAAAAGATATAAAAAAAGAATTAAGTTTGTATTTTAATTAAATACAGGTATTGGTAAAAGAAAATTATATTTGGTCTTATTTTTAATCATTTCGCCCTGAGCAAGGAAATACAGCCACTAAGACGCAAGGGGGGGGTGTTAGAGAATATGCGAATAAAACATTATTAAGAAGAATAAAGGAACAGGAATAAAGAAGAGAGATAATAACGATTGATATTGCATTTACATCTTTGAAGGCCAAGAAGCCGGAAGACAGTTCCACGTGCTAGAAATACGAAAGAAGAAACTGTTATCATAGAACATACGGTTACATCTATTCAGTTAGAATGTGTAAGGATGAGACCTTGCCGCTAATCTTGTACCCCAGTTCATAAAGAATAGCTACCATAGAGGGAAGTTTATCAGAACAATTTCCATAAAGGTGTTTATAGAAAGGATTGATAGAAGCTACGTTACAGCGGACGTAAAGGGGCAAAAGCCGATATACCTGGTGAGAATCAATAATGTTGCAGATGCTTCTTTAAATTTTATCAAGAATCTCTACATACGAGAAACAGCAAACGAGCCAGAGGAAAGCAACGATTAACACATTTATCAAAATTAAGTAAATGATAACAAAAAGACAACATTTATAATGAGTTACGAATGATAGGAAACTGTGGCGAGCCATGTTCGACAACGCCCTGAAGGGACACGCTACATAGTACTAGAAGAATTCGAAGAAGAAGACTTGGATTTGGTTGGAACACGGCGTGTAATAACTGATTAATCCTGAATTTTCTTCAACGAGTAACATTCTAAATGACACAAAGTTACCAGTAGAAATAACGCTGACATATAACGAGGAAAATGTGTGTGAAGAATTTAATGGGGAAGTGGTTTACACGCAGTGTATTGTTAAAATAGAAATAGCATTAAAGTTCCGACCAAACTACGAAGAAAGCCAGCAAGAATTTGGACATGCAGTTAACCTGCATCCGGTTTTTCAAGCATTGGAAAGATGTGATAAACGCTTTTTTTTTTTTTAAAACTATCGCACGAAACATGAGTCAGGTTTCTCTCACCCATCCTTGACAAACTGTAGGGTTCACGTATTAGGCCAGGATTGATAGGGTCGCTTCAACCCCACTGACCGAAAATAACTAACGGAATACTGGAGTGAATAAAAGGTATTGTTCATTACGAAAGTTTCAGATTTCGTGTTATCTATTAATTACTTTCATTTAATTGGCACTCAACTTCAGTACAGAACGAGGAACGCTAATATAGTATGAAAGCAAATGAACTGATCTTTATGAAAAAGAAAAAAAGTAAGTTACAAGAAAGCATCTGCGAAAAACACAGAAAGCGACTGCTGAAATTTCTAGAAACTATAAGGAAAGAAGGCTGGAAAAAATTAAAACGAACAGTATGTAAAAAATCAAGGGAAGCAAGAGGAAAACACGTTTGGTTGGTTAATTTTGTTTAGCGGCATATCAACAAATCTATGGGTTATATAATGCCGAAATCTAAATATTTTGTACGCAATTTTATTGCTTCAACTAGAGATATTTCGTACGTAATTTTTATACTTTCAAGATAAATGCATATTTTTTAGATATATAGTACATGTGTGGATCTATGTAAAAATAGTTTTAATATATGCATATGTCTTGATGGTTGTGTATGTATCTACACGTGTGTGTAAATATATATATGGGTAAATTTTCGCCATTTTATTTTTTTAATTTGACCCATGAGCGTTTTTATTATTATTATTATTATTAATTTTGTCAACTGCATTGTGTAGTAGAGTTAGTTGGGCACTGACTCTGTGAAAATCACTCCGCCAGAAATTTGGAAACGGCACTGGTTGGCATTCCCCGCGCAATTTCCAATATGATCATTTCGGGGTGTTTATGTGTCAATCTGAGAACAGTGCAGAGGACTCGGAAATAGTCGGACGAATCTAATGGTGATTACAAATGTATTTGGAGTGATCACTAGTGATGGCGACGTTATGCCTCCATTCATCTTTCCACAGGGCTTCAGACTCAGCATGGAAACCTATATAAAGTATCTTGAGGAGACAGTGCTGCATAGATCAAGAGGGTGTCTGCTGGAAGACCTTATGTCTGGTAACAGAACATTGCACCATGGTACACAGGCGGAACCCAGTCATGTCTGCCAGGCAATTTTACCCCTTACATCTGACCACCTAACTTCCTAGACTACAACACACTTTATCGTTATGAGGGGGGTGCAGTTGAGCGAGAGACCAAAACCCCTTGCAGCACCAAAGAGGAAGTGAAGTCAAAGATTATTGGCAGTATTCAACAATTTAAACAAGGAGACAGTCCAGAAGAGCTTCAGGAATTGAATAAATTTACTCTTTAGTAATTCAAGATATTTTCGTGTAAGCTAAATATATCTGTTAAAATGAGATGTCAGTGTTATTTTCATTTTTGCTTAATTTAGACGAAAAACTTATCCATCACACCATATACATACATTATATATATATATATATATATATATATATATATATATATATATATATATATATATATAAAGGAAAACATACTTGATTTAAAATCCTACAATACCAAACGACTCTAATAGAGATATAGATAAAAATAACAAACACACAGGCGGACAGACATTCTCTACGTCTGGACACAGAGAGGTGATAAGCTAAGGTAATTAATTTGATTTATGATTTCTACTTATCATCAGAGATCCCAAGAAGTGGGCAAATAGCCAGACAGTCTGGGCCCGATAACTTTTGACAAAAAATCTAATATGTACAAGCGTATATACTCAGTTGTAAACACTTTCCCCTTCTTTAAAACAAGAGTTAGGGTTATGCTTAGTGTTAAGTTTATCCTCTGCTTCATGTTTAGGACTAAGTTCCTGGTTCCTTCTCCTAAAGTCTTTTTTACATCTAGTAGTCTCTTGCGTCCTAATAGCATTATCGCCCTGTTTGGGGTGAAATGATTCAAAAAATTACTAGTATTTATCTATACACTGAATTATAAACAATCAGCATTCATATATAATAGTTTCAACAACGAATGAGTATCTACCTATTGATTCAAGCAAAAAGTATTTATATAGCAACGCACACACGGAAACCCCGAAGTGGTGTATTGATTAGCAAGCTTGTCTCGCTAGAACAGTTACGATTGAGTAGTGAGTTCGATCCGCTCTGGGTGCGCCTTACTTTCGGCTATGTGTCATCATTCAAGCTAGATTTGGAAATTCAGACACCTCGATGTGGTGTAATGGTTAGAAAGCTTGTCTTGCTAGATCAATTACGACTGAGTAGTGCGTTCGAACCTCACTAGATGCCCCAACACTTTCGGCCTTGTGCCACATCTGAGCTACTCTTGGAAAACTACTGAGGCACCTCGACGTGGTGTAATGGTTAGAAAGCTTGTCTTCCTAGATCAGTTACGACTGAGTAATGTGTCGATCCTCAGTGGATGCCCCAAGACTTTCGGCCTTATACCACATCTAAGCCGGGCTTAGAAAATCACTATAGCAATGCACACACGCACACGCAAACACACACATATAAATTGTGTGCATATAGCTATCAATTCTGAATGCTTCTAAACTTACTGCTTGCCACTGAAGATTAACTTGCTACCGATCTGCCCTATATGACAACCAAACTAGAAGTGCAATTCTCAATTCAGAATCACAAATTTTGAGAAAAAATTACGGCTCACTGTGCTCTTCTGTCTTGAGTAGCAACCAAAATAGAAGGGCAATTCTGTATAAAAAAAACCCTATGTAGCCCAGGCGAAGCACACACTATGCCTTTAATGAAAGGATAGTTGAGTTTACAATGCCTTGATTAATCTGGATACGGTCGTGTGTGTTGTCGATTAAAAAAAATGCTATTTGTCCTTAAGACGAAGAGGTTTTGATCTAGAAAGGCTGGTCAAGTTTGGAGAGAAAAAAATCCTTGAGAAGAGCTTAAAAGTTGCATTAATCTATTTAGACAAAAGAATTTGGTGAACTTTTTAGTATAAAAATAGATTAGGAAACCTATAAACACAAAAATAAATTTTCTATAGATTTTCTGATAAATACAACAGTTATATCGAATCTGATATTAGGAGCCCAGCATATAGCGTCAAATATATGTAAAAGTGAATTTAACGATAGGGTGTACATTTTAAATATATTCCTGTGAAGAATACCCTTATATTTTAAAACTTAAAATTGTGTTGATACCTGGAAACCTACAATTAAAGGAAGAACTATTTTCTATTTTGTTCGCGTTATTCGAAGTAAGAAATGTCGGCAGAGAGTGGAAAACTGGGGAAATATGACCAGCATTCTTGTTAATTTAACTTTTGCGTTGCTGGATCCCAAAATACATATTTTTGTAATTTTTTGGAAAAGACTGTCAAGTTAAGCCTGTGTGTCATATAAAACGTCCATTCCATTGTGATTACAATGATTTTCCTATCAAAAATAGGTAACCAAACGAACTGTCCAGAACTGATCATCTAAAAGTAATGATTTAAGATGTGCGAGTTTTTGTTAACTAGAATGTTTTTGCAACACGCTAACGCGTCTAGAAATCCTCACAGTACTGACGCTAACATATTTTTTCGAGATTTACAATCTCTACGTTTTGTTCAACTTTGCAAAACAATCGACGAAATTGGAATAAGCTGATTTTTCATAAAAAATTGAATAAGCTGATTTTTGTAAAAATTTGAATAAGCTGATTTTTGTAAAAATTTAAATAAGCGGATCTTTGTAAAAGTTTGAATAAGCGTATTTTTTGTAAAAATTTGAATAAGCTGATTTTTGTAAAAATTTGAAAAAGCGGATTTTTTTTTAAAATTTGAATAAGCTGATTTTTGTAAAAGTTTCAATAAGCTGATTTTTTGTAAAAATTTGAATTAGCTGATGTTTGTAAAAATTTGAATAAGCGGATTTTTGTAAAAGTTTGAATAAGCGTATTTTTTGTAAAAATTTGAATAAGCTGATTTTTGTAAAAATTTGAAAAATTGGATTTTTTTCAAAAAATTTGAATAAGCAGATTTCTGTAAAAATTTGAATACGCGGATTTTTTTTAAAAATTTGAATAAGCTGATTTTTGTAAAAGTTTGAATAAGCTGATTTTTTGTAAAAATTTGAATAAGCGGATTTTTGTAAAAGTTTGAATAAGCGTATTTTTTGTAAAAGTTTGAATAAGCTGATTTTTTATAAAAAAATGAATAAGCGGATTTTGTAAAAATTTGAATAAGCGGATTTTTTCAAAAAATTTGAATAAGCAGATTTCTGTAAAAAATTGAATAAGCGGATTTTTTTTAAAATTTGAATAAGCTGATTTTTGTAAAAGTTTGAATAAGCTGATGTTTTGTAAAAATTTGAATTAGCTGATTTTTGTAAAAATTTGAATAAGCGGATTTTTGTAAAAGTTTGAATAAGCTGATTTTTTTAAAAATTTGAATAAGCTGATTTTTGTAAAAGTTTGAATAAGCTGATTTTTAACAAAAAAACTACTTCACGGTCTAATAATTTTTTCAATTTATTTTTTATTATACTTCATGTTAAGCAATATTTTTAATAAAATTTCTGATTTTCTTTTTAACAGCGAAGAATAAATTCTTATGATTTCTTACTCTTGAGCATGCAACATACATCTAACCATGCATAAATATTTCTTTCCGGAGCCAAATTCTAACTTTTTGAAGCGTTTGGCCTTGTGCATTATTTATAGTTCTCCGCAAATGCAGGGTGATCTGGAAACTGGATTCTTGTATATAAAATCATAAAATAAAATACGCATAAAACAGTATTGCATTTTTATTAAATAAGTATTTGGTATTTTAATCATTAAATTGTTTTCAAATCAATGGGAGTATTTCGTATGTTACATAAAAACTTTCACTTTTTACAAAAAAAAAATAATGAAAATTTACTGTATGCAATCTAGTAAAACCAACTGTATATTGTACCCACCCACTTAGCTGTTTACACTTATCCCCAAAATTTGGTATACGTCAGTCAATGAATGCCTATTTTAGAGGGTGTGGAGGGCGGACGTAATATGGAAGTCACGAAATTTTATATATAGATTTCAAACAGTTATAACTAACGAAGAAAGGGTAAATCTATTTGGTGTAATGGTTAACAAGCTTATCTTACTAGATTACTAACGAGGGAAAAGTGAGTACGATCATCATTGGGTCCCCCATAATTTCAGATCAACTGTGTACTTGCCAGTCCAATGTGAAATATTTTCAAACTTAGAAAATCAGTTACTAAAGAAGTTTTGAATTTTATTATCAAAAGCTTTAAATAATACCCAAGGCTATACACAACTAGATATTTCGTGTCTGTTAGTCTTATTCGGAAGAACTATAAAGAAAACTGTATATTACAAATACAAAGAGACGAGATTCTGCTTATATGTGGGAAACAGTTTCTCTGTCGTTTTAGACTGCGTTTACTCGCCTTAATTACTGGAGTTGTCCCCTGGGGATTGACAGACACGTCCTGATGATTGGGGCCGTATACTGGGAGTTAATAGACAAAGACGAGGCAGAGAAACACTTATCAGGAGTCGATTTAGATTAAGCTTTGGACAGTAATTGAATGAGACAACAACAGCGTCTTCTGCAAATCGATTGTGTTGACAAGTGCTTGGTAAGGCTTGTCAATGAGTCATTTCTGACAGGCTGCACCTCATATACAAGGTCAACGGAAGTAGTAGAAATGGGCACTTTCAAAACAATGCTTTTTGAATGTCTGTAAGTGTGACCGTTAGCGTTTCTTTATATATATATATATATATATATATATATATATATATATATATACCCAAATGTGACTACTTCGTTATCGAATGTAATACAAGGTCAGTTTAGTGTTGGCCTAACGGCAATACATTGGAAAAATTGCCCATGCCCCTTCCCCTTTTCGACGCCTCAGGAGCCGGATAATGACCCCAGTTCACTCCCGGAGGAGAGATACTGCCTGGGGGATACCTCCCCACGGCTTCAGCTTAATATTAATTTCAACTTTCTTGATAAAAACGAACGAACGAACAGCTAAGCCCATATATATATATATATATATAATATATACACATATCTTTATATATATATATATATATATATATATATATATATATATATATTGACGATAAGGATGTTATGTCTATGGTCGGCCGTAACTTCAATTCCATTAATATATTGAGAGTAATGTTGAGTAATGTTATCTTGAGAGTAATTCTTTATTTAGCCCCAAATACTTTTGATGATCGGCTTAGACATAATTTTCTACAAACCGTACTGACCTAGGGACATACAGTTGCGTCACACTTATTTTGAGGTTAGAAATCTTAGAGTCAGACGAAAGACTTTAACATAGAGAGAGAGAAAAAATCATCACCTGAACACCGAATATGAGTTTATTTTCCCACAGTTCTTGAATATTAATTAAAAAATGATCTGTCGCTACTAAAGTTTCACACATATCCTGAGTGTAACCACCAGGACTCAATTGAAAGTTATTCTGATTTTGCAGGTGAATATTTTCCTCGTCGATTTACAGAAAATACTATGTATTACTAATATGTTCACATATTCACCCAAAACCTTTCAAAATGGACTCTCTCGTCCTCGAAGCATAAGCTGTGTTAAGCGGACAGTCTGCCTTTTATTGATTAAATAAAGAGATATTTGGAATTGAATGTAGATTACTCGGATCTACATATACCTGATTAAGGCCAGTGAGCATAAAAATCACATCATTAACCACAACCTAACGCAGAAGGCTTCGTTTACTTGAGTTTTGTTTACTGACGGCTTAATATCAGCTTCCTTAAGGACAGAATTTTTTTACCGAAACATTAAATCCACGAAATGATAAAACAGAACAACAAAATTAAACTTAAACCTCATCTAACAGAGGTTGGAAGAATTTTGAATGATATGTTATATTTTATACAAAGAAAACATGATAACAAAATATATAAAAGTTTTAAAATCCTTCTCCCGTGCACTGAAACAGACATGCTAGCAAATATTTTAAATGCACGTCTTTACTCATAAAGCAAACACGAACGTAGCAAGAGCTTGTCTTCTTCTTTTTTTTTTCGCGTGTCACGAAACTATCTTCTGTTCATGTTGACCCGTCAACGAAAAACAACAAATATTAGGTTTAATTTCGTTATTTTCCTGTCGAGTTTGGTGAATACAAATTAGCGAAGAGAGAAATTTAACACGACATTTGTTGCTGTTGTTGTTTCTTTTACCTAAACGTAGGCTAGTTAGTCAAAAACACTACAGCACCTATACATTCGACAAAAATATTTTCATACCTATGTTAGTTTTGGTAAAATAGGGCAGCTCGATCTTTCACTTTTTTTTAGAATATCAACAAAGCACACAGTGTCAATTCTAGAGTTTTATGGGATAACTATTGCCACCAAAAATTACATTCATAGCTTTTAGCGGTTTTTGAGCATTTAGTTTTAAAGACCGTCTGAAAAATATACAGGAATATCTAATTTCCGCATTTTTTGCTTAGAAACTGATTCAAGATTTTACTATTTTAAGCATAAATCCAAATAAAGTTGATATTTGTCCTATTAAAGTCTTTGAATGGAAAATATATTCAAACAAGAATTATAAATATGAATTACAAGCAAAACATGTACTTTTTACTGTATTCGATAAATAAAAAAATTAAAATTACAAAATGGCTACTCAATGAATAAGATTTGTTAGATAATCTGTTAGATCATTTGTTAGATAATAATTAATAATAAGAAAAAAAAGATCAAAGTATATATAACATCACAGTACTGCTGGGAATAAATTACACGAGAATATATTTTAGGTTTGCATTCTTTATTGAAAATAACACTAAAATTACCATTCTCCATTACATATTACATCATATTATAGCTAAATTGTTCAATATAATTTCCCTTTGAATTAAATGTATTATTTGATGGTTGACTGAATTTGCAATAATCTGTTTGTTTCATGCCTTTTTGTCCATATGCAATTTGTAAAGCTTATACTTTTTATAAGGCTGTCCTATAAGGCTTCTTTTTTTTCATTTTTTAAAAATATTTTTAGACCACCAGAATGAAATTGCAAAGTTACGATTTTGAACTATAGTTGTTTTTTTTTAAATCATTTCCTCAAAAAACGGTAACGATTTGGGAAAAAAAAATTGTGGTTTTATTTATCATGTCAACCCCCAACTTTGAAACTGAGTACAATATCACGCTTCCAAAATCGATCTGGTCTCTTCGTTCAGGCCATGTGTATGAGTAAGCAAATGAGAATGAAAAACTCTTGATAATGACCAACGAGAATGAATCGTTAACTATCGCCCAATGACGTGATGCCCCACATGGGGGATACCGATACAGCATTTATAGAAGGCATGAAGGAATCCTTTTCATATCACAGCGACAATGTAAATCATTCCGTCTTGTTATGAAACTCGAGAATTTGCAAAGTGTCCGAAACAATACTTTTTGATTTGTATTCCCTTATGTCTTTTATCAAAGTTTATTCTTACATTTGCAAGTTCGCAATGCTTTTATGTCGAGATATTATTAGGTTGGTGCAAAAATAATATCGTTTTGTGACGTTAAAAAATACGTCAAAAAAACGATATTATTTTTGCACCGACCTAATATTAATATTATTATAATGATGTGGCGCAATGACGTAATTAATGTAAACTTTGATCTTCAAGCAACTTAACCTTTCAGAGAACCCCCCCTCTCTCTCTCTATCTCTTTCTCTTCTCTTGTAACGGCATTCACTCCAATATTGGAGTTTCATGGGAATTTGGAATTCAGAAGCGGTCCCCAACCCGCATGTATAGCGCATGAGATTAGATTATAGTGGTCAAGATTTCGTGCAGGACTATCCACACTTTTTGAAGGGCTGATTACAGAGACCTGGTGCACTACGTGCCACAAGGTCCCCAAACAACCCTGCGCAGGTTTTAAATTCAGAGTTTTCCTTCTCCTAGACCAGTTGCCATCCAAGGCTATAGAACCAAGTCTGTCCTGCTATTTTCCTAATAGCTGGAGGGAGAAGAACAGGATTCACACCTTTCCCAAGGGTATTAGAACGTAAGTGAATGTAATGGATTCGACTGGAATTCGAACTCGGCTCTCCGATTCCTCCATTACTCCACAGAATAAACTTGGTCTCAGTTCCAAAATGTCCTAAGCAATTTTTCAGTTTTCTATGTTGTGTTCCGAGCCAAGTGCACCCATCAATACATCAATTAGGAATAATAATAATAATAATAATAATAATAATAATAATAATAATATGTCACATTGTGTAAGTTTTAGAATACCTCGTGTATTTTTTTTTTTATTTTTTTTGTCACGAAACTATCTTCTCTTCGTGTCGTTATTTGTCAAAGTACAAGGACCTCAGACAAACAAGAAAAAGATTTTTCTCAAAACATGCGCAGTGACCAAAAGAGACGATTTTTGGTTAACTCCACACAATTTTAATGAGACTGATACGAGTGCGCCAATCACTACTGGAATCCCCTTGATATTCCCTTCTTTCATTCCAAAAATCCTTGCCACCCCATCTTTCAAATCAGAGTAGTTTGTCCTTTTCTCAATGAATATTTTGCTATATTTCTGCAATTTGCGATAGTAACATCAATAATATGACTTTTCTTGGTGCTTTTATCTAGCAAAAAAAATATACGGACTGCAGAAATATCACACTGTCTGGAAATCATAGTTTCAGAATATTGTGGGTTTCAATTTCTTCAATTATTCTGCAATGCACAGTCTTGTACAATTTTTTTTTGCATCTTGGCATCCATATATTCGTCACAATAACCAATGTACATAAAGACATACCTTAACATGGTGTCCCATATTCTATATGAGATAGCATTCTACAAACACTGATCTGATGAGTCACAGTCTCATCGTGTTTATAAACAAAGCCTACATTTTGGAGTGGATGATCTTTTGTGTATATTGTTTCTATGACCTTGCTTGCAAGGCCTTGCAATTCTTCTTCTTCTTCTACGACTACTACTACTATTACTACTACTACTACTACTACTACTACTAATAATAATAATAATATTACTACCATTATTATTATTATTATTATTATTATTATTATTATTATTATTTCCTTTGATTTCCAGCGTGTACACATTTCTTTCCTGGTCCCGCCCAGAGACCTAAGTTTAGAAATGGCATCATAACAATGTCCACTAAAAAGAAAAATACATAGATAAAGCCTTCGTAAAGTATGGGCTGTACTTGTGAGAACAATTGTTTGTATTTCTTTGAAGCTTGGGCTTCCAGGAATCCCTTCAATTAGTCTACAGGAATCTTTTTCCAACCAATCCTAGGGCTCCAACTACAACAGGGATTGTTCCCATGTGCCACATTATTATTATTATTATTATTATTATTATTATTATTATTATTATTATTATTATTATTATTTTCTTTGATTTCTGGTGTTTACACATTTCTTTCCGTGTCCCGCCCAGGGACCTAAGGTTAGAAATGGCATCATGACACTTTCCTCTGAAAAAAAAAAATTACATAGATAAAGCCCTTCGTAAAATGTGGGCTGTACTTGTCAGAACAATTTTTTGTATTTCTTTGAAGCATGCGCTTCCAGGAATCCCTTCAGTTAGTCTACTGGAATCTTTTTCCAACCAATCCTAGGGCTCCAACTACAACAGGGATTGTTGATGTTCCCATGTTCCACATTATTATTATTTGAGATTCAAATATTATTATTGTTGAGTGAGAAATTAGCATTCCTGTAATTGTGACGCTATTAATATAGGATCATTATTATTAATATTATTAGAAAAAAAATTCCTTTATAGAAATCATCTTTGGTACATTATTTGCTGTATGCCACCAAGATATCTGGGTAAGAAATGAACAATCGCCAGACAAACATCCAACGAACAAAACGATATACGCACAGAGATATCAATCACATCTTACCAGCCGACAGCGCCCTCCATTATACATGGGCAGTGTAGGTCAATACTACTTTTTTTTATCTTCTTGTAAAGACGGTTTTCCAGGTACCATGGTCAGACATTTCTCAGTTTCTGTTTTAATAATTCTGAGTACTCCTAATATTACAGAGATAACTGTTGCTCTATGATTTGCAGGACTTTACATTGATTCATTTAATCTCATATTTATTGATATTATTTATTATTATTATCATTATTATTATTATTATTATTATTATTATTATTATTATTATTGTTGTTGTTAGTGTTGTTGTTGCTGGTGCTTCTGCTGTTGTTGTTTGGGTATATTATATATTCTATACTTAAGAGCCGGGTACAATCTATAGTCCTTAGGCCCTATAAGAGACTTGTCATTTAATTGATCACACTTTTCTTAGTATATCGGATGTTCGTAGTAGGGCGATCGTCTGATCAGCTTGTATGTTGATGTTATCCTGGACACTGTTAGTAAAACTGTCCGTTCCTTTTCTCACGAGGCCCAGAGCTCCGATTACAATTGCTACAGTCTCAGTATTCATTCCCAGCATCCTGTTAATCTCGATCTCCAGGTCCTTCCTTGTATTTGGACAATTTATCGATGGGGGTGTCTCTCTCAGATGCTACTGAGCATAATATTCCTGTCTTTTATGATAATATCAGGTCTGTTGGCTTTTATTTCTCGGCCATTTTGAGCTGGTATGTCCCAAAGGATAGTTATGTCGTTATTTTGGGTAAGTGTGTCTAGTTGGTGTTCATAGCATCTCTCAGTGATTATTATTATTATTATTATTATTGAATATCTTCTCCGACTTTTAAATGTTTCAATCACGTGATTGTGATCAGATCTTCAGATCCTAAGATCAGTTTTTCTGGCACGAGACTTTAGAGACTCTTGAGACATCCCAATAATTTCAGATATCGCTAAGGCGTGTTGTGAGGTAGCATCATTCCTAGAACTAGTCTCGAGTTAGCTAACCACTGAAGGGACAACTTGAGCTGCTTGGCGGTACAACGACTTTTTTGTTTTTATCTGGCCAGCCACTTATTATTATTATTATTATTATTATTATTATTATTATTATTATTTCCTTTGATTTCTGTCACATTTCCTTCTGCGTTCCAACCAGAGACCTTAGGTTAGAAATGATTTCATAATATTTTCCACTGATTATTTTTGTAAAAAAACAAAAAACAAGCTAAGATCACACATATTTTACATAAATAAAGCTCTTCGTAATATCTGAGCTGTAATTGAGAGTTCATTTTTTTTTGTTTTTATTTCAGATAAGGATTACCCAGAATGACTTCAATGAGTCTATCGGGACATTTTGCAGCCAATACGTGGGCTCCAGCTACAACAGAAATTATTGATGTTTTCATGTACTACATTTTTTTAGATTTCCTCTTTTAGATTTTGATAGATTTCAAAAATCTTCAATGACACATCAAAATCTGCAGGAACCGCCATGTCTCTAAGAAAGTACATTCAGTTTTTTTGATCTTTGATCCCGATGTCTGGGCGATTAGCTTAGATCGTTCTGTATGTGTGTATTGTAATGTCGTATAAAATTGTCACAGGTCCCGTCTCTGTAACCGGGAGTGTGTGATGTTCATACCAATTTCTTGCAGTTTCCTTCCCTTAAAAGTTGCACGGCCCTGTCGGCTGGGGCTTTAGAATACGCCGACTGCACCTCTGTAGATGGGTAAGACCCCCCCCCCAATGAGGCGTCCTGGGTATGATCTGATCTGGAGCTTTTGAGGATCATGGAACCACCTCTTAATTGCTGGTGTTCCCAGGTCCACCTTGACCCGGGGTGGTAGCACCTGTTAGGGTCCCAGCTATGGGTAAATAGTGAACTGCTAGTTTTCCAGGTTTTTCTCACGTCCTGGGTATGACGGTAAACTACATCCGCGTCCTGGGTATGGCGATAAACTGCAACCAACAGCAGGGTCTCTGATAATGTTTTCAGAAAAATAATGTTGCCAGCTCTAAGTTTTTGAAACAATAATGTTGCCAGCTATACATTTTTTATTCCATACAAAATAGGTATTTAAAATTCATATAAACTGGATTTGGCGTTAAATAACCCACAGTGGTTGATATGCCATAAAACCCAAACAAACAAACAAACAAACAATTAAAAGTTGCAGATTGTCAAGTGTAAATTGGTCCACTCTCTCATGCCAATTTTTATATCCAGTGCGTTCTAACCCTGTACAACTTGATATAAGATCGTCAGCTGTTTCTTGATATTTATCCAAGAATCTGTATTTCAGTATGTTTGCTTGAAAATTTCTTGTTAGTAAGCGTTGGTCATGTGCAGCAAGAATAAAACTTTTGGATTCAGCTTTTAACCCTGTACTATGTAACCACTGATAGGTAAGGGGTTTGTCTATATCAGCTTGTTTGGTCTGGCTCGAGTATTGATATGAAGAAGCCAATCTTGCAATCGTTTCTGCATTTGGTACATTGCGTTTGACTATTTTTGTTAGGTTCTTTGAAGAATGGGTGATGATCTGTGTCAAATAACATGGTATTATCGTTTATTTTCATTCCTTCACCCACGTGAAATTCCCTTTTGAATTTCGTTGGCTTCCATTATTGCTGAATAAGGTTTCTTGTTTCTTTCCTTTCCTTAGACACAGATCATCGTCCATTCTTCTCTAGTTTCCAGCTATCTTTGAAGACGAATTGTTGTAATTTTATATGGCAGTTATAGTTATCTCGTTGACATCCATCTGCTTAATGTCAGCTACGGTCCAGTTACGGATGTTGAAACTGCATTGCACCACAGGAACAGCCAATGTGTTTATGGCCTATATTCTGTCTTGAGAATTCAACTCTGTATTTAACTCCAGACGCACACACCTGTAGTATTATTTTCTTACTTTTACCTTCATCTGGGTATGCTGTATTTCGTCTTCGCTGACTGCTAGATATTCATAGAGTTCTTCTTGTTCCAGTTCCCTAATCTTTGTGAACATATCTAAATCTGTTGCGTGTTGTTATTTATATTATTGCTTTTATTTCCTTTGATTGCTGGTGTGTACACATTTCGCTCCGGGTCCTTCCCAGAGACCTAAACTTAGAAATGACATCATGGCATTTTCTAGTTAAACAACACACACACACACACACACACACACACACACACACATATATATATATATATATATATATATATATATATATATATATATATATATATATATATATATATATATGTATGTATATGTATATATTACATAGACACCTTCGTAAGGTGTGGGCTTTACTCGTGAGAAAAAAAATGTATTTCTTTAAGGCATGGGCTTCCATTAGTCTACTGGAATCTTTTCCAAAACATCTCAGGGCTCCAACTACAACAGGGATACTTGCTGTTCCCATGTGCCACATTTTTGAGATTTCGATTTCAAGGTCCTTGTGTTTTTATAGCTTTCTGAAGATATCATCATCATTATTATTATTATTATTATTATTATTAGTCTTTCCTCCGTACTTTTAAGGCTTAAGGTCCCGTTCCGTTGATGTACCATTTCCCGTACGAACACCAGAGTTAAGCAACGATGAGATTTGTCTGTACCTAGTGGCCGTTTGTTAATATCAGGTGCGGTAATCTTGGATGCGCGGGTGGTTTAATGGATAATAGCTCGGCGATTATTAATCGTAGAGCCGAGTTTCAATCTCTGTTGTGTTCGTCCTGTTCACTTAAGCCCAAATCCCCCCAAGAAAGGCACGAATCCACATCATCTCCTTCCAGCTATGGGTTAATTAGTAAGACTTCTATTCCTAAAGCATCGTTATATCCCTTCTTACAATTTTTTTAAATCTAAAAATATTTTCTGATTTTAAATAACCTGAAATGTCCTAGAAAACCGATCAATCAATCAATGTATCAATAAATTATTATTACCTCCAAAGCATTCATTCAATCTAAAAATATTTTCTGGCATTAAATAACCTGCCATGGGATGATGAGCACTAGAAAACGATTCAATCCGTCACTTTGTTTATGGATTTCACGCAGGATTTTCTGACAGCAAGTCACCTCACAGACTATTACTGTACGAACACTAAAGTTAAGCAACGTCGAGCTTTGTCAGTACCTAGTGGCCGTTTGGGAATATCAGGTGTGGTAAGCTTGGATGCGTGGGTAGTGTAATGAATAACAGCTCGGCGATTGTTAATCAGAGAGCCGAGTTTCATATCACTATTGGCTTCGTTCTATACACTTACGCACAAAAAATATTAGGAAAGTTATGAATCCACCTTTCCACCCCTCGGGCTATCGGTTAATGTTTAAAGACTAAACCATTACCAACGCAAAAACAAAGATTATTACAATCTAAAAGATTTTTGGTAAAGGTTTTAAAGAAAACCAATCAATCAATCAATGTATCAATAAATCATTATTACCTCCAAAAACTTCTTACAATCTAAAAATATTTTCTGGCGTTAAATAACCTGCCATGGAATGATGAGCACTAGAAAACGATTCAATCAGTCACTTTTTTTATGGATTTCACTCAGGATCTCGTGAGAGCATATCACCTCACAGGCTATTCCCGTACGCACATCAAAGTTAAGCAACGTCGAGCTTTGTCAGTAACTAGTGACCGTTTGGTAATATCAGGTGCGGTAATCTTGGATGCGCGGGTAGTATAATGGATAACAGCTCGGCGATATGGAGTTTATAGATTTCACGCAGGATCGTGTGACTTCAAGTCACCTCACAGACTATTCTGGTCGGATTTGTTAACATGGCTTGCATAGTCTTGGCACAGATTTTCAATTCTTTCTACTAAGCTTTATGTGTTTTCATTTTTTTTTTTTTTTTTTTTTTTTTACAGAGTCCCGTCTGTTCTACTTATTAAAATCAGAGACATATTCCTACTTTGTCACAATTATGTATCTTTCCAAACGAGATCCGGCAAATTTCATCTTCTTTTTTCGGTTTCAGATTTTATCTTTATATTGAAGCAGTCTTTTACGATGTGGTTTATTGCCTGCTTTCTTTTCAGCACAAAATTAACATTTTTTTTCTTTTTCTGATTTCTATCAAAACTTTCTTTTTCGTAATTGATTCTGACGTATTTATTGAAGCCTCTAATAAAACTTTTTTCACTGTTAGATATTCTGCTTTTAACCCTCCCCATATCCTTTGATCTTTTTTTTTAACCATTTCACCAATAAAACCATAATAGCCACTAGCATTCAAAGGATTATCCAGCGTAAAGGAAACAGAGAACATAATAAAAGAAACAGGCTTCAAAGAGACAGAAGAAGATAATTTTTTTTTTTAAATCTGTATCAAGCAAGGCAGTACAGCCATTATTACGCAAGGAGTTACAAGTTTTGGAGGAATTATGGAACAGAAATATTAGTAATTGTTATGATCCAAATTCCTTGTAGCACGGTGATGGTCCAAGGTTAGAACCAATGAAAGAATAACACGTACACAGGTATGGAATAGAAAGATATATTAGAACAGAAATATAATACAAAGAAGTAGAAGTATTAGTAATGACTATCAGATTTGGTTAGAGTGAACTATGTTGTCTCGACAAGTATCACTATTCCAATGTCCTTACAATATTCTCTCCTCGTCTAACAATAACCTCATATCTCTTGAGAGGCGCAGTATTTATAATGTCAGGAATAGACCATTATTATTATGGGTAAGTTCCCATAACCGTAATGAGGAGAAAGACAAGAACAATCAGGAGGACAGTAGATAGCAATTGATATTGCATTTAATTTTTTTCAGATTAGGTTGGCTTGAAAGGATAAGAGCGGGAGAGTTTTCCCCATGCGCGAAGAATGAGATAATAAACTGTTAGCATAGAGTTTGTGGCTACATATAGCTGTAAATTGATGAAATCTCGCCGCCAGTTTAGTATTGCGCTTAAAGTCATGCAGTTTGGTGTCATAGTAAAGAGCATATCTAAACAATAATTATGAAAGTATTTATTTTAAAAAAAGTAGAGATGCAAACTTACGGCGGTGGCAAAGTGACTGAAGCTGAACTGTCAGATCAGGACCAGTAATATTGCTGATTCTTCTTTGGATCTTATCAAGGAGCTCAAAGTAAATAGCACGGACGCCAGTCTATTTATGCCAGCAATAGTCTAAGCATGGACGAATGGTAGCCTTATAGGTGTGCAAGATAGATTCCGGAGAGATAGATTGTCTCGCCCGACACAGAAAACCGACTTTCTTGGCAGCAGATCTAGCAACGGACTCAATATAGTCTTTCCACAACATATCAGCTGAGAACATTAGCCCCAAAATTCACAATGAGACACTTTCCTGGAGGATAGCATCAGCCATGATGATGGATGACAGTAAGTTGTTTCTCAGATGTTTAATGGAGAGATTTTCGAGGTATTGACAAGCCGATTTTTGCCCCATTTAACGACGGTCTTGGGGTCGTTTTGGACATAAGCTGCCATTTTGACCTTGTATGATTCGCCAGCCTTATTATCGAGGATAGATTAAATGGTAGTGTCATCACCGTAGATGCCAATTTGAAAGTTGATATGATCGGGAAGGTCTTTAATGAATATGGAAAACAACGTAGGACCAAGAATGGTGCTCTGGTAGACACCGACGTTCGTACGAAAGGACGGAGATGACTAGACATTCAGGATATTTATTCCACTATTTCAGAGGATTTACTGGTTAAAATCAAAAATGTACCCGGAGATGCAGTAACTTTTCTGCTTGTGGAGAAGGCCTGAATGCCACACCCTGTCAAACGCTTTCGAGATGTCCAATGGTACATCCCGGGCTTCACCGTTTTTATCTAGAACATGATAGACACTTTCCCCAATTATCGTTAACACATCAGCAGTGGACCTGGAAAAACGAAATCTGTATTGCTTGTCTGAAAAAAGGCCCAGCGATGAGAGATAACGGTATTAGAACGGATAAGAAATCAACAGAACCTTCTAAGAGCTACAGCAGACGAGAAGTTGCGGAGAGCTATTACCTCCAACGTCCTGAACGTCCACAACGCATACAAGAAGATGAAGCGAAGTTATTACAAGTGATCCGCACTGGGTGCTACGTACGCGTGGCCATGTGCAACAAATAAACATATCGTGTTTTTAATAGCAGATCAATACCCGATAAAGCATTGCGAGATAATCTCATTGACGATTATTACTGTTCGATCGTCACTTGGTGACCCAAGTTTGAGCCTTTGTGCCCAAACTATGCTATAGTTAGTCGTTTTTTAGGAATCGCTTCGGAGTAAGATTATACATAATGAGTTAGGGCGGTTGATCATTACTACTGACTCTTCAGGTCGATCCGCGCGACCTTCTTTCGTAACTCAAACAAAGATTATAGTTTGTTCGATTCTCATTGTGTTCATTTTTGCCCAAAACGCTGTCCTCTGCCAGCGTGTGGTGGTATTTGCTGCGGCCGTCGGACGCGTAGCCGCAATAAGCGATCAGAGTGAACGCTCTAAGTCTTCGACTGCAGGACGGCTCTCTCCCCGCGATACAACGCTCCTCGTGCGCGCAGTCTATCTTCACAATGGTGGTCGTCGCTGCGGGCGTCGTAAGCTCTGCTCATGATTCAAGGTTCTTCGTTCGCGCAGGCTGTCCTCTGCAAGCTGGTGCTGGTCGTCGCCGCGGCCGTTGGACGCGTAGCGGTGATAAGCAGCCAAATTGAAACTAAACTATGGATTAATTTTTATTTTAGGGTCCACAAGTCCCAAGACACGCGCAAGGGCTGCTTATTGAGGTTGTTGTATGTAAGAAAGTGGAGAAAGTAAGAAGTAGTGATGATTTTAAGGATATGTAAGATAGATAACGATTTGTCCTAAGTTTGCTTGAAGAGATTAAAGAATTATCGATCGGGTAAGGTCCCTCTTGAGATGTCTGCTGCCCAAAGTCACAGTTCTTGAGCAGAAGCTGTCTGAGTGGAAACTGCTTCTTGCCAACGGGATACGAAGGGAATGACGGAGAGTTGGTCCTGTGTACGCGGCATGTCGCGTATATATTTCGTCTTCCGGCCTGCGTACTCGGGAAACGCTAGCCAGACCAAACGGCTAGTCCTCTTGCAAAAGGTCGACATCGGTTCAAATGCTACCAGATTGCAGATTGTCTTTATTAACCTTTCACTTCGGTGCAGACCGTCAAACGAAATAAACTAAAACAAAAAAAAAAAAAAAAAAAAACCCAGAAAACAAATAAACAAACAAAAAATGTCGGAGTGTCTAGTCAAATACGGGCATCCACTAAAAATAACTAAACAATAAAATAATCAATATATATGTTTTGTCTGAATTTATAGGATGAGGATATCTCATTGTTTACGCTATTTTTATTCAAATTTTAAAAAAAAAGTAGCTGGGGAAGAAAACAAAAGGAAAAAATTAAAGCGTTCTCACTGTTTTTCTCTTTTTGCACACACACAGACACACACAAAATGAACACATAAACATATACACTCAAACACAGAAACATGCACAAAAAACCTGACGGAAACACACACGTAAAAAACGCACGCCTAAACATATACACACAAG
>OZ010597.1:57042133-57052133 GCA_963932145.1 Acanthosepion lycidas | reverse complement strand
ATACAACATTCCTACAAAATGTATTGGTCATTTTACTATGATATGGATTTTTGGTAATTCTACGATAAAATTGATTGCTCGTCATTTTGCTTTAAAGATGATATTGTTGGTAATTTTGCTATAAATATGTACTTTTATAATTTCATAGTGTTTTATTTTATTTATCTTTTTTACTGGGAATTCAGTATTTGCCCATAGCCCGAAATGTAACAGGTGCTACCACACCCAGTAAGACAGAACCTTGGAAAAACAGCAGTTAAAAGGTGTGTCAAAACTCCAATCATACTACCGGATGTGGTTTATCTACATACCCTGGACTAATCCGTTTGGTGACGTCAGTTTCTATCCTTATGCATGAAGATTACTGCTAGTATAAGTTCTAATGACGAATTCAATGTCCGTCGCTCCTATGGGGATATCGAATTCGTCATGTGGCTCTTAGTCCACGTGTAATTATCTCGTGTTAATACTCAATTTCTCGCCGTTAAGATGATATTAGTTTCATCATCTGTTATATTTATATAGTTCTTTGCAAAGTGGATACTACTGACCAGGAGGTTCCTAGTGATATCCCCAGAGGAGCGTATGACTCATCGCAAGTTGCAGACCTAGTACGTTTTTTACATTTTAGAAGTGCTTAGTATAATCGTAAAAGCGGAACTAATAAGGCTGTATCAGGATGACGGACTCATCCTCATCCGTAATAGTAAGGGACCACTAACAGCGAAATAACGAAATAAAATTATCAGGGCCTTCAAATTCCTAGGGTTTATGATCAAGATTTTCTTTTGACTACGTAGATATTACCCTTAATCTTAAATATGAAACCTTTAAACCTTCCCATAAAGAGAACAAAATCCCCAACTATATTAATATCGGTTCTAACCACGCCAGTGGAATCCTAAGACAAATACCCACTACCGTTTGCACCAGGATTAGTAAACTATCGTCCAATGAAAAAGTCTTTAACAAGAATAAAGAATTATACGAAAAGGGACTCCAAACGCAAACACCATTATTAATACCGATACACAAAAAGTGGAATGTAAGTGAAAAAATAGGAAAAGAAAAACTCTTGGATTAACCCCCACCCACTTCTGCAAATTGTCAAGTATCAACATCGGACAGAACTTGCTAAGCTTAATTACTAAACACTTTAATAAAACAAAACCCCCTCTAAATAAGATATTCAAAAGGAAATCCGTCAAAATTAGCTACTTCTGCACTGATATGTACAAAATTATTAATTCCCATAACAATTACATTTTATTTAAATTACACTGGAAAAAAATTAACCTAACATGAAAACCCCCTGTTTTGTAGAATTAAGCAAAAACTGCCCAGTAGAGGGCAAGTGCAGATCCACTAGGGTAGTATACCAGGCAACCATTACCCCTTAAGAAAATACGGCAAACCATAATATTTACATCAGCATTTCTGCAGGAGAATTTAAAAAGAGAATCAATACACATAGACATTCATTCAACAAACCCAAATTAAAAAAAAACAAACAAAACAACCCTTTCGAAAGAATTTTGGGAATTGAAAGAAAAGGGTCTAAATGCTCAAATTAATTTGAAAATTCTAGGTTTTGCCAACACCCCCAATAGTTTTAGTTTTAGGGATAGGTGCAAGCTATGTTTAGAAGAGAAAATCCGTACAATAAAATACCAATGCAAACTATTAAATCAATGGAGAGAACTAATCACGAAATGCAGACATAGAAATAAATTCTTAATTACATAATTATACATGTGCATATATGTGGGGTGTATGTCTACGTATAGTAGCATATATGCATGAACATGTAAATGTTCACATATGTATGTATAAGGATATGTACACATTATAAGTGTGCTGGACAGCATGATTTGTTTCATTGGGTGCTCTGGTGTTACCCACAATCTATACATCTATAAATCAACTAATTTACATTAATCTTAACGGGCTTAAGTTTAAATCCCCATTACTCATTAATAATATTGGAAACCTGTAGTACAAAAACTATTTATTGCAAATCCCAGGAAACACACATCGGTTTTTTTCATAAAAAAACACCACATGGTAAGAAATGATATTAAACCACAAACGAGTCCTGGCTACAACACAGTTGGAACTGGGATTAAACTACAAACAATTCCTGGCCATAAATAAACGCCAAGCTCAGACCGCTTCCCCCGGGATAAGATAACTTACGCCCCCCGACAATCGCTAAGAAAACCCACTCTCATTAACAAAGCGTTTACCAGAGGAGGACAAACATTGAAAATAAAACAATGCTCCAGCACAGACACTTAGGGACTGATGATAGCCGTGTACAGAACGCGTATGTTGAGGTAATTTTTGGTCTTTTGCTGTAATATATATATATATATATATATATATATATATATATATATATATATATATATATATATATATATATGTGTGTGTGTGTGTGTGTGTGTGTGAAGCCAAATGTTCTACCCTGAATTTCTTCCAAAATCACCTTAAAATGTGATATACAGAGTGTCCCCGAAAATTTGACATCATTTCGCAGGCCAATAATTTTGGCAATTCTTATTGAAAAAACCACAAATGTTCGCAGAATGTATAGAAAGAGATAAAGATGTTATATTTAATGGCAGAATACGCGCATGTCTAAATGAAAATCTGCCAGATAGATGGATTGAATGTGGTGGAGATGAAGACAGTTATCTGATGAAATGGCCGCCGCGGTCACCGATCCTGTCCCCGTTTGATTTCTTTTTATGTGGATATAAGAGACTGGTCTGTGTCACCGGCCTCTTCCTGTTAGCATTGGTGAACTCAAGCAAAGACTCACTCCCGAAATAGATAATGTTACCGGACACATGCTACAGCGTGTTTGGCAAGAGCTTAACTATCGACTTGACGTGTGCCGTGGCACATATTGAACGCTTATGTAATCAGTCCCATATTAAACATATGATGTTCAACGTGTAAACTGCCCGATTTCATTGAGCTAGACTTATTAGTTTTCAAGATAATTTCTTTTAAAATGATGTCAATATTTTTTAGGACACCCTGTATATTTAAGTGAATGTTTATCTGGTTTTATTTTTCATTCTTTCTCCAAACTCTTCTTACTACCAAAAAGATCTAATTTGGTTTTGTCTTTCTACAATACAATTTTGCTAAATTATGAATATTTTGTATGAGAAACATTATATTTTGTTTTCACCGGTAAAATCTCAGTAGACCTCCTGCGATTAAGAAAAGGGCTGGGAGATTTGATTAAGGTTAGGGGAATCATGAATAGAGAACAATGTCATTTGATTTTGCAAAGACATCTTATAACATCTGGCTTACGCATGACTGTAAAAAGATTCACCGTTTAAGAAGACAACAATGCTTTTCAAAATTATGTCAAAATAACCGAGGATCTGAAAAGAGGGAAAAAAATCTGGAAATTATAACATGACTACCTCAGTCTCCTGACATCTCTTCCATTTAATTAGTATGCGACGAACTAGATTTGAGAGTTCGAACAGAATGTTTTTTTTTTCGTTCTTGGAGAATTCTTGGAAGGTTTAGGCATCTACTGTTTTTCAAAACTGTTCCAAATTCTAATAATTTCTATAGCAGTAACTAGGGCAGCTACTAACTATATCATGGAAAAAAAATATGATACTGTTGAATAATACTTTTCTATAGTTATTTTTGCCAAAATAAAAATCAAATACATTGAGTTATTCAAATTGTAACTGTTACGTAAAAAATACAAAATAACTCATTTTAATATGTTTTTTTTTTTAAGATATGTTGGTTGGCCACAAAATTTTTACTATAAGATATATACATTCGGTATACACACTCATATAACGAAATGTTTAGCAATAAGGACAGAAGTTTCTCAATTTATTTGAGAAAAATTTTCCCAGAAATAATCCACTTAATAAGATTTTTAATAAAAATACACTTAAATTAAGCTATAGCTCTACAGATAATCTTGAAAATTTAATAAAAACATAATAAAATTTTAAATCAACGCTTAAACCTAAGTAACAATCGCCATTCCAAAGCAGAAAACAATAATGATAGCAATTTATATAAATGTAGAAATCCTAACGCCTGCCCACTACCAAATAAGTGTCAAACAGATTCTATTTCATCTCGAGAAAATCCAACAGTTAAAAAATTATATTGGCTGTACTAAAAATTCCTTTAAAACGAGGTGGTATCAACACATATTATCTTTTAACTACAATGCCTACCTCAACAGAACGCTCCTTTCTAAATATTTTG
Source organism: Acanthosepion lycidas (assembly GCA_963932145.1). Taxonomy (NCBI): domain Eukaryota; kingdom Metazoa; phylum Mollusca; class Cephalopoda; order Sepiida; family Sepiidae; genus Acanthosepion; species Acanthosepion lycidas. The sequence continues at coordinate 57,047,867 of OZ010597.1, read as the reverse complement.
GCACTTAACAGAAGTTAAAAAACAACTACGGTAAAATAGAAAAAAAAAACTAGAGGTTGTAAATCCTTACATGATCTTTGTTCCCTGTGTTTACAAGAAAAAATGCATATTATGAAGTTTCCTAGCAATAAAGTCCTGTTAAACCAAAGGAATGAATAAACCGTGTTATGCCGGCATTGTCTACCCTTTGCGTTAAAATATAATTAAAAGAATTTTTCATAAATAATTACGCATTACAATTACATAGTCATTATTTTATTAGTATATAAGGGACCACCCACTATTTATTTGATTTATTCAACTTTAATATTCCCATGATTTTGAGTCTATTTGGTATATAGATCGTATATAGATGATCCATATTTTTAACTTTACATACTGGCCCATTTAAGAAGATTCCTGACTATATAATCTTTTATTTTTTTTAAAATTTGTTTCTGAGAACTTGTCTACTTCAACAAATCTGAACTACACACTTAATGCATTTGGCGCTGATATGTCTAAGCACTAGTTTATCTTTCCATGCACAAATAATACACCATCTCCATTGTCTGAACTTATTTTTCTATTTTAGCTTAGATCTGACTGTTAATTGTTTATTCTAGAGATACCCACAAATATATTATTAATTCTGACCATCTGCCCCGCTTTATTACAATTTACCTACCATTCAAGAACAATAACAATTCTGAGACATAAAAGCTTTTGTGTAGCAATTTAAAATGATTTATTGCAATATATTATAAAGAAATAATAATAATATTGACAACAACAATAACAACAATAATAATAATAATATATGTATGTATGTATGTGTGTATGTATTTATGTATGTCCATTTGTCAGGAATGAAACTTCCTGATGTTATCGGAATGGATCGAGGTCGATCCTAGAATGTGTTACCTTTGAAAAGTGCCTGAAAACCATACCGCAGGTTGGCCTAAGGGTTTTGAGTGGAATTCGGTAGACGGAATTCTTGAGAGCCGTCGATAGCTGTGCTAGCACAAATCCACAGGCCATCGTTGCCGAGGGCTTGAGCGTGGTGGCCTTGTTGAAACTGTTCATCACGCTAGATAAAACGCTCTCTCCCAGAAACTGCTCAGCAGGTAGGCTCTGTGGGTGTAGAGCAAACACAAATGTGCCTAAGCGAACGTCTGCAATAGGTATTTCTAGCTGCCCTAATAGACGGGTGTCCTCCAATACGAGTTGCCAGCTATTATTATTTTGTATGTATAAATTGTAAGTATTATTATTATTGTCTTAATGAATTTAGAATTTCATACTGCCAGAATTGTGTGTGTGTGTATATATATATATATATATATATATATATATATATATATATATATATATATATATATATATATATATATATATATATAAAGGGTGTTGAGAGAGAGAGAGTAAGGGAGAGAAAGAGGGAGCACATTTTATTTATGCTTATAGAGAGGAATTAATAAGCTACCCAGATGCGAATACCATGAATTTTACAAAGATTGAATGCACCGTTATTTAATTTTTTTTTTATTTTACAATAATGAAAATGAAAAAGTAATTACAAAAAAAAAAATCCCTTTCTCTTGCATTGGCTTTCAAATGTAATTCTGACAATTCATCTTTGGCACAACCAAACAATTTCCGCTTATTTTCCGGTTTCCAGTTTATATTAAAAAATATTTCAACGGAAAGTTAATTTTTACTTTACGAACACGGAAACGCATTTGTAACCAAAAGAAGGCTAGCCATAATTTTGCTGGCTTTTTTCGAAATACATTTGGAAATATCAAGGAATTATATTCGGACACCGAGGAAATGAAATGACTTTGCTTGTAGCAATGTCAGTCATCGAATTTCTGCATCAACAATTTATACGAAGTGAGTTCAAACAGTTTGTTACCCTTGGGAATAAAATAATTTTGTACATTTCGCAAATTTTATTTAATCACCCTCAAAATATCAGGTCATCCCATAAGTTCTGTCCGAAGTGACCAAATGTTACATTTAATTACAGATTCAATCAACAATTTATTTTCCCTGATTATCTATGACTTCCTTCCATCTATTAACAAGCTTACTAATTCCATTACTGTAAAATTCTGTTGGCTTTGATTCGAAGAACTCACAAATGTCAGTTTTAACATCTTCCTGTGTTACAAAAGCTGTTTCTTCCAAATGATCCTGTAAGCTACGGAACAAATGGTAGTCTGAACGAGCAAGATCGGGAGAATAAGGTGGATGAGGAATTTACTCCCAACCAATTTCTTCGATCTTTTGTGACGTGATTCTTGCTGTGTGGGGTTGCGCATCACCTATTTTCGATTCACTAGAGCAGGTCTTTTTCCCTCAAAACTTGGTTTAAACGCTCTAATTGCTGACATTATATTTGAGCATTAATTGTTGCATTAGGTGGTAAGAATTAAAAGTGGATTATTCCTTGGCTATCCCACCAGATTGAAAGAAGAACCTTTTGCCCATGAAGTTCCCTTCTCGGCTGTGGCTGGGGTCCTTCCCCATTACCAAGCCACTGTCTACGACGTTTAACATTTCGATAAAAGATCCATTTTTCGTCGCCCGTCACAAGTCTATCCAAAAAAGGTGAAACAAGATGGCGAGAATGGAGTGAAGAGCAGATGTCAACTCGGGATTTGAGGTTGTTTTCAGACAATTCATGAGGCATCCATTTTCCAAGTTTAGGAACTTTTCCACGTTGTTGAAGATGACGATGAACAGTTGTATGGTTTGAACTGAGAACCACTGACAATTTCTCAACTGATAAAGCAGGATTTTCTTCGAGGGCTGCTTCAAGAAGCTTTTCATCAAACTTACCTGGACACGTTCGGTTCGATTTTCATCTTCAAGGATGAAATCTCCACCTCTGAATTTTACAAAGCATCTTCTGCAAGTTCTTTCATTCACACATTCCTCTCCATAAACTGAGTGAATGTTTCTAGCCGCTTCGCCTGCTGATTTTCCTTTCTTGAACTCATAAAGCATTACGTGCCTCGATTCTTGGGTACTTCTATGTTAGCAGGTTTTCAATCAAACAAAATTTAATTTTATTGTTCTCTGAAATAAAAGATGATCAGTTTAAATGCATCTAAACATAAAAATAATGTTCAGCTCCATTAGATATTATAAAATACTCTTTAAATTTCGTTCATTTTAACAACAATTTAAAATTCGGACAGAACTTATGGGATGACCTGATACTGCCATTCATAGTTCACTCACTACTAGCATATTTACTGAAAACAGTAAACTATAGATAAAATCGAGACCAGTTACCAACTTGCCCCACTTCTAAAACATCCTAGTATTTCCATGAGCACCAAGGCGAATCTCATCAATGACATTTTCCTACCAACGTTGATATATCAGTGCCAGACATGGCCTCTAGCGAAAACCCTTGAGAGAAAACTGATCACTTTTGCGATGAAATGCCTGAGGAAAGCAGCAAACAAGACAAAGCGTGACAAGATCAGGAATGAGTTAATGATATGGTAGGAGCAATACCAATCATACAAGATATCAAACAACGGAGGATCAAGTGCTTCGGACACCACACTCGTATGCCTATCAACCAACTATCCCTTCGAGCATACACGCTCAGGTACAATGGCTGAAGAGCAAGAAGCAGACCAAGATGACGCTGAAGCGACTCGGTGGTAGACACTCTCAGAGTCTACTGGATATCTCTCCTCCAGGCCACTTGCCTTGCCGCTCACAGACGATTGTGTCTCCCTGCGACACTTAACAACACAGGCGGAAAGGAAAACTAAACTAAACATTACTCTCAATGGTTCTGCCACTGCTTGTAACAACTCTGGAAGGCCTTCTCTCGAATACTATGTGGCTTTGCCGTCTCTTTTCTCCTAATTTCTTCTCGCGACTCAAATCGCTTCTCTATAAGCGTGGTTTTCAGTTCAGTGAAGAGCCAGATATCACATGGTGCCAATAATAGAGCAAGGATCCTGTCAACAAGTGATCTCCGAAAAGCTTCGGATGCGCCAGTCGTCTGTTAAAATAGAATGCCCTGATGCTGTGCATATTCCCTCTTCGTGAGTAATTTCCTGGATTGTTAAACGACGGTCTTCCCTGGCAATGTGTCAAAATTTCTAAATCCTTCCGGCTCATGGATGGCCTGAATAGGCATGCCTAGCTCTCCACTCAGATGTGGCGATGTTTGAAGCGGTTGTAACATTACTTGTTCTGAGTCTTACCCATGCCATGATCACCAATGTCTTACTGAATCTTTAGGATGGTTTGAACTTGGGTATCGCCAAGCTTTTGGCAAAATCTTATTCAATATTTCTGTTTGATGTGGTCGGTCTTCTTGCGTGAAACCTAACATCTGACGAACGCGCATTACATGTCTGTACTCTAGGCGTAACAGCCGGTGAAAGACGCGTCCTACTGGCGCGATGATTTTCACGCATGTCGAAGAAAGATAGTGGCAACTCCCACCCAAAGAAGTTTACCCGCACAGATATTTTTTAATGTACATTAAAGTTACCATGGAAAATGTTGGGGAATGCATTCTTGTTCTTTGTCCGCTGTATGTTCAGGACGTTGGCGACAATGGATCTCCACTAGGAGGCTTAGAGAATATGACACTCACAGGAGATATGGAAGGCAAGACAGTAATATCGAATGAGCTACGTTAAGATTTTATGCAAATGGATGAAATAACAGGTTTTGTTAGCGAAAGGGAGCCGGAATTCTCAGAGTTGCGAAGGATAGGAGTGTCGGGATAATCTATGTCCTGGAGGGACAAGGTTCATAAAATAATAAGATTGCATGTTAATCGCCATTCATTTTCAATTTGGGCATAGGACGAAAGCCATTTGCCAGCGAGATAGAATTCGACTGGTTCAACAGAAGAGATTACAGTCCAAATCACGCTGAAACGCAGGTTCTGGCTTAGTCACCGAAGTTAAGTAGTGTCTATCCCGATCGATAATTAGATGGGGACATTGTATACTCTAAAAGAAAACCCATTATCCCATCTATGTTTCAGCTTGCTCTGTGTGGTCACGCATTGTCCTGATGAAAGATCACCTCTTTTCGATTCACTAGAGCAGGTCTTTATTTCCTCAAAGGAATAAGCCTAAAATGAAAAGAAAAGAAAAAACGAATCTATCGATAAAAGACAATTCCGCTATTCACAACACAACAGAACTGATGACCAAAGGTAAACATCATAGAGAAAGACGATAACGTTAAGTAGACAGGATGTAAAGCAAAGGGAAACGATGTTTAATCTTAAGTAACGAGCTTTTTTAAACGGGTCGTATGATAGTGACTGGGAGGAATAGAACTGGCTTAGATCTATAAAGGATATGATTATTTATAATAGTTACATGATTCGGACATTGCCCTCCATCTTTATTGGCATATTCACGACGTTTCGACCGTTGTACTCTAGAGTATATATACGTCGAAATTTCGAACCAAACCATTTTGTCTAGTCCAAGTATACAGAGAGTTCTAGTTCCACATGCCATGCCTTTTCTGGATATCTCAGTTTCAGTTAATTCCCTTTAGTAACTGAAATCTCCAAGTTTCATCCCCTCTACTGTGACCAAGGAATGAATTCACAGGTCTTTTAGATCAAGTCACGTTTTGGATTACTCAACCAACGCCATGTGGATAAAAGAATTTGTTAAGCAATTCAGAAAGTGACTTATTCAACAAAGTAGTTATTAGTTGAATCTAACACGCATGGGCTAAAAAA
>OZ010597.1:57004633-57037133 GCA_963932145.1 Acanthosepion lycidas | reverse complement strand
CATTGATCGCAGGAAACACGAGTATATACCTAATAGTTTAGATATTTCTAAAGAAGTGTGGGACCATGCTTAACAACTATATGAGGTGTACAATTCAGAACATATTTAAGAATATATATATATATATATATATATATATATATATATATATATATATATATATATATATATATATATATATATATATATATGTATTAATGAATATCAAACACTTAAGATAACATAGGTAATAACCTTTCATGAATGATATAAAAGTAGCTTCCAATCTTCCAGACGTGCAAACATAATATAAACGGGAAAATTACTGCAGGTTAATTTCAAGAGATACATATATCGTATTAAGGAAGAGGTATAAAATGAAAGAGACGGGAAGATTCAAATTTATGAATATGTAATGGTGGAGGAGGGGAAGAAAAAAAAAGAGGAAGAAGACCAGAAGATTTATTCTCAGCAGATTTTAAGGTTTGAAGTGACTTGATTTAATATGATTGAGAGGTTGAAGGAACATATTAACTCAGTGGGAGTTATGACACATTAAACTAAGAAACCCTGTTTGTGCCTGGCTAAGAATCTGACACTATTTACATTATTCGGACTATTCTACTCATCGTTGTTGCCATATTTATCACAACGTTTCGGCCGTTGAACGCACAGTCCTTCTTCAGGTGGTTGGAATGTCGAACTGAACCCTTTATTTCGATCGGTGGAGTAGACTGCTCTAGTTCCCCGTGTTAGTAATCTGACGTATATATATTTATATATTCAATTCAACAAATTAATTAATTAATATTTTAGCTCTGTCTCCGATATAGTGCTCTCCTTGGATCTTTATCCTCTTGATAATTCCATACGGATATACAATTATATATATATATATATATATATATATATATATATATATATATATATATATATATATATATATATAGTCATCCACAGACGGACTATTACAGCTCATCAGCGTGGTTAGATATCCGGTTGCCTCTAGGTAGGATAGAAAACCGACTGAATTATTGTCAGTCGGAGATTTTACCCTTAAGCCGTTGGCGCACAAATAAACCGCACACGTAGTTTTTATATTAATAAAGCTGTGCTTGATGTAATAAAACAGCGCTATTATCAATATATATATATATATATATATATATATATATATATATATATATATATATATATATATATATATATATATATATATATATATAACCCCTCATTGGACAGCACGACAAGGATAATATATATATATATATATATATATATATATATATATATATATATATATATATATATATATATATATACTAGCAGCATGGACCAGCTTTGCCCGTGCTTGATTCAAAAATCGGACGACTCATACAGCAATCGCTATCACTTGACTTAAAATATTTTTGCTCTTCCTTGCCTTTAAACGAGTACCCTTTGCCGTACAGATGTTGCTAGATGGCTTACTTCTTGCCTATTTCACACTGCACTTTTTTCTAAGCTCTATACTAAACATTAAATCTGTTACCAAAAAAGAACTAAACAAAATGAACACAAAAGTATCAGCTTTAAAAAAGGACTCCTAACTGGAAAAACCGAATGAAAAAAGAATGTTAACAACAAATACTTTTTCACACCCAAACCCAATTGGAGTAAAGTGCCATGCAGATTTAAATTTTTCCCACTTGTGACGAATGTAGCTATCGATTTTTTGCATGCTAGTTAACATTCATGTCAGTCAGCTGTTGGCTCTCACGCTAGCCAATAGAATCTTCCTGCCTATTCGTGGTAGCCAACTATAGTCTCTCACTCTGGCCAGTGCAAAATTGTCGCAAAGTACATGAAAACTGCCGTAGAAGAATGAAAAAATCGAGTATTTCCACTATCGAGGTGATTTGGGAAATGCAAAGTCGATCTTGGCCTTCCCGCTAACTTGGAGCATGTGCATGTAAATTTTGGTGCAAATCCGTCGCAAATTACGGCCGTGCATTCGTTACACACCAACAAACATCGCGCCTTTTATAAATATACATATATATATATATGTGTGTGTGGGGGGGATAAATATAAATAAATATATTATATATATAATAAATTATATATTATATGAGCGGTATTTATTAGAATCAGAGATAATCTCCAAATGTAGGCATGAGAACAAGTACCTATTATACGAATTAATACCAAACGAATAAAGAATAAAAAAGACAAACCACCAACAATCATAATTTAATTCAAGCTACCATCGCAATAATTACATTTATCGTTATCTCTATTATCATTGCACCATTATTAGTAACCACTTCTCCCACTTTACAATAACTATTAACTACTAATATTACCATTACCACAAAAACCCAACACGATTACTACCACATCACATCTACTATTAACATATAAATCCACTATAATTATTAACGTAAATTACTCCCCCCAGCATATTTAATACCACCAAGTAAAAACCAATAAGATCAGAGATAATTTCCAAATGTAGGCATGAGAATAAATACCTATTGCCAGGATATATATATATATATATATATATATATATATATATATATATATATATATATATATATATATATATATATATATATATATATATATATATATATATATATATATATATATCTTTTTATTATATCCTTACTCTGTCCTGGACATTGAGTTCTACCTTCATTCTATCCTCTCGGAATTTTTTATTCTAAAAATATACATGTGTATATATACATCTGTGGATTTTGCATATATATGTATATTTACCACTAATATTATCTATATATATATATATATATATATATATATATATATATATATATATATTTATGAATAAAAATGACAATAGGAAAACTGGTAATTGCTGACACGTTTCGTCCGATGTGAACTTTACCAAAGCAAAATACGAAAAGGAAATTAAATGAACAAAGTAACTAATAAAACAAAAACAGAATGTACCTAGCAACTGGAATGTAGATATAATGACAATATTCTCCACACGTGACAATTACTGACGCTATTTTTCAGTTAAAAATATGAAAATAGCGTTTCTCTACATTCCAGTTGCTAGGTACATTCTGTTTTTGTTTTTATTAGTTACTTTGTTCATTTAATTTCCTTTTCGTATTTTGCTTTGATAAAGTCCACATTGGACGAAACGCGTCAGCAATTACCAGTTTTCCTATTGTCATTTTTATTCATAAATATTGTCTCTCTACTGGTTAATTCGGAGAAATTTTCATATATATATATATATATAAAATAAAATAAAATAAAACACCAACAATCACTCTTTAGTTCAAGCTAGCACCACAATAATTACATTTATTGTTTTTATTATTCTCTCACCACCATTACTAATCACTTCTACCAATTTACAATAACTATTAGCCACTTATATTATCATTGTCATCAACCCCCTTACAAATTACTATCATATCACATCTACTATTATCATATAAACCCGTCATAATTATTAACGTAAACTACCCCCTCCCCAGTATATTTAATACCACCATAGAAATAACCAATAAGGAATACAAACTGAAATTTCTACCAGTCACATACACACAGTCATCAAAAAAAACTAAAAAAAATCAAGCTAATAAACAGCTTTAAAATAAGAACAATTTTTTTAAAAATAATAAATAAAAATTATAGCAATTTTCAACTATCATAATTTTACACAGAATACCCATTATCAGGATTTATAACAAAATAAATTAATATATATAACAAAATAAAATAAAACACCAACAATCACTTTTTAGTTCAAGCTAGCACCACAATAATTACATTTATTGTTTTTATCATTCTCCCACCACCATTACTAATCACTTCTACCAATTTACAATGACTATTAGCTACACATATTATCATTGTCACCTATCCCCTGACAACATTACTATCACATCACATCTACTATTATCATATAGACCCGCTATAATTATTAACGTAAACTACCCCCTCCCCCAGCATAATAAATACCACCATATAAAAAAAAAACAATAAGGATTACAAACCGAAATTTCTACCAGTTACATATACACAGTCATCAAAAACAAGCAAATAACCAGCTTTAAAAAAAATAACAAATAAACCCTTTCTTTTTTAAAAATTAAAAATAAAAATAATAGAAATTTTTACCTATCATAATTTTACACAAACCCCACCACACGTATATACATACATGCGAGGAAATATTATTCAGCGGAAAAATAAAATATGACCTGTATACATTCACGAGAAATTTTCGCTACACTTTCAATCTTTGAATTTCAACATCCAAATGCGTATGCTATACATACGCATTTCATATGGTTTCATGTGTAATCGTCTCTTTAACACATGCCAGACAGAGGTATGAGGGATGACAAGCTGAAGACTTGCTCGACGTACGGACTTACGTGGGCTGCTCTCAAATGCATCATGAATCCTCTCCACTTGCTCCTCTGTAACACGTGGTCTTCCAGGACTCTTTCCTTTGCACAGGCACCCACTCTCTTTAAACTGTTTAACCCACCGTCGAATGCTCTCACACAACACCACCCATATACATACATATGTCATAGTCTGGTTAAGTGTCAATGGATATGTATTTATTTTTTTAATTTTTTTTTTTTTTCCTGAACGGGTTTTGTGTATACAAAAAAAACTCTGTGTGTGTGTGTGTGTGTGTGCGCGCGCGCAGAGATATTTATAAACAAATCTCTGAAGTGGACAGAAAAATACCGTACCACAAAACTGACGTATATCGAAACTGCTCGATGCAGATGCCTTGAAAAAGAACATGCAGTGCAAATAAATACAGAGTGTTTCAAAAAGAATACGTCAAAATCATTACGCTGTTTTTTCAGGTCTATAGCATTGTAGTGGACTGAATCAGTGGTTATTTGATAGAGTACTTATCAAAGTTTGATTAGGTGTCAGTTTCACCGCTTCTGGTGCAGCTGAATTGTGGGAAGATCAATCAAAATGGCGACTCCTCAGCAGAAAGCATTATGCGTGCTTGAGTTCGCGAAACCAAACGCCATTTTCACGGTGCAGCGTGCTTTCAGAACAGAGTTCGGCATTGATCCGCCCCATCGTGAGAGCATTCGACGGTGGGTTAAACAGTTTAAAGAGGGTGGGTGCCTGTGCAAAGGAAAGAGTCCTGGAAGACCACGTGTTACAGAGGAGCAAGTGGAGAGGATTCATGATGCATTTGAGAGCAGCCCACGTAAGTCCGTACCTCGAGCAAGTCTTCAGCTTGTCATCCCTCATACCTCTGTCTGGCATGTGTTAAAGAGACGATTACACATGAAACCATACAAACTAAGCTTCGTCCAAGCACTTACTAATTATGACAAGGTGATGCGGAGGACATTCTGTGAGTCAATGCTGGAGATGGAGGAAGGTGATGAAACTCTCTTTTCACGTTTAGTTTTTAGTGACGAAGCGAATTTCCATTTGAGAGGGACAGTCAATCGTCACAATGTGTGCATTTGGGGAACAGAGCACACAAAACTGGCTATTCACTTTACTGCAAGCAGATTCGAATGACTTCATTTTTCAGCAAGATGGAGCACCACCCCATTGGTATCTCAGGGTTAGAGCTTATCTGTTTGAAAACATGCCTCAGCGATGGATTGGGAGGAGAGGTGCTAAATACCTTGCTCTCTGTGCTTGGCCTGCCAGATCCCCGGACCTCACTGTGTGTGACTTTTTCTTGTGGGGGTATGTTAAAGACCAAGTTTATGTTCCAGCACTTCCAGCAAGTATCGATGACTTGAAAGATCGAATAACAGCTGTAATCAACATGAGGCGCGTTTTGGAGGAATTCTCATATCGGCTTGATGTTGTTCACGCTGCCGGTGGTGGGCACATTGAGCACTTATAAAACATGAAATGAAACTTGTATGTGTTCATGCTAGAGGTTTGTAATTTTTTTCGTTTTTGACACATCACGTGATGATTTTGGCGTATTCTTTTTGAAACAGCCTGTATAATAAAGGAGAGAAAACACTTTATGTAACCGCACACGAAATTGGTTTAGATAGATAGATAGATAGATAGAACAGTTAAAAGAGATAGATAGATAGATAGATAGATAGAACAGTTAAAAGAGATAGATAGATAGATAAATATATAGATAAATTGATAGATAGATAGATAGAACAGTTAAAAGAGATAGATAGATAGATAGAACCCTTGAAAGAGATAGATAGATAGATAGATAGATAGATAGATAAATAGATAGATAGATAGATAGAACCCTTGAAAGAGATAGATAGATAGATAGATAGATAGAACAGTTAAAAGAGATAGATAGATAGATAGAACGGTTAAAAGAGATAGATAGATAGATAAATATATAGATAAATAGATAGATAGATAGAACAGTTAAAAGAGATAGATAGATAGATAGATAGAACCCTTGAAAGAGATAGATAGATAGATAGATAAATAGATAGATAGATAGAACCCTTGAAAGAGATAGATAGATAGATAGAACAGTTAAAAGAGATAGATAGATAGAACAGTTAAAAGAGATAGATAGATAAATATATAGATAAATACATAGATAGATAGAACAGTTAAAAGAGATAGATAGATAGATAGATAGAACCCTTGAAAGAGATAGATAGATAGATAGATAGATAGATAGATAAATAGATAGATAGATAGATAGAACCCTTGAAAGAGATAGATAGATAGATAGATAGATAGATAGATAGATAGATAGATATTTCAAACATTTGTATAGAAGGGACTTTTTATTTGAAATAGATGTTCCAATTTTAGTTATTTATTAAGAAGTATGCAATAAGGCTGGTCGATACATGTGTTGCGCGCTGTTCAATGAATAAACCTATAAGTATTGTATATATATATATATATATATATATATATATATATATATATATATATATATATATATATATATATATATATATATAAGAAGTGTTCGTTATAATATCGTTTAAAATAATATATTGATATACATACATATATATATATATATATATATATATATTTATGCATGCATATATATATATATATATATATATATATATATATATATGCATGCTTACATATATATGCACATAACTAAATATACATAGACAACAGAAATACATTTTACTTAATAGAAATAAATCCCATTTATCAATTTTAATGGGTGAAAAATGTATTCGTACAATGCAAGTTTCAAATTTTAAAACTTTTAAATTGCTTTAATATTCTAGATTATTCAAGCGTAACATTTTAGAAGGTTCCAATAACGTTGTCAGTAGTCATTTTTAGCCTAAAAAGTACAAAGAGAGCAATCTGTATTTTATATTTTTGTAAAAAGCTTTTCACTTTTTACACTTTTTTCAATTGACAAATTCGCAGAAAGAACTGATTGGTAAAAAAAAGTAATAGTTACGGGAAAATCTCAGACAACCCGAATATTCCATTTACTACCATTAAATCATTAATTGCAAGGTATAAAAAAAACTCAAAACTGTTGAATGTCAAAGAAGAACAGGTGTTGCCCTGAAGATTTCTTCTAGATCATCGAGGAAATCAATGCGCCAAATTAATCGTAATCTAAGGGCTACTCGTCAAGGGTTGTAGAATCATTTGCTTTCAGAAGGAATTTGTGTCACTCAACGGACAGTAAGTAATGAAATTTAAAAGAATAATCTGAAGTCACCCTCTCTTCGGAAAACTCCATTCTTATTGAAAAACACAGAGATGTCAAGTTGAAATTCTATCGTGAACATAAGGATAAGGAAACATTGTATTGGGAAAGAGTATTATGGAAAGATGAAAACAAAATGAAGTTGTTTGAACGTAATTCCAAAAATCATGTAAGGAGGAAAGACGGCGATGACTTCAAACGAAAGCTCACAGTTTTAACAGTGAAATTTTGTGGTGACAAAATCATGGTTTGGGGATGATTTTCTGCAAATGGTACTGGCAACATATCAATAGGCAGATGGTAGAATGAATGCGGCAGCATATCGAAATATTTTGGAAGGAAATTTAATGATTTCTGTTGAAAATCTTGGACTTCCGCCTGATTGGATCTTCCAACAAGATAATGGTCCTAAGCACACTGCAAAATGTACCAAAAACAGTTGAAATGCATAACTCAGATCACAGATTTAAACGTAATCTATGGCGTTATTTGAAATTTCAAATCCATCCGAGAGCTCCATTTAAATCCCGAACTTGAAGACCATATGCGAAGAAGAATGGAACCAAATAACAACTAAAACTTGCCAATTATTATTAAGAAGTGGTTGGTTGCTGTAGAAGTGAATAATGGAAATTCTACAAATGATTAAATGAAGTTTTGTATCCGTTATTGTACGAAAAAATTTTCAACCATTAAAATGGATAAGTGGGATTTATTTCTAGGACATCATTTTTTTCTGTTTTCTATTATTATATGTTTTCTATGGATCGGTCGGGTTTCGGTCCTTGCTTGGAGCATTCGGATGTCTAGTCGGACTGAGGAAGTGCTCAACAGTACTGACTGCGAATGACATATATATATATACTTATAATATTTTTCTCGGCATTTGGTAAATGTTTCAACTCTGTTATTTTACACTGAGCCCTAATATGTATATAAAATAAAGTGAATATTGATGTCAACACTCAGAGACGACAGATTGTTTCATGGTAGACGTAATCGTCAGAAAGAGGACTGCCTCTAGTATGAAGCCACTCGTCACGTCTGAATGTTGACTTTAATGTTGACTTTATATTTATATATGCTCTATCGTTGATATTGATCATTTTATCCTGTAAATATCGCACACCTTAAAACTATATTTCTTCATATATATATATATATATATATATATATATATATATATATATATAGAGAGAGAGAGAGAGAGAGAGAGAGAGATTGGATTTCTTTGCTTTTTGCTTCAATGCACTTTCGTGTAATTCGAAGATGTCTGATAATCCTGTCGGATTAAACCCTTTAATCTATTTCCATTATAGTGCGCATGCAGAGACCCGGAAACTCAAAATCCAAAGTGATTCGTCTCTAGATACATAGGTAACTCCCCTTTGCGCTGCAGGATTTCTCCTTCCGCCTTGTTTGTCCAGGGAATACAGGACCATTGAGAGTTATTCGAATAATGTGCACAGACGAAAATTCTGAAAACTTTGGAAATGTATGTTTATAAAACAGAAATTTAGAAGCGGGCGTTACCTTTTGACTATCCATGTTTACATTTTTGAAAATATTAAAAGACAATTTTGTGTAAGTCGTTATTATTATAGATTATTCGGAAGCTTTTGCTGAAATGCGTCATAATGAACTATTTGAATTGATAAGTAAGCTTAATTTATTTTGGAATTATTCAATAAACACGACTTTATTATAAAGGAGCCTAAGACAAAACGAATCCTCTTACCAGACCTATTTTATATGTCTATACATTGAAGTATCCTGAGAAAAATTCGAAGCTAAAGTATGAATAAATATTGGCGGTATCAATCTTAACAACATCGGTGATGCAAACGACACATTGTTGATAGAAAACATAGAACGAAAAATACGGGAAGTCCTATAGACGTTAGGGAAAGAAAGTGTGAAGAAAGGACTCAGCATCAATTTATATAAAAGCGGAATGTATGGTTGTCAGCACGTTATTTAAATTAAAAAAATGATAACACCACATTTACGCAATTAAAAAAAAATAACAGATGAAGGAAAATGCGACGCCAAAATTTGAAGGCGAATTCGTATAGCCAAATGTGTCTTCCAAATGCTAAGCAATGTATTTAGATACTGGAAAGTTTCAAGATATAGCGAGAGATTTTGATAAAAGCAATGGACTCAGGTCGTTTAACCTAAAGCATTCTCCCTGTGTCCATTTGACAGTGTTCCACAGTATTAAAATATGACATAGCTACCATTTAATTTAACCTTAAGAAGCAGCCATCTTGGCCACAGGCCATGAATTGAAAAATCCAAAAGTTGTTGCCTGTTTTACTGTAAAGAGTTTTTACAGTTGACTGTCGTAATTTACAAATAAAAAAATACGTACATGTTACCACAAGCAACCATTTAAGTTTGGAAGACTATGTCCATGGCTAATGTATCACCAAGTAATATATTATTATTATTATTATTATTATTATTATTATTATTATTATTATTATTATTATTAATAGCAGTAGTAGTAATAGTGATAATTTTTGTGTATCTTATGTTTCCTCCTTTGTATCCAGTAGATTCGTATCCAAACTATGGTCCTTAGTCCACATATGAGAATTGTCATTTGAATGAGAGTACTTTTCTTAGTATATTTGATGTCCCTAGTAAGGCGATCTTCTGGGCAACTACTATGTTGTACTTGGGTCACTGTTAGTACAATTGTCCATTGCTTTACTCACAAGGCCCAGAGCTCCGATTACTGTTAGTACAGTCTAAGTCTTCATTCTCCACATTTTAATCCCCATCATCAGTTCCTTGCATTGGGACAATTTCTTGATAATTTTCATGGATGTCTTTCCCTCAGATGGTACTGCTATGTAAATAAGCAGACACTTCCGAGATTTCTTGTCTTTTATGATAATATCACGTCTGTCGACTTTTATTTCCCTCTCAGTTTGAATTGGCACGTCCCAGATGACAGTTGCATCGTTATTCTGGGTATCACTGTTTGGTTGATGCTCATACCATTTCTCAGTGATTTCGATTTTGTGCTCCTTCAACTGCACATATGCCGCTTCCTTGTTATGTCTATGGGCATATTATTTGTTGCTACTTCCATACACCGTGAGATAATATTGTGGACAGTTTAATCATATTTCCCGTAGATCCTGCATTTCAGCTTACTTCCAAAGTCTATTATATGGCAATGATAAGATTTGTTTAAGAGGCTCTCGTCCTGATCTGCAATAATTAGGCCTTCTGACTTAGCTTTCAATCCGGGGCTTCACAGTCACCAATGTGTTTTCTATTGGTGACATCTAATTCTTTCGTCCCTTTTAGGTAGTTTCATTTGACCAAGTTCTTTGTTTTCTGTTTTACGCATAGTTGGTATCCACTTCGTTTTTGTCGGTAGGTTTTCATGTATATTAAGTTTTTCTTCCTTGAACAATGTTACATCTTTGTTGATGGATTGTAGTTGGTATTTTACTTTTCGTTGGAGAAGGTCACTGGTTTTGTGCGGTATGCTACCAATTCGATCGTTGTAGTTTTTTATATTTAGTTCAAGTTGGATTAGACCTCGGCTTCCTAAAGCTCTTGGTACGTACAGCCTATCAACATCTATTTTTAGGTAGTACATCCTCATTTGGGTAAGCATTTTTCTGATCTTGGCGTCTAATCTTTTAATGTCATTCAACTTCCATTTAATAATGTTGCAGCTGTATGTTACTACGTGCATAGATAATGTGTTGATAGCCTTCATTTTATTGGTCCCATTATGTTCGCTTATCAATATTATTATTATTATTATTATTATTATTATTATTATTATTCGATTTCTGCTACCAGGTCTACAGGAAGACCTAAGGCCGCTACGGCTAAATATCATAATTTGTTTTTCCAGCTTCCATAATGTTGTGGGGCTCTCCCCTTCTTAAATAAGATGGACTCATTCAAAGTATAGGCGGTTTCAAAGGATATATTTTTGGCAGAGCCTACGGGCTCGGAGAAACCCACGTTAAACTCGGCCTTGTGCCACATATATTGGGTGGGATATTAAATAACGAGTTACGTCGAGATACAGTCTCGACGTCTGTCGAACTCTCTGCTTTGCCAGAGAGGAACCCGGACGAAGCTTTGCCGAGGGGCAAGCTTTCGCCCGGGGAGGTAGACAGGCCCTGAACCCAACTAAGCTGGTTCAAAAGTTATATTTTTGACCGATCCTACGCGCTCGGAAAAAAACACTTTAAACTCGCCCCTTTGCCACATATATTCCTCGTGGGCGGAATATTACATACTGAGATACGTCGAGATACAGTCTCGACGTCTGTCGAAGTCTCTGCTTTGCCAGAGAGGAACCCGGACGAAGCCTTGCCGAAAGGCAAGATTTCTGATTTGGCAGAGAGGAACCCGGATGAAGCTTTGCCGAAGGGCAAAGTTTCGTCCGGGGTGGTCGACAGTTTCCGAACCCGGTTATGCGGGTTCAAAAGGGATAATTTTTGGCTGAGAATACGGGCTCGGAGAAACCCACTTTAAACTCGGCCTTGTGCCACATATATACCTCGTGAGTGGAATGTTAAATACTGAGATACGTGGAGATACGTGGAGACAGGTTGAGAGATACGGAGGCAGGCACAGGGTGTTCTCAGAGTGTTATACAAGAGTCCAGAGAGTGAGAGAGATGATTACGGCTTTACTTAGAGAGACTTGTACATATACTTTCTACTAACTCGCATTCCTGGACTACTAATCTTCACTGAAAGTGTGTATTCTTACGTTTAATACACTTATTTTTCTATCTCAATTACTGGCGTTGTTTATTTATTTGTACAGGATTCCATCTATGGAATCCACAGCACATAATATCCCTCGCGTTACATAGACAAAGTACTTATCAAGGAATTTTTTTTAGTTTTCTCAATCTGGGATTTCTAGGTTTTCCTTCAATGTGTTGTTGTGTTCCTCTTTTATTGTTACAAGGATGACAACTATTAGGTTGGTGTCTTTTTTTGATGTTCAACGTCAAAAGAAAAACGACATTATTTTGCACCAACCTAATAAATCTAGTGCTATTCTTGTTTTCAATTTTCATATTTTTTTTTTCTATTTCTATTTCCAGATCTTCATATTTCGATAGTTTTTAAAATTCCTTGCTTGCTGTGATACAATCCACTGAGGAAACCATATCAATTAGTAGGCAATGTTTTTTTTTTTCTTTTCGGTTTTTGACAATTGTGTCCAGCCTATTTTCTTCAATCTTCCTGTCTGTATAGATGGTGTAATTAAATAAAATTTGTGAGATCTTCTATTTCTGTAACCGGCAGTGGGTGATGTACATACCAGGGCTTATTAACATCTTTTAGAAAGTGTTTTGCACATTGTTCAGTTTAAGTACTGCCCCACTCTATCGTGACGATTTTTATATTCATTTGGCGCAAGTACAGAACATCCTAAGAATAGATGGTTTATAGTCTCCTGATATTTGTCAAACACCCTGCATTTTTGATCCACACTATTATGAATTATATTTGCCAGAAAGATTCTAGTGGAAATTTCTGGGCTTGCACTGTGAGAATAAAGCCTTTCGTTTCAGCCAAAAGCCCGTAACCATCGATGAATGTGAAATTTATAAACATTCGGCTTTATTATCACGATTTCGATACTGGCCATGCAGAGGGTTGTCTTGCCAGCGTTGTTTCATCTCTTCAAAAATTTATCCTTGGCTTTCATAATTTTCGCAGCAACATTTGGTTCTTAGGTTCTGTTTTGGTTTTCTACAGAGCCTACTAAATGCAAATCTCGTTTGTATTTACAAGCTTTATCATGATTGAATATTTTTCTTTACGTTTTCGTTTCGTTTACTAATTATTATCCATTACTTTGTTGTTTCCATCTATGTTAGTAAGCCAATAGTTTTTGTCTTCTATGAAAATTCTAGGTGAATAAGACCCTCTTCTACCATCTTTTACAAGAATGGGTAGACTATCGAATGTCTTCCGATAATCTAGTATTATTATTGTTGTTGGGCTTACATCAGCCTTTATACTTAGAAAAAAAACTTTCGTGTCTTAAAATCCATTCGGCAGATATCATTTAGAGTCCAGTTTAAGATCTTGAAACTATTAGGTTGGTGCAAAAATAATGTCGTTTTCTCACATATTTTACTATGTGAGAAAAAGACATTATTTTTGCAACAACTGGGATAACAAGTTTATAAATGGCCATAATTCTTTTATGAGAATTCACTTCAGTTTTTAATATCAGTAGCACTCTTCAAATTACTCTTTTCACGCTCTTTCTTCCATTTCTCTTTGGTGAATTCCTTCACTCTCATTTACACCGAGGGATTTATAATCCTCTTCTTCCTCTTAATCTTTGATTGTCACCCCGGGTTCTAAGCTAATAGAAGAGGTTTGTTGTAGTTGTCGTCGTAAAATTGTGGCTTAAGCACATTTATCCAAACCGTATTCCATTCCAATGTCATCACTGAAACATTGTATTGTTTCCAAGAGCCCTTCAGCCTACTGCCATTCCGAACATACGTCTTTACGTCATCGATTTAAATAGATGACTTAATTTCTTTTGAGATATTTTACAGCCATAATCTGTCCTGTTAAGTTCGCTGGTTAATGCTGTTAGTGATATACAAAATAGTTAGGGAGACAAATAGTCATTTTGAAATACTCCTCTGTTGAATTTTATTTCACCAGACTTATAGACTCGATTTACATGACCGAGTTGATATGTTATTTTCCATATCGACATTCTTTAATGAAACTGATGACGACGGATGACACCTTGTATATATGTAAACACATTAATAATGGGGTACACTACGATAATCTATTATTATTATTATTATTATTATTATTATTATTATTATTATTATTATTATTATTATATGTGGCATCATCTTACCAAAGAGTAATTTTAAGTGCCTAATTACCGATTCCCGTCCGGCGTCTATTAGTAAAACAGGACACTATAGGAGATATTTCTGGATATTTGGGACGTTTCATTTAGGAGAGGGTTTTGAGGATGGTATCTGCAGTTCAGTATAATGTATCACCGAAATGCTTATATGTCCAGCAATTTTACTCACATGATTTTAGCTACCCTTCTTTATCATACCCAATGCCCATATTGCAACATGAATTTTCTTAGCTTCAGCCTTCAGACCTTTTTGTTACTTCGATTTGCAGGTCCTCATAATTTAACATTTTTTGTAATCCTTTTTGAGAAACATTAGATTTACGAATTAGTTGACAGGTCCCTATTTCAAAATCTTTTATATCTATGACTTGTCTATTTGCATCAATTTTCCTATCTGTGAGAGTGGTAAATTCCACAGTATAGTTCATCACCAGTTGTGACATCGTTCAGTTGGTGATTGCCGCATGTTTCCCGGATGTTATGCAGTTCGAACAGACATGCCAATTGACATAACCCGTCAATTCTAATGATGTATTCTTTCTTAGCAAAGACCGATACTATGTTGCCTAAAATTTCATCAAATTTATGGGATAAGCGACAGGCAAGAATTATTCCATTATTGACTTTAGCCCCGAAAGAATTAGTTGGAAATTATTGGTCATGAGCTGCCATGATAAAGTCTTCTATATTCCCCTTAACATCACTGCTTCTAAGAAGTTCAGGGTTTTGGCGAACATCGATATTTGTTTCAGGCAGATGCTTTAGGTACTTGCCATATTATTATTATTATTATTTTTATTTTCTTTGATTTCTGGCGTTTACACATTTCTTTCCGGGTTCCGCTCAGGGACCTAAGTTTAGAAATGGCATCATGACATTTTCCACTGACAAAAAAAAAAAAAAAAATACATAGATAAAGCCCTTCATAAAGTGTGGGCTGTACTGGCCAGAACATTTTTTTGTATATCTTTGAGGCATGGACTTCCAGGAATCTCTTCAATTAGTCTACTGAAATCTTTTCCAACCAGTCCTAGGCCTCCAACTACAACAGGGATTGTTGATGTTCTCATACGCCACATTTTCGAGATTTCTATTTCAAGGTCCTTCTATTTTGACAGCTTTTATACATTGCAGTCAGCAGGGACTGCCATATCAATAAGGAGGCACTTTTTTTGTTTGTGGTATCTAATAACAATGCCTGGGCGGTTGGCTTTGTGTTCTGTCAGTGTGTATTGTGTAGTCCCATAGAATTGTAACAGATCCTACCTATCACCGTTTATTATTATTATTATTATTATTATTATTATTATTATTATTATTTATTTATTTATTTTACTTCCTTGGATTTCTGTTCAGTACACATTTCTTTCCGGATCCTGCCCAGCGACCTAAAATCAGAAATAAATCATGATATTTTCCACTTACAAATTAAGAAAAAATACACATACACATATTTTAGATAGACCTTCGTAAGATGTGGACTGTATTCGTACAGACATTTTTTAATTTTTTTAAGGCATGGACTTCCAGGAATCCCTTCAATGAGTCTACTGGGATCAGTTCTAACCAATCCGAGAGCTCCAACTACAACAGGTATTTTGATGTTCTCATGTGCCACATTTTTGTGTGCATGTTGTTGTTGTTGTGGTTATTATTATTATTATTATTATTATTATTATTATTATTATTATTATTATTATTATTATTCCATTTGATTTCGAACCAGAGACATAAGGTTAGAATCCGCTTCATTACATATTCCAGTAATCACTTTTTGTAAAAAAAATCCAAGTTCACTTACATTTTACATACATAAAGTGAGTGTAATACGTGAGCTGTACTTGTGGGTACAATTCGTTGTATTTGTTTAAGGCGTGGCCTACCAGGTATCCCCTTAATGTTTCTATCGGAAACCGTTCCAATCAATCCGAGGGCTCCAACTACACCTTATATGTCATATGCTTGTGAGTTCCATATCAAGATCCTTGTATTTTTTATAGTTTTTGAAGATTTTCAAAGATATATTACAATCTTCAGGGACTGCCAAATCAATAAGAATTCACATTCTGTTCTTGTGGTCTTTGTGCAAGATGTCTGCACGATTAGTTTTGATTGTTCTGTTTCAGTCTATTGTAAAGTGCCATAAAATTGTTACACATCACTGTAACGGGGTCTGGGTGATGTTCATACCAGTTTCTTTAATTTTCTTCCCCGGAAAAGTGTCATATTTTTCCAGTGAAGATATTTATGTTCTTTGTCGTGTTGCGTTTTATATTCAGTGGGTGCTAACACAGTTCAACCTTATACAAGATGATCAATTGTTTCTGGATAATCCTCACAGAATATGCATTTCTGGTTGTTGTAACCATGTATATGGTTAAAAAAAAAATTAAAAAAAAAAGACGTTTCAGATATATCGTGTATTGAACAGTAAATACAAAAGAAGAGTATTACACGACTTGGTCAGTTGACCAGCGTACAATCTATATTACTGTTAACATTTACCATCCCGCCACAAGAGATGTATGTGGCACAAGGCCGAGTTTATCGTGCGTTCTCCGCGCCCGTAGGCTCGGCCAAAAAATATTCCCTTAGAAGCCGCATAAACGGGACAGGGACTGTCTACCTCCCCGGACGAAACTTTGCCCTGCGGCAAAGTCTCGTCCGGGTTCTTCTCTGCCGAGGCAGAGTTTGACAGTTACGAACAGTCTGGTCGACTGATAATATTTAACAGCCCCCACCCGACCATGAGGGATGTATGTGGCACAAGGCCGAGTTTACCGTAGGTTCTCCGAGCGCGTAGGCTCGGCCAAAAATATTCCTTAGAAGCCGCATAAACGGGTTCAGGGTTTGTCTACCTCCCCGGACGAAAGTTTGCCCTTCGGCGAAGCCTCGTCCGGGTTCCTCTCTATCGAGGCAGAGAGTTCGACAGAAATGAACAGTCTGGTTGACTGATCCCCCGAGGCTTACATCCTACTAATTTTATACTAAGTGGAAGAGTCCAGAGCTGACTCATTAGAGTGAGTACACCACATCAGTTTACTTGGTAATTTCTATTTAGAAAGCATTGCTCCTGTACAGGAAGAATAAAACCATCGGTTTTAGCCTTCAAACCTGCACTAAGTTACCACTGATGGTTATGTGGTTTGTCTTCATCAGTTTGTTTGATACCATCAGATTACTGACCGTGAAGAGAATTTTCGTGCCATCGTTTCTGAATTTGATCGGATGCATTTGCTTTTGCAGTCTGTTTAAGATTATTTTTTTTTAGCTTCAGTCGGTGTATTGTGTTTACTTGTATATCTGCACCGATTTGAAACGCCATTCTGAACTTGTTGACTTCATATTTTTTACTGAATAAAGTCGCTTACTATTTTCATGTTCTTTGACGCCGATCATCATCTAGTCTTCTATAGATTCCATGTATCTTTGAAGGCCAATTATTGTAGTTTTCTCAGACCGTTCTAGTTTATCTAATCATCTACCTCCTGATATGGGCATATACTGACGATCAACATCAGCTTTGAGATGGTGCCCGCGGTAGCAGGTGAGAAACTTTCTTGTTTTCGCGTCCATTTGCTTAATGTCAGCTATGGTCCATTTAAGAATATTGAAACTGTATTGCATCACAGGGACAGACAAGGTGTTTATGTCTGACTAGCAGCATGGCCCAGCGTTGCCCGTGCTTGATTCAAAAATCGTACGACTCTTACAGCAATCGCTATCACTTGACTTAAAATATTTTTGCCCTTCTTTGCCTTTAAAGGAGTGATCTTTGCCGTGCTGATGTTGCTACATGCCTTACTTCTTGCCTATCTCTTACTGCGAAGTTTTTCTAAGCTCTATACTAAACATTAAATCTGTTACGAAAAAAGAACTAAACAAAATGAACACAAAACGATCAGCTTTAAAAAAGGACTCGTAACTGGAAAAACCGAATGAAAAAAGAATGTTAACAACAAATACTTTTTCACACCCAACCCAGTTCTGCGGAATCAGAATCAATGTTGAGTTTAAACAAGCGAATGAGCCAATTGGAGTAAAGTGCCATGCAGATTTAAATTTTTCCCACTTGTGACGAATTCCGATATTGATTTTTTTGTATGCTAGCATGCTAGTTAACATTCGTGTCAGTCAGCTGTTGGCTCTCACGCTGGCCAATAGAATCTTCCTTGCCTATTCGTGGCAGCCAGCTATAGGCTCTCACTCTGACCAGTAGAAAATGGCTGCAAACTACATGAAAAGTAATTTTCTTCTTCTTCCTCTTCTTCTTCTTGTTATTATTATTATCATTATTATTATTATTATTATTATTTCCTTTTGGAGATTAAAAAAGTATTAATATATGGAGATTTATCGTATGTCAAATCACTTTAAAAATATTACTGGTAGCATATAACCAATTAGAGTTTTACCATCCCTAATCCAAGCATCTAAAGTTCGAAAAGTTTTGAAAACCAAACCTTTTTCCGTGGAGTACGAAAAAGGGAAGGTGGTCCCTTAGCGCCGTCTATCAGTATAGAGGGTGCAGCTGTAAGATAGGTCTCCGCCAGATATTCCGTATCGTCACTGTCAGTATCAATCAAATGTCACCATCGATTGTGTGTCAACGCTTACGAGATAAACATCCCCAGGCTGGCATTTTTGCTTGCAATTTTGGAATTTGGGGCTTCATTTTACCGTAAGAATGTCAAAGGACAGCAAAAAAAACAAAATGCATTTTTCATTATTAATAACTCAGAAAGTTGAGTTACTCCAGAAGCTTATGTGTCTGTGTTGCGTTCGACTGAAGATTACGATGTCGGAACAGTGTGTGATTTAAGGAAACAGAAAGACAAGTTACTGAATTTCTACTGTAACGGTGCTTACAAAAACTAATGAAAATAGGAAAACAATGCATAAGTTAAAAAAATAAAGTTCTTGACCTGATGATGTTTAAGTGGATATGACAACGGAAAAGCGAACGGATACTTTTCAATGTGAGACAAGCGATAATATTTCTTAATGAAGGAAGCATTGAAGATGGGTTTCAGTACAGGAAAACTTGACTGCAGAATTTTAGAAATGTCCTGATAAATTATATTTAAAAAATTGGGGATTTTCTAAGCGCAGAATCGAACTAACTACCGACTCGTAATTGATACAAGCTTGTTAACCATTACAACACGCCGAAGTGTCCTAAAGAATTTTCTAAGAGTAGCTTAGGTGTGGCATCATTTCAGCTATATAGGGTACAGAGTGATTGTCGATGTTGTTGCAGATTAGCGAATGTATTTTGTGTATCAGAAGGTTAGGTTATCATAAGGCTTAGAAATGTAGATGTTCACAAGACATTCATCCACAACAAACATAAAAATAAGAACACTGAAGGTAAAAATCATTCAGGAGGAATAAAAAATGAGGACAACGTGATTAAAGGTTTAACAAATAACATTCATTTTATATTAATTGAACATACTCAATCAAGATAGATATTTCTGATCAAGTGCGACCAGTTGTAATAAAATCTGTAGAAGGATTATGCTGAGTTTCAATGTGTGTAGACTTGTGGTTAGGATTTGCGTCTGAAATTAAACGATGTTTTATCGTATTTCAAATGTCTTTTGTGGGAGTTCAGTCACTAGTGTGTGTGTGCGTTTGTTAAAGTTACTGTTCAAAGTTTGTAAGAGTTGTGTAACTTTAGCTGTTGTCTTGATGTTGGATTGAGATTTACAAATACTGTTTAGTAGTGGGTCAATTCACTTTCTTTAGTATGTTGTAAGTAATGTTCCTGTGAGAGCGTCGAGTCTAAAGAATTAGCGCACGAAAATTGTAGTTAGGTCAAAGTTTTGGCTAGCGTGGATTTGTTTAGCATCTCTCAAGTGTTGATGTTCTGACTGAATCGAAACACTTCTATTTATTAAGTTTGTGACCTCAGAATCGGCTCCAAAAGCGGTACGCAGGAAAAGGTATTTTTGCTCAAACTTGCTGCAGTTTTAGGGTCTCAGCCAATGAAAAACCTAATTTGCTGAAACTAAGATGCTGATTGATTAAGAGGTGATTATGCGTGAAAAATGCATTATCCCGGAGGGGTAACAGATAGGTATGGAATATTCCATCATTGTCTCTGTTCAGTCGTCATTGTTCCAAAGAAAGAAGCTTGCTGCCCATTATATCACGTTTAAGTGCCATAAATAATTTTTGAAGTGCAGCTGAAATGTGGCAAAAGGCCAAAATTATGGGGCTTCCACTGA
This sequence comes from Acanthosepion lycidas, assembly GCA_963932145.1. Lineage (NCBI taxonomy): Eukaryota > Metazoa > Mollusca > Cephalopoda > Sepiida > Sepiidae > Acanthosepion > Acanthosepion lycidas. The sequence continues at coordinate 57,016,340 of OZ010597.1, read as the reverse complement.
TGTTCGAGCTCACTACTCAGTTGTCATTGATCTAGCGTTACTGTACTAAACCATTTCAAAGAGCCCATAACATGTTATAATTTTCTAAGCGTAGCTTGTATGTGGCACAAGGCTAAAAGCAACCAGTGAGAAGTAAACTCACTATTCAGTCGAAATTGATCTAGCAGAACAAGATTACTATCGATTACAGCATATCGAAATGCCTTGAGTGTTGAAAAAAAATCTTCACTTGATCAATATTCTGCTGAAAGTCACTTGGAAGAATTTGCCACAATAATATCGGATGAAATGGTCCGCCATTAGCAAGTTTACAATGTAATGGCGATACGTGCCTAGAAAAACTTTAACAACAGCTGAGAGAATATGACAACATGCATCCAGGATGAAGTTATTGCTGAATATTATGAAGTATTTTGTGTCCCTAATGAACATGACGATATCAAGACTCGTAAGTTACGCTAAAAGTGTATTGGATGATATTGTAAAAAAAAAAGAAATTGAGGAAGCTGATTTTGAAGAAATGCTGAACACTGAAAATGAGGCAACTGTTATGCATTCCTTGAATGATGGGAAAATAATAAACATGGTGTTAAATACAGAAATGCATGACGACAGGAGTAATGACTACGACAATGTGTGCACTGATGTACAAAATAAATCTAAATGATCTTATGTAACCAATTAATTACTGGGCTTGAACAAAGCAAATTCATCAGCGAGCAAGACATTATGTCAGTTTATTCAATTAAACATAGATTGCTCACCGACAAGCCGAATTTGATGAAACAGACGACGTTCAGAAAAATGTTTACAAAACTTCGCCATAGCAACACAACGTCATCAGACACTCAGGTCGTTCGTGGCAACGGTGATACTAACAATAATGTTTATCCTTCTGCAACATTTTCAAGACAAAAACAATGTAATAAGATTTTAAAATTGTTGAGGAGTGTGGCAGATCAGGAGTGAATCAGTGACAGTCAGATGACTTTTAGTTTTAACTAATGATCTTTTTAGAAATAAATTTTCATACTGTATTTATGGAATATAAGTATCTTAATATTACATTATTTATTAGTGTATTTATTTCCATAAGGTGTAGTGTCATTTTGTTCTGCAAAGGGTTGATAAGCCCTAGAGAACGAATCAATGTTATTCTGTGTTCCTCATACTTTCGGGAGTTTTTTTTTTTTTTTTTGCTGTTTTTGTTCTGTGCGTAAATATTCTATAATCCGAGAAAGCTTAAAACCCGAAAGACAGCTGGCACCAAGGATTTCGGATTAGAGATAGCGTGCCTACACTACTTGACGCATGTTCGGGTAATTCGAAGAGTAAACATATTCATTTAACATACTTCTCTAGTGAGAAGAGTGTTGAGACCCAGGGCCTGTGCCAAAATGGATGAACTTGCATGTAAGGACAACGGCTATCTAGCAGAATGGTATAGGCTGGGCTCCATATGAATGTGGTCAATGCGATGATGATACGGCATCGCTGAGAGTATAACTTACTAGATTTAAATCAACGGCTTAGACGGAGCGCCCCACCTCGCTAATTGAACCAATGTCCACTTGTCCCTGACCAAGGTGAGCCTTTAAATTGGAGGACATTGTCTGTCGTTTTACCGTTAGAAGGATAGGCTGCGCCAGGTTTGGTGTGGTCTGTTGCACGGGAACTCTGCGGCCATACCCGGCGATGGGACAAATGATGATGATGATGATGATGATGATGATGATGATGATGATGACGATGAATCTTTGACGTTTATTGACGCAGAATATGAAATGCCACGTAAAATCCTGCATATTCCACTGCGTTCACAAAGGCATGAACCCATTTCTTCCCGTCTATCTGTCGACTAAAAACGATTATATTCCGGATTCTAGCTATCGTGTAACAGCTAATTGCTAACAAAGAACTGCTCTTAATTTCAGTTCGTGGAGATGCAACGAGAAACTCTCTTTTCCGAGAGTGTCATTACATTTCACAGAATTTACAAGGAATAGCCAGCTGTGGAGACAATATTTTAAAAAAAAAGATTATGTGATAAAATTAACCTAAAGATTTAAGAATGCTGTTTTTGTTATGGTTGTTATATTCTGCCGGGGGGGGGGGCATGCAGAGATTTCTTTATCTAGTGCCGGTTCACTACCCCAGCCATGAGCAGCAGTTCCAGAGAGCCATCATCATCATCTGCAGTTCGAGCTCGCCATCGGCTGGCGCTCCACTCATCACCATCGGCTGGCGCTCCACTCATCGCCATCGGCTGGCGCTCCACTAATCACCATCGGCTGGCGCTCCATTTATCGCCATCGGCTGGCGCTCCACTCATCACCATCGGCTGGCGCTCCACTCATCGCCATCGGCTGGCGCTCCACTCATCGCCATCCCCAGCCACGATATGAAATGTTCTTTTCAGCACCCTTTGCTGATTATAGAACTGTTCTTTTCAGGATAACGCTGTTCAGGAGATAGAAAACTGTGCATCAAGCAATTTACAAATATGTCCTTTTTCAGGACAACGCTCTTCAGTGACGGCAAAACTGTACTTCTATAGGACAACGGCCTAAAGCAACTTACAAGACTGTCCTTTTCAGGACAACGCCCAATAGTAACTACAAAACTGCTGTTCTCAGAACAGCGCTATTCTCTCCCTCAGAGATGGGCATGTAGAGATTTTTTTTGATAAAGGCACTGAAACTTTATTTTTGTTGATGTATTTTCTTTAACTATAATAAAATTGGCCATATATTTTTTACTCAATTCTTCGATTTGTTGTATTCCGCCAGTCAACATCAGTTTCCAGGCCAACATACTGAGAATACCATGAAAATATGAGCAACGACAAAGTTTTAGAGAAAATGGATACAAAATGAACTCACAAAATGACAGGAACCAAAGAGTTGTGAGTTCAATGCCTGGTTAAGCCAGTAGAGAACTTGAAGAGGAGAATTAACAGGAGAAAACTGATAACTGATATCCATTACACATGGCACGGGGAACTAGAACAGTCTACCATAGCGAGCGAAATAAAGGGTTCATTTCGACATTTCAACCACTGAAGAAGGCCGGAGCGTACATCGATCGAAACGTTATGATAAATATGGCAAGAATGATGGATGGAAAAATAGTCCGAATAATGTAAATAGTGAAAATAAACTTGAAATTATTTATTGCACATAGTGAGAAAAGAAGATTTGTAATATTTGATACACCGAGAAGATACTGAGGGCAAGAGTGAGTGAATGAGAGAGAGAGAGAGAGAGAGAGAGAGAGAGAGGGGAATAAAAAAGCATAACCTATCTAACGAGATTTGTGTAAATGGAAGTCAGAACAGATTATAGGAGATATTTCAAATGGGCAACATATATTAAAACCTACAAGGAATAGGAAAATGTGGAGAGCCATGATCACAAAGGTCTTGAATGGACACGGCACATAAAAAAATAAATTTACATACTCATATATTTCTGTACCGAAGTAAGGTTAATCGTATTTTGTAAAAAAACATATAATTTGGTTGTTGTGAAAGAACAAAGATTTATATAAATATACATTTCAAACTATCTAATCCGGGACTTTATTACGCAATAGAACGTAAACAAAGGATTTGGTATGCGCATGCGTGCATCTGATGTTCTTTCCACGAATTTACGCATTTGAGCTGAAACGCTATTTTTTGCAAAGTCATACTTTAAAATGACATTTTTGTTCCTAGTTTGTGTTGATATATATATATATATATATATATATTGACTGTTATGTTAAAAAAATCAATATATTGCATTCCCATAAAGACTTTTGCAGGAAAGATAAAAAAAAAGTTACATTATCAAATAAACTTTAGGTTTGAATCGAACCTTTGAAAACATCAGTAAACATAGTTGGGAAAATACACGACAAAAATAATCTTATATCTATATCTATCAATCTATCTATCAATCTATGTATATAATTATATCTATATCTATCAATCTATCTATGTATATAATTATATCTATATCTATCAATATATCTATCTATGTATGTATCTATCTATCTATCTATCTATCTATATATATATATATATATATATATATATATATATATATATATATATATATATATATATATGTGCAAATTTCATTGAATACGACAGACAAGGTGCTTTTAATTAGTCTTTATACATTTTCTCATGAGATCTAATATTTTTTTTCATTTTCGGATGATAAATTATATAAGAACTTAATTATTAGATCGCATGAGAAATTGTATAAAAAAAACTACATAAAAGCACCTTGTCTGTCGTAAAAAGTTTGACAATTTACTACTGTACCATATATATATATATATATATATATATATATATATATATATATATATATATATATATATATATATATATATATACAGCCAAGTATAGGATTGATGTATACAGAATAAATTCCAATAACCAATAAATACTATTCTTAAAAGAGTCCTCAATACAGAGTAAAGCAAATAGAATTATATATATATATATATATATATACATATATATATATATATATATGATTATATACACATATATATATATATATATATATATAGAATATATATAATTATAATATGTATATATATATATATATATATATATATATATATATATATATATATATATATATATATATATATATATATTACTTCAAACATTTTTAGTTGATACCTGTATTGAGTTGACAGTTGTTTTGTAAACTGTGTTCATGTCGTCTACCGGGTGATAGACGCTAATGGCGGAGTTAATGGACGTCATTTTTTTATTCCTCAAAGAAAACGATGCCATACATTTTTTTTTTAAGGTAGGTGTTTAATTATTCATTTTTCTATTCTTAAATCCTTCTTTGTTTATTATATTATAATTTCGTTATATCAGTATGCATTCACAATATTTAATTATTAAAATAAATTTTTCTTTGTAAGTCGATGTATACATCTATTATTCATATTATTATTTTTTTAAATAGGTGTTTTTTCCTGTTTACTTACTTCATTAAGAATGTCTGTTATCACTTGGAATCTTTATATTAGGTGCATTTAATGCATTGTATTTGTTAAATTACTTATACACTGGTATGGATCATTCTAGATTTATACTTATGCTAAACTTTTTTTCTTTTTTCATGAAATAGGACTAAATTTTCGAAACTGTAGGAAATGCATTTTGAGTCGTAAAGATTGTTTATCATTGACTAGCCTTTCGGAATCGTCATTTTATTTTCCTACCATTTATCATTCAAAAAATTTTAACAACATTTGCAAATAATTTTATTCTGTTATCTTTTTCTTATTTACGATTGAAATAATGTAACATTTTTATGGGCGACTACGTATTTTCAAATTTGTAGGAAAAGTGTTTCGAGTCCTAACAATTTTTCGATTTTTTTTTTGCTTTGCTTTGAATTTCTTGCTATATTATTTATCTTTTAAATATGTATTTTAACAACAGTAATAAAAATTGTTCTCATAAATTTAATGTTAATTTTACACTTTTATTAGTTTTATATTTTTCTTATTTTTTGATTCGATTCTATTGTTGTTATCAAAGTAATAATAAGTTAAAATATTACAATGCATAACGAAATGTTATTTTTTAAAGTCGATGTATACATCGCTTGTTTCAGCAAATTTACTTACTTTATTAAGTATGTCTGTTATCACCAGAAATTGTTATATCAGGACGACTTACTGTATTGCATTTGTTAAATGACTTATACCCTGACAAGAATAATTCAAAATTTATATTTATGCCCATTTGTTTCTCTTTTTTTAAAAGGGGACGTAATTTTCGAAACTGTAGGAAATGTATTTCGAGTCGTAATGTGTTTATTATTGACTATTGGTTCAGTATTGTCGATATCTTTCGCTATCATTTATCATTCAAATACAGCACTTTGAGGTGGTGTAAGTCTTTGCAGGGTTAGCTTACTTAGTAGTGAATTCAATCATCACTGAATGCCACATGCTTTCGACCTTGTACTCTTAGTGAATCACTATTTACCATTTAAAAGTTTTTAACTGTTTGCCAATGATTTAACCTGTTCTTTTTTTTATTTATTGACTGTAGTAACTGAACATTTTTTTATGGACGAGGACATATTTTCAAATTTGTAACAAAAGCGTTTCGAATTGTAACGTTATGGGGTTCAGTATTGAACTAGTGTTATGGTCCAAAGGTTAGGACCATGGAAGAACAACACGAAACACAACAGTAGAAAAGACAAAGAATATATTACACAAGAAATAATACAAGAAGTGAAAGGGTTAGTAAGACTGTTCGACTGGTTTGGCGTGACTGCTATCACCTCGACTCGATTCAATACCGTACCAATACCAAATCCGTCCGTCTCTCTTGAGAGGCGTAGTATATATAGCGCTCGGAAGTGTTCATTCTGTAGGTCTAGATAGGCACCATGACAATTAACTATATATATAATATTTATATTTAGCAACAACAATAATAAAAACATATCGACCACTTTTGAAAACTTAATAAAGAAAATCTATCCCCAGGAAAGACTCCAACCTGCGTCCAACATTTGGAGGATAAACCCCCGTCGTATCCGTCATCCACTGACTGCGCGGCTACGGAATGTTTCAGAGTAGTATTAGCCTTTGAGGCGTATTCACTAGCTTAAACATTCTTGGAAGCCACATTTGCCCAAGTTTCTTATACGGAATGTAAACAAAACAATTTCTAAACAATTAATGCCCTTTATTATCTAATCCGACATATTGTTTTATTATTAGGTTGGTGCAAAAATAATGTCGTTTTCTCACATATGTTACTATGTGAGAAAACGACATTATTTTTGCACCAACCTAATATTTCTAACTTTATATATATATATAAAAAAGAGGTTTTAGCGAATTTCTAGGATGAGGTGTTATCATTATTTATTCTTTTTATAGTCAGATATACTACTCTTGGTTGTTCTTGTCTTAGAGAAGTTTTCATGTTGTAACAATATGAGAATGAAAATGAAATAGGAAATATTTCCAGAATAGTAAATAAAACATTGCCATTGTATTATAATAAACATGTACTAGAAAATATTGGAATGAAATTAGAATTTAGGTGAACCAAAAATATTGCCACAATATTAGAAATGAGACGTAAGAGAAACATTGAAATAATATAAGAATCGATCGGAACTGAAAACTTTGTCACAATATTATAAATTAGATAAACGGCAATTATTGCTAGATTATTAGAATCGAAATGACTTTTGAAGATGAAGTGACCCAGTCTAAAGCTCAACATAGTTGAAGTCATATTGGTGACGGGAGTTTGATACTGGATATTTGAAGAGACATGGTGTTCCTCGATCTTTAGCGATAACCAACAGGAATTATGCGTGAATAACAGAAATGCATGAAATATAAATCAACCAGTCGAAGAAAACATTGATGAAATCAGATAACAAATTCGTTATGTCCTGTAACTTGTAAATTTAACTATCCCTCAGAGGCTAGAGGAAATGAATTCTTGGAATATGGAAGGAAAGTCCCTTTTAGAGTCCTCGAGCCAGTGACTTGCCGATCAATTCAAAGAAAATTTGACGGGAAATTGGATATCAGACGTAGACCCGCAGGAAATCCTAAAGAGAATCGAAAATGAAGAAGACAATTTAATAACGGAAGAATCTGTTGACACAGAGAACTCTCTGAAGGAGCGAAGTGAATCTGAATCTGAATCTGAAGCCGAAATTCGCAAGTAAAACAATATGCAGAAAATAATATTCAAAGAGGATAGCAATCAAATAAATAAATAAAACTTTTTAGATAAAACAAGGAAGTTAAAAAAAGTGGTCGGAACAAAAAAGTTTTTATAAAAAATGAAATATAAATTAATGAGATAATTTTGTGATGTCAACAAACATTCGACGCCACTTTTCTAATCGCAACAAATAACCGTTGTCACTTTCGTAATGCTCATTGTAGTAGAGACTTTGTAATTGCAGATACAGCTATAGTAACGCCGTTGAACAATAGTGGTGTCAGACGCCTTTGAATAACACTCGCACTAATAGTACTTGCACGATAATACTCGCTTGAATAGTAACCACCTTATAGTGATCTGTATAGAGAAATATTATAGTAAAGAGCGCTCTGTATAGTAATAAAGTAGAAGTATATCAATATCAATTAGACTCTAAGCTAATTCCTACTTATGCGTTTCAACTATGGTCACGTTTCTACTTAATTTTATAATGGGATCGACTGTGTTTGCTCACTGGCGATCTATGTTCAAATTCCAGTTTCGGCAGTGACATTTTATTCCTATGTAACAAACACGCACATTGCATGACGAAGCTAATAGATGCTATTGGTCCCAGATTAAGTATTTTCAAGATGTCTGATGAAAATTTTTTTTGTGACGTCCACGAATACTAGTTGCCAATTTTGTAATGATAACGAATACTCGTTGTCACTTTCGTAAAGCTCGTTGTAGTAGAGACTTTGAAATCGGAGATAAAACTATAGTAACGATGTTGAACAATACTAGTGTCAGACGCCTTCGAATAGCATTCGCACTAATAGTACTTGCACGATAATACTCGCTTGAAAAGTAAACACCGAATAGTAATCCGTGTAGAACAATTGTACAGTTTCTACCCAAGTTATGTACCGAAAAGACATACGAACAAAAGAAAAAATAGAAAAAAAGTTTAATTGCAGTAAATTAATGAAACTTGTTTTTGTGATGTCAAGGAACACTCGCTGCATCTTGAGCGATTCCAAAGAATACTCGTTTTCACATTCGTAATCCTCGTTGTAGTAGAGACTTTGTAATCGCAGACACAACTACAGTACGCTGTTAAACAATGCTGGTGTCATACGCCTTCGAACAGAACTCGCGCAAATAGTACTTGCTCGATAATAATCGCTCGAAAAGTAACCAACTCATAGTGATCTGAATATAGAAATAGTATAGAGAATAGAGTAGAGAATAGCTTTTCGTATAGTACTAGAGGATAGATTAGATATAGCGATCCATTCAGTAACAGAAGATAGTATAGAAATGGTGACCCGAATAGTAATAGAGGATAGACTAGAAATTGAGATCGTTTAGAGGTCACTCTACTATCTACTTATGCATTTCTGTCATAGTCACGTGATCCACTTTATTCAATAATTGGATCGCCTGTGTTTGCTCACTGGCGGTCTATTTTCAAACTCAAGTGTCGGCAGCAACACTTTATTTTTATATATATTTTAATAATTGGATCGCCTGTGTTTGCTCACTGGCGGTCGATGTTCAAACTCAAGTGTCGGCAGCAACACTTTATTCTTATATATATATTAGTAATTGGATCGCCTGTGTTTGCTCACTGGCGATCTATGTTCAAACTGAAGTGTCGGCAGCAACACTTTATTCCTATATATATTTTAATAATTGGATCGCCTGTGTTTGCTCACTGGCGGTCTATGTTCAAACTCAAGTGTCGGCAGCAACACTTTATTCCTATATATATTTTTTTTTATATAACAAGAATAATATTGTGGAAATTTTATGACAAAGTGGAAAAAGTTTACTTGTGAGGCGTTTCGTCCCTTCGGAGATCATCGGGCTAAATTTGTTATGTTCGTAACAAAACATGCGCACGACAGAGAGCTGCTGAAATTTCTACAACATAGCCAAACTAAGAACAAAACAGAACTGAATTATTTTATTTACAAATACTGATGAATGGTAACCGTAACTTGCGTACAATGAACGAAAGCACGGCGAGAGTCAGGCAAGATTACTAGAAAAACCTGGCTAAAAAAAAAGTTCACACAGCAAAGCATTCTTCTTTTATATGGCGTATCCCTTCAGGACGTAAACGAACATGGCTCTCCACTACTTCCTGCCTTTTGTAGCTCTTAATAAATATTAAGCTTCTGTTATTTATCCCAACCCCTATTTACCATCTATATTGTCAAGATCATCAAGTATGTTACGTACTGTTTACCTCTGCTCCCCTTACCCTCAAATCTGTCCTGTGAATATTAGATTTTCCAAGCACTCTTTCCTCATTTCGTTCCCCAGAAATGAGAGCTACCTCTATCTGATGTTAATTATAAGTTTTTTTTAACGTTTCAATTTTGTCTAAAACCTCGTCGTTGCTCACATGTTCGGTCCATGGTATCCTCAGCATCATTCTTTAGCACCTCATTTCTGTTGCTTCAAGTCACTTTTTCATCTTTGAGGAGATGGTTTAGCATTCGTTCCCATAGAGGACGACAGATATCACGTATCAGTTCAATATTCTTCTCTTAGAAACACAGAGAAGAATATTGAACTGATACAGAAGGAGGACAATGCAACACGAGATCCGAAGATGTATTGGCCAAAGTTGACTTCCAAAAGCTAAGCAAAGTAAACACAGAAACAATTCGTTAGGAACATTCTGTCTCTTTATACTTTGCTTAGCTTTTGAAAGGCCTCTTTGGCCAATACATCTTCGGATCTCCAGTCGCATTTTCCATCTTCTGTTAGAACACTTGCCAGATATTTAAATTTTTGTATCTGTTTGTTTTTAGTATCCCTGATTTGTACTTTGCATTTTGGGCTCATCTTTTTTGCTGATGACCGTGCATTCTGTCTTCTTGTAGTCTAGGCTTAGTCCTTTCATCACACTTTTCTGTGCTTCCTTCTCTAGGAGTTTTATAGTTTCCTCTCCGTGTCTGCTGTCAGCACTGTGCCAGCTTCATATCTCATGTTGTTAAGATTGTTGCCGCCAATAATGAACCCTGGTAAGACTTCTAATTTTCTCGGATTTGCCTCGCTATATATGTTGAATAAATCCGGTGAGTAGACAAATCCTTGTCTTACACCCCTTTCTATTTTTATAAACCTGTTGGACTCAGTTTCTGTTCGCAAGCAGGCGATTTGATGCCACTACAGTTTCTTGATTATTCTAATATCCTTTCTGAGTCTTGAGTATGAAGATAAACTACATCCTCGTCCTGGGTATGACGATAAACCACATCTGTGTTCTGGCTAAGACGATAAATTAAATCCGCGTCCTGGGTGGGAAGATAAAATACATCCGCGTCCTGGATATGACGATAAAATACATCCGCGTCATGGGTAAGACGATAAACTATGTCCAACAGCAAGGACTATGATCAGGAGGTTTTGAGGAGCTTGGAACCACCTCTTAATTGCTGGTGGTCCCAGGACCACCATAACCCGGGGTGGTAGCACTTGTTAGGGTCCTAGCTATGGGCAAATAGTTAACCACGAAACCGAGATAAAAAGCATTATAAAAGTGTACAAATAGGTTTTAATACCAGAAATACTTTGTAAAAAATTATTACCCCAAAAATATTACCAGCTATATGTTTTTCAAAAAATAATATTACCAGTTTTTGAAAAAAAAAATATACTACCATGTATATATTTTTGAGGAAAAACATTAACAGAAATAGATTTTTGACAAAACAAAAATATTACAAGGAAAAAAAATGTTGTCGGGATTAAATGACCCATTGAGGTTGATATACCGTAAACCAAACCAAACCAAACCTTTCCGAAAATGTCTCCCTTGCTGAGCCGCTCTAACAGATCTTTGTGGCGTACTTTTTCGAACGCCTTCGCGTATTCTATGAAACACAGGTACACGTGCTTCAGCTTTTTTATTGCTTTTCTGATAAAATTCTGAGGAGAATTATCGCGTTAGATATTGAAGAAAACCAAAGA
>OZ010597.1:56997133-56999633 GCA_963932145.1 Acanthosepion lycidas | reverse complement strand
GATTGTATGATACACACACACACACATACACACATGTATATATATTTATATATTTTGCATATGTATGTGTATATTTGCCACGAATATTAGCTATATATATATATATATATATATATATATATATATATATATATATATATATATATTAGGGAATTAAAATTAAAGTAAGAAAAATATATCGGATTAAAAAATGAAATCCATCAAATACGTACACACACACACACACATATATATATTCTTACTTTAATCTTTACTTCGCTAACAAATTTGCCAAACATTGGATATAAATAGTTATTCTTGCACTTTAAGGATTGGTTTGATTTGGTTTGTTTTATGGTATATCAACCTCAATGGGTTATTTAATGCCGACAATATTTTTATTGCTAGTAATGTTGTTAAAAATGTATTGCTTGTAATATTTTTTTTTTCAAAAATATATTGCTGGTAATATTTCTTTCAGGATTTGGTTTCGTTTGTACCAACCTCAATTGGTTATTCCATGCAGACAAGATTTTTTATGGGCATTATATTTGCAAAAATTGTATTGCTGGTAATATTTGATTTTTTCAAAAATGTATTGCTGGCAATATTTGATTTTTTCCAAAATGTATTGCTGGTAATATTTGATTTTTTCCAAAATGTATTGCTGGTAATATTTGATTTTTTCAAAAATGTATTGCTGGTGGTATTTGTTTTCCTCAAAAACTCATTGCTAGTGGTATTTAAAAAAAATGCATTACTGGTAAGAAAATCCCCTTCTACATTTTCACAGCAGCCCGATTCCAGTCAGAGGGGAATGGGAAGAACAGCAACCATCAGGGGGTACCACTCTCCTTAAAATCTTCAGACCAAAGCCCCCGCTGCTGGATGCAATTCATCGTTTTACCCAGGACCCGGATGTAGTTTTATCGTCATATCCAGGACGGTTCAGAATTTTGATAACTTAAGTATATATATATATATATATATATATATATATATATATATATATATATATATATATATATATATATATATATATATATATATATATATATATATGTGTGTGTGTGTGTGTGTGATTTAAAGAAAAAACAGACCACTTTAAGGCAACATTAATAATAACTTCTTCCACCAGATACTTTTATTTTTCTCTGGATCTTCAGACTTCACTTTCACAGGTGAAACGAAAAAAGAAATTTAAAATTTACACTTTTGACGGGTAGAATTAACATTATATAAGTTGACATAGACGGTGGAGAGGAATAATGTGCGAAACATGGTCGAGTTTAGAGAAGGAAGGGCCAGTTTTAAAATGTATTTTTATTTTTATGACAATACTTCATACGGAACCCTCATACAGGTTCGATTCCTGTCGGAGGAAGCATATTTTTTATGAAAATTTCTCGGACATTCAGGCCGGTAAAGTATTTTGTGGAAATTTTTTTTTAAATAAGAACGATTAAAAACTGAAATACATGCCCCCCCCTCACCCAACAAAAAAACATATCCCCTAAATACTTTGATCTTTCCTCTTAATGAAACATGAAAATTTAGACGATTAAATTTTGTTTTTGTCAAGTTTGGCGTCTTTTTCATCATGCTATGCTCTTTTTAGCGATCTCCTGGAGGTACCTAATTTAAAGCTTTTTTTTTTTTTTTTTTTTTTTTTTTAATGAGTACTCTGTATTTTAATTTGACTCCCATATTAGAATGGTTTTGATTTCCCGCCATTTAGATTTCTAGCACATGGAATATTCTTCACGAATAGAACACTTCCCCAACGTTTCTCTTTTTTTAAATTTCAAATGGTATTGATAATGAGAAGTTAAATTTTAAAATTCTATGCTATTTAGTAATAAACATTAATGTATTTGCATATATAATATTGTCTTTTGTCGTAGTGTAGAAAGCTTTCTGCTGCGGAAAATGTTAGTAGGAGTAAACAAATAAACTACAAGACATCCCAATGCTAACAAAATAAATATATCAATAATAGACCTTAACGTATGGCTTCACTAAAATTTTAACCAGTTTTCAATAAACGTCTAAATGAACTACTTGGCTATTCCAAAACAACAAATTATCCGCCTTTCTCGAAACTGTCATAACAGAGCTGATTTTTTTTTTTCGTCATCACTGATGTGGTTACTTCGCTGGAACAAAATGGCGCCCATTAATTATCTAAAATTCTGTAGATTCAACGGATAATAAGAAACTGTGTTAAAATTAATGGTAGCCTACAGATACTGTCTTTGTGAACTCAAATATGATGTCGCTATGCTCTTTATAAATTTCGTAACGAAGGCTTTTCGGTTCTGAATTCAGGAAAATGATCGAAAGAAAACTCCGTGGAAGAAAAATGCAAAGAAAGAAAAAAAAGGAAACGTATTTTCGAATTTCGATTTTCTTGAAATTAAAGAGAACTCTTAGATTTGCATCAGACATAATTTTATGGAGATGCTTACGCAAGATGCTAGAATGAGCTGGCATGGATATTCTCTCGTGAATATATGCACGC
>OZ010597.1:56987133-56992133 GCA_963932145.1 Acanthosepion lycidas | reverse complement strand
TGATGCCAATCTGTCTTTGTCCACAGAATTCGTCTGGGAATTTAACTATAATTCTTTATCTCTATCTATTAACGGCTATACCACGCAAAAATTCCCAAATCACGCGGCACTTCTTTTCGGGATGCTTCAGGCACGGGGCACTAAACCTATCTCTCTCCACAAGGAGAGGTACTCACTGAAAGTCCTCTTGGGTTTCGGCTAATATTCAAAGAATACAAATCCCAACAGAAAGTTTAGGATTTGTTTAGCCTCCATCTGTATCAACTGCTATTTATAAGGTGGGGTTTTGCATATGAATGCAACAGAACCCCAACTCTTAATTAGAAGGTGAGTAAGTTTAAATCCCTGAAGACCTGGTCAGCCAAGGTGGTGTTTGGTCTGTTGTTGATTTAGGATTTGGATATCGAAATATAGTTATGGCAGCATTTGCTTTGCATGTTTATCCTTTACGTCTTAAATCTAATCGGCCTTCTGCTATCACCGCTATTGCTGCTGCTTATTGCATTTGAATGTCCAAGTTCTTGCCTCATGATTCTTCCACATAACAATTGTCTGGTGCGTAAATAACTTTTTGAGCAGGTGCATTTGGTTCAGATTGGTCTATTTTGTTTTTCAGCATATCAATCTCAATGGGTTATTTAATGACAAGATTTTTAGATTAAGTTCTTATGAATATAATGTAGTCTTTCTAAGAACACTATAAGATATACCTGCGTATTCGTAGATAAGCTTTCATTGTCATATCTGTAAATAGTGTTTTTATCGAGAGTCAAATGTTTTGCTGGTAATATTTTTTCAAAAATATACTGATGGTATTTTTTTTTTTAAATATATTGTTGGTTATATTTTTTTTTCAAAAATTTATTGCTGGTAATATTTAAAAAAAATGTATGGTTTTTTTTAAATGTGTTGCTGGGAATACTTTTTTTTCAAAAATGTATCGCTAGTAATATTTTTTTTTCAAATCTTTTGTTGGAAATACTTTTTCTTTTTTTCAAAAATATATTATTGGTATATTTTTTTAGAAATGCAATGTTGGTAATTATTTTTTTTTAAATGTATTGGATTTTTTTTTTCCTAATTGGTAATATTTATTTTTCAACAATATATATTTTTTTCTAAAAATGTATTCCCGGTAATATTTTTTTTGTTCAAAAAGGTATTCCAGGTAATATTATTCGTTCTAAAAAATATATTCATGGTAATTTATTTTTTTTATGTAGTGCTATTAATTTTTTTTTTTTTTAATTTATTACTGGTATTTTTTTTTCGAAAATGTGTTGCTGGTATTTTTACTATAAACATATATTTTCATACTTTCAAAGTGCTTTGACCATAGTTTCGGGATTACCTAATTTTCCATAGCTGTGACCCTAAAAGATGCTACCACCCTCGTTTAGGGTCAACATGGGACAACCGCAATTAAGTGGTGGTTTCACTCTCATGAAAACCTCCCAATCAGAGATCTCGCTGCCGGATTTACTTTATCGTCATACCAAGGACGTTGGCGAACCTGTTTTGGTGATATTTTAAGTATCGGTTCAATGCCTGGGTAGTACAAACTTTGTTTAAACTGTCCGAGAAATGACTGAGCAGTACAAAATAAGAAGACAAGATATTCGTAGACATGATCAAACTACATCAAGATTTTATTTTGACATTCCCTGAAGGTTACCCAGACCGAAAAGCCAATTTTCATTTCAATGTCTTAACAATATCCGTCGGTAGAACTGCCGTATTTGTATCGCTTCAAGTTCAATTCATTGACATATAAGAAATGAGATCGGACTATTGTCTGTTGTATACAAACGCTTTCTCTGTTTAAAATGTCACTGTTTAAAATAGCATTTAACCAGTGAACATTCCTTCAACCTTGTGAATTAGCGCCACAGAACCACAAACAGGTAACTGTACCAAATAACAGAAGCCCCATCACCCGAACACTTTCAACAGCAGCAACAACTAAAATATATATCACATAACACTTTAAGGAAAAAAAACAACATTCATGGCCATATATTTTTTAAGCATTAAAATCAATAAACTGACTGGCTCGTTGCAGCTACTGGAAAAGTCTTTGTGAATTATGTTTCCTGTTTAATATTCATGTGAACGGAAAAAGAAATCAAGTCCTTATTTTTGAAACGACTGATTTATTACTTCATTATATTTTCTTACGGTTTATCATAACCTTTTTGGGGGTATTTAAAGCTGAAACGTAGTTTGGATAGTAAAAATAATTATTTTTTTTAACAATTCTTTTTAGAATAATGACGACTTTGTCAATACACAAGACCAACTGTTTGACCGTCCTGGGTATGACGATAAATTATGTCCGACAGCAAGGACTTTGATCAGAAGATTTGAGGATCGTGGAACCAGCTCACAATTGCTGGGGTTTCTAGGACCACCCTGATCCAGGGTTGTAGCACCTGTCAGAGTCAAAGCTATGGGTAAATAGTTAACCCCCGGCCAAAAAATAGATCAAAGCTCTATGAAAGTATAAAAATAGGTTTTAATACGAGCAATAGTTTCTGGAAAAATACTACCTGCAATACATTTTTGGAAAATAAAATATATTTCCAGCAATAAAAATCTTGTCGTCTTTAAATAAACCTTTGCGGTTGATATGCTGTAAAAGAAAATAAACAAACCTACTATTTGAGCTAGGGCACAAGTGAAAAAAAAGTTGCTTTTCTTTGAATAGCACTTAAGTTTAAACATTATTATTACTTAAATATTTTCTTCAGTGGAGACTCATATTTGAGTAGACACTCTGTTCATTTATTAAATAGAAAAGCGCATAACATTTTAATAAGATTACTGGAATATTCAGGCCGGTAGGCGAAAATAAATAAATATACTTTTTAACAAATAAACGAACGTTATGGGAGTTTCTCCCATAACGTTCGTTTATTTGTTAAAGATCGTGTGAAAGTGAAACTCAAGTTACCACTAGAGCCACCCTTCCATAGGATTCAACTGGGTAAACGTCTTGTGCTCGGTCTAGGCAATCTATGCTTCGAACACTTCACTGGAAAATTAACTTTGCTTTCAGGTCTTTTTTTCTGTTTATTTTATTTATTTTTGGTATTGTCGATTTTATCTTAATAACCGTTTAGGATTTGGCAAGTTGTTCATTGATTCCATCAACAGTTTTTGTTCTTTTTTAACATATATATATATATATATATATATATATATATATATATATATATATACACATATGTGTGTGTGTAACGCTACATGTCGACATAAATATATATGAGGTCTACTAAATCAATGAAAAACAAACAGCAAACGGCACAAAACGAGAATAAAAATATTTATCACAAACGCTGTCTGACAAGACAAATACACGTGAGGTCTAGTTAACCAATTGCAAACAAACAACACAAGAATAAAAAAATAATATTCTCCATCCTATTTAATTTTGATGAAACATAAAAAAGGCAAAACATGTTACATTTGTTAGCTTTTCATATTAGCCCCTTAGTCTATCATTCTATTATATTCTAATCTATGTTTGATCCATCCTCGATTCCAGTTCACACACACACATACATATACATACATGCATCCATACATCCATCCATTCAGGGTTTGTCCAGTTCTCTGTCTTGTTTTTAGCTAAACCGGACAATATCTAAAGTGTGAACATATTCTATACGTTTACGAAACATCGAAGTCGGCATGACGGGGTGACATCGATCAGTTAAGTTACATTTTCGATGTATTGATTGTAATTAAATAAATAAATAAATATATATGTCTGTGTGTTTGTGTATATATATATATATATATATATATATATATATATATATATATATATATATATATGTTAATTTTTTTTTTAAATTTGTCTCCATCGTGACACAGAAATTACTATGTTGCGAGACCGAAGATTCAATCTCCAAATTTCACTTTAAATTTTAAAATTAAAATTCGGAGCTCGGTTCCATTCACAAGCTATTTAAGAATGACTTACGAAAAAAATGGATTTACACTATTTTTAAATTAATTTGGTGATGTTAATAAAATTTACATTTTCTTATTAAGGAAGTGTTATCTAGAGAAATCAACTGTATCCTTGAGCGGTAAATTTAAGGTCTGTTAAGATTGGTTTTGTCATATGATTTCTGTCTAGCCATAATGACTTTCATTCAAGCTGTCAAGTTATTATTTGGTTTATTTTACTTTATTAAGGTTTACGCTACAACATATTTTGCTTTATTATTTATTTATTTTATTTTTAAAACTACATCGATATTTTCTTAAAGAGGTATTCAAATATGATTATGTCATATTTTTAGACTTATATTTTTATTTATACACATCTAAAATACTATATTTTTATTTAATTTACTTATAGACAAAATACGGTACAGAAAAATTAATCTATTAGAATTTTATTAGGCATTTATAAATTATTTAATTTTTAAACAAATAATAGATGTAAATACATGAATTCTGTTATAATTAATTATTTTTAAAGGAGTATATAAGAGAATTTCTGCAGAAAACTGCTAATTCATTTCTTTGATTTAATAACTTTTTATTTTTCAGAAACAGAATATTATATAAATATTCATGTAGGCACAAAGGACATGGGTTCTCTAAAGTTCTACAAGTTCTTGTTTTTATTAGTTTCCATTTTATTGTTGGTTTTGTAGAAGTTTTTCTTAATTTCCAATAATATTTCGACAGGAATATTTGGTTACGATATTTAATATTATTAAAGGAAGTAAAATTTTGTCTCCATCTTAATTTAAATTCATTTTTTTGTACATTGTATATAGATTTTTACAACATTAGGATGCTCAATGGATTGGAGAGTGCATTGGAAAACTACAGATTCTGCACGGTATGCAATATTCAAATGACATTTTACATGATTCTTACATAATTTTCCTTTATAATTGTTTCACTTATTTCAAGATGATTATTTCTTTGATTCTGGCATAAGTATTTATTCAAAATTTTATTATTATGTTTTTATA
>OZ010597.1:56952133-56984633 GCA_963932145.1 Acanthosepion lycidas | reverse complement strand
ATATATATATATATATATATATATATATATATATATATATATATGTGTGTGTGTGTGTGTGTGTGTGTGTGTGTGTGTAAGCAAATATGTGGATATAGATTCGACAGTATGAAGAATCTATGGAAAAAAATATCCGAATATGCAAGTATGCTGTGAGAAAAAATTCGGTTATTCTGTTTTGATTAGTCTTACTCTTATGTCTATCGTCTTTTCATGTTGACTTGAATATCGTCTAATGTTAATTATGTTTTAATAACTATGTCCTGAAGAAGGTCTACTAGACCGAAACGTCTGACGTCGACATTGAAATAGCATTAAAACAGCATATTTGCATATTCGAATTTTTGTTTTTCCATATTTTATTCATATATATATATATATACATACATATATATATATATATATATATATATATATATATATATATATATATATATATATATATATATATGACCGGTCATATGTTACGTATGCAAGACAACAGAATTCCAAAAATGCTCATGTATGGTCAATTTGACAATGGTCATCGAAACGTGGGTCGGCCTTTGCTTAGGTACAGGGACAAGCTGAAAAGTAACCTCTTAGCTGCGAATATAAATCACACTACCTTTGAGAACATCTTAATTGATCGTAATGAATGAAAGACTATATGCTACAATGGCATCAAGAAAAAAGCAGCATCAAACATTGTCAATCTTCTTCAAACTAGGGAAAGGAATAAAATATCTGCTGCTGTTCCAGCCATATACTCCAAGAATCCACACTCTTGCACAATCTGTGGACTTCTTTGCAAATCACTAGCAGGACTGAAATGTCACTTGCGACTCACACACAAGGTTAAATAAACAGAGTTGTCGGAACCTCATACATCGAAACCGACGGGAGAGTCCATCATAGATATATATAGAATTAAATATTCCAAATCTCTTCAAAATTCTTATGGCTCTCGGTTGGTCTACAATACCCACTAGTTTTGTAAATAGAATGCATGTTACCACCGTTTGTTATTTCAAAATCAGTGAGAGAGCGTGATTCTTGCCAGATTTTCTAAGATTTGAAAATGGAATTTTGTGAAGTCGAAACCTAGGCATGCTGCTTTTGACCAATAAAGTACGGCGCAAAGAATGATACAACGGAAGAAACAGAAAATCTGAAACAAAGATCACAAAAAGAATTACATTAAGAACTAAAGGTAAAAATCTTTTATTCGGCTGAAATGAATATCTCAGAAATAATAATGAATAATAACTCCGAAAGAATACATTGTCATGTACGTAATGCAAGAAATATGGAACGAAATTTAAAAGCAGGAAATTGATGTCGCATTATACACACGTATACGTTTGCAGAAACTTTGACACAACTTAAAAACGATTATTTGAAACAAGATTGCAAAATATAAAGAGTTGGCACAATAGATAATAAAACACAGTCGGCAAGTATTGGTAAAAATTGATTACAAAAGGTATTTAATAAGCGGGTAATATTTGTTCTTTGGAATCAGCATAATTGAATGTCTTTTGTGTCAAATTTCCCGGAATTTATACAAAAAGTTAATAAAGCTAATACACAAGATTTGTCATGTTTTGTTAACACCAAAGCCTAGCATATATTATGTATTTCTTTAAATTTGTTTCCGTTTTATAACTGGTCCGACTAATGCAGGTGAAAATTAGAAGTATATATATATATATATATATATATATATATATATATATATATATATATATATATAATGTGTGCATATATATACACACACACACATATATATACACACATACATACATATATACATATACAGTTGTATATGTAGGCAGCAATCCTTTCTTAATGCATGTTTCATTAAAAACGACAGACAAGGTACTACGGTTAAGCTTTTTATTTAATTTTTCTTGCTTAGAGAGTAATCATACATTCTTTTGGCTCGAAGTAGAGCCCAATAGTATTATAAAAACTCGGAGAATTCCAGTAAATATCATTAATCATTTCTAAGATAGAACGTTTCAGAGCTTAATCTAACAATTAGACTATTTTGCTGTTATTATATATATATATAATAACAGCAATATATATATATATATCAATCAATCAATCAATCAATCAATCAATCAATCAATCAATCAATCAAGGTGGAGTAATGGATAGCGGCTTGGATTGAAGAATCGCAGAGCAGAGTTCCAATTCCAGTCGAATCCATTACATTCACTTACGTGCTAATATCCTTGGGAAAGTTACGAATCCTCGCCTTTTTCCTCTCTCTCTCTCCAGCTATGGGTAAAATAGCAGGACAGTTTAAGTTCTATAGCCTTGATGGCAACTGAAAACTCTGAATTCCAAATTTGCGGAGGGTCGTTTGGGGACCTTGTGGCGCGTACGCGCGCGCGCACACACACACACACAATATATATATATATATATATATATATATATATATATATATATATATATATATCTGTGTAAACGTATACAAATATTCATGTATTCGTACTCATATATGGATGTACTTGTATACAAATATATATAAATATATATGTATGTACGAATGTGTGGATGTTCGTACCATTACTGAAGGACTGAATGATCTTTTCCTCTCACCATTGCTCTGTTGCGAAGACATAGTGGGGCTTGCACCAAACCATTTTAACCTGTTTTATCTCTAGCTGAATAACTAAAGGATTTTTCACTGATTCTTACGATAAATAGTGTCAAGATGCCTAATCTCTAAAAACCTGGGTAAAGGAAGAGTCAGATCCATTTTTTCGCTTAACAGCAATGGTGTAAATAACAGGGAGAACACGGCACTCTAACTATGGTTGGCAACTAGTCTAGGAGACGGATAATTTAAAACCTAAGTTGGGCTATTTGGGGATCTCGTGGCATATTATATGCATCAGTTCACTGTATTCCTATTTTAATCAAAACCTCAGTCGTGGGCTTGCAAAATTTTAATTCTGAACTGTTGGAAAATCATACATCAAAGACGACGAAAGTTGATTGTATATTTGATTTCTTTTTTTACGGCTTATCAGCCATTTGAGGGTTATTTCGAATTAAAACCTATTTTGCGTTATTAGATTTTATTTTTCGTCAGAATATTATATTGCAGATAAAAGTTAATTCATAGCTATATTTTGTTTTTTTGGTAAGCGGCATATCACTATCGATGTATTATTTAATGCCAAAATGTAAATATTTTTACGCATTTTTATTGGAGATACTAATGATTTTGGTGGTACTCGTTTTACTAACTAAACTGTAGCTCTAGGTATGTCGAGGTGTTGTCATACTCTTTCCAAGCGTATTTACGCGTAAGTGAATATAAGGAACTCAACTGAAATTAGAACTCGTCTCTACGATTAACAATTACAAGCCATTATCCATTACACCACCCGCACATCCAAACTTACAGCACCCATCTAGTTACTGATGTTCGAATATCGTACTAGAATATGTCTTTCAAATTAATGCGGCCGGAAGTCTCGTAGATGAGGGAAGGTATAGGTTGATAGTATTTGCGAGTAAGTGAATACAGTAAACCCGACTAGAATTCGAACTCGTCACTCTGAGTTCTAGTTTCGAGCCGCTAACCATAGCACCGGCCACACTTCCAGAGACACTCAGAGAGTCCGTCATATTTGAATGTAACTGTTATCAGACGACTACCTTGTTCGATTGACACTATCTTAGTAACATCACTGATAATGTCGGGCCATCAGCCTTTAACAAATCCGAATGATTTATCTCATCCAAATGCCTAGGAGCTGGATTAAGCAACATTGACCCGCTTCCATTATCGAATAATTCACCTCTTTCTCCCTCTTTCTATTTCTCTCTCTTTCTCTCGTTCTCTCTTTCTCTCGTAATGTCAGCAACTAAACATCTTTTATCACAGATACGACTTTGACAAGCAAGGAGACAAATAAAGATTAATTTCGATTGTGAGCTTGTTTATTCGACTTTTTCTCGGTTGTTTTGATTCCTCTCAAAATAGTCTTTTATGTGCGAATGTCTATTTAAATAGTTTCAGGTTTGCTTGTTTTTTATTTTGTTTTTTAATTTTCTTCTTTCCCTTTGCTATGCCGTCACCCTTGCCGACTTAGTTGAACATGGCGTTCAACAACTTGTTATCCTTCGTTGATGTCACTCTTATTTCCTTCCTTTCAATCTCTTCCAGTCCCCGTTGTACTGATGTAAAATTCGTATACCACCCGTAGATGCTGTTTAGTAAGACTGTAACGAAAAAACTGGAAACAAAGGGTTGAGTAAAGAGTTTAATCACACGAGAACATAGATTGAAAATACAATACATCAGTACGACCAAAACCGCCACGAATGAGCGACCCATTTTTTCATGGTCCTATGAGCAAACATTCTCGTCATAGCGGATGGAGGAATTCACGTTTCAATAAAAGCGGAAACAACGTTAGGCAATTTTTCTACACATGGTGCTTTTCCAAGTTTAGTTAAGCAGAAAGTATTGGGTACCAGTGAGGATCGAACTCGCTACTCGGTCGTAAATAGCGAGATATGTTTGCTAAACATTACACCACATCGATTTGCCAGAGACTTTCTACACATGTACCATTCACTCAAACACGTATGTAATCGATGTTTCCCCACGTTGGAACACCGGTTCTTGTACGATCAACGATTTTAAGTAACGTTGAGCTTGGTCAGTATCAAGATGGGTGACCGCCTGGGAATACTAGAGGCTATAAGCTTGGATGTGCGGCTGGTGAAATGGATAGTTCGAAACTCGAAATCGGAAGGCGAGTTCTAATTCCAGATTGGTTCGTTATGTTCACTCATGCGAAAATACGCTTTGGAAATGTATGAATCCGATTAATCACCCCCACCTATAGGTTAAATAGTAGTAATTGTATCAGTAAATCACAATTATCTCAAAATAAATTGTTACAATCTAAAAATATTTTCTGGCTTTATATAAACCGCAAACGGTCGGTAAGCCGTATA
This sequence comes from Acanthosepion lycidas, assembly GCA_963932145.1. Taxonomy (NCBI): domain Eukaryota; kingdom Metazoa; phylum Mollusca; class Cephalopoda; order Sepiida; family Sepiidae; genus Acanthosepion; species Acanthosepion lycidas. The sequence goes on along the minus strand of OZ010597.1, from coordinate 56,979,659 downwards.
CAACTTAGAAATCGATCGAATTTTCTCGTTTGCTTTAAGTATCCGTATGAGTGTGAAATTTTTAAAAGACTACATTCATTATTACTTTGTCCCCCAAAATTCCCTTTTCTTTTTCAGATCCTAAACTTTTTCGTAAAACTTCTTTTTTTTTCACATAGTTCGTAATGTATCCTTTCTTTTTTACTTCATCTTTGTTAGCTCGTCTCCTATTCCTTTTTGCCGTCCTGAGTATGATGCTCAACTACATCCGCGTCCAGGGTAAGACGATAAACTAAGTCCAACAGCAAAGCCTCTGGTCAGGAGGTTTTGAGGAGCGTGAAACCACCTCATAATTACTGGTTTTCCCAGGTCCATCCTGACCCGAAGTTGTAGCACATGTTAGGGTCCCAGCTATGGGCAAATAGTTAACCCTGAAACTGAGGTAAAAAGCATTATGAAAGTGTAAAAATGGGTTCTAATACCAGAAATATTTTATAAAAAATTATTACAAGAAATAAACTTTTGAAGAAAAAAAATCTATTACTAGTAATACGTTTTTGAAAAAAAAAAACATTACCAGCAATACATTTTTTAAAATAATATTACCAGCTATATATTTTTGAGGAAGAAAATATTACCAGAAATAGATTTTTGACAAAATAAAATATCACCAGGAAAGAAATGTTGTGGGCATTAAATAACCCATTGAGTTTAATATGTCGTAAAACAAACCAAACCAAACCAAACTAAACCTATTCATCTCTGAAAGTATTACTTTTCATATGAGAGGACCTCACATTATGAGTGCTCACGATCAAATCGTACAATTTCATCGTCCATTGCATTTTCAGTATCCATCTGCAGACCCCGATCTCTTTTGCTTCGTCCCGTTATCGTCTATCCAACTTTCACTCCCCCCATATACTACAATTGATAATATTCACCGATTTTTCTCGATTTAGGATATTTTTCTGATGTTATCCTACAAGATCTTCAGTTGGTATTTTGCATTGGCTTGTAGTGGCAACATTTCTCGTCGAATTCAAGTCAATAAGCAGCGATGTGCGTGCTAACACCGTGTAATCTAAAAAAAAAAAAAGGTCAATTGTTTCTGGATATTTGTCACAGAAAGTGCATTTCGGATTAGCACAATTTTTCAATATATGTACTAGGTAATTTCTAATTAGCAAGCATTAATAATGTTCAGCAAGAATGAAACCCGAGGTTTCACCTTCTAACCATGCTCTACGTAACAACTGATGGGTGCGGGGTTTGTCTATATCAGTTTGCTTGGTACTGGCATAGTATTGACCATAAAGAGGTTTTTCTTTTCTGCATTTAGTACACGGCATTTGTTTTTGTTTTCTTTTTTAAGTTCTTTGCCGCTGAAGTAAATGTATTATGGGTTTATTTGTACTTCTCCGACTTGAGATTCCTTTTTGAATTTATGAATTTATTATTGAATAATATTTCTTATATCTTTCATGATCTTTGACACAGAACATCATCCAGTCCTTACGTAGTTCTCCGTTATCTTTGAAGATCTGTTGTTGTAGATTTGTGAGAACGTTCTAGTTGAACTAATCCTCTGCCTACTTCGGATCTTGACACATACAGACGATCAACATCAGCCTTAAGTTGAGGCATGCAGTATTAAGTGGAAAGCATTTTCGTTTTGACATCCATTCGTTTAATGTCAACTATACTCCAAGTAAGGTTATTGAAACTGTTCACAGAGACACCCAAAGTGTTCATGGCTGATATTGTGTTTTATCAATTCAACTCTGTATCTAACAGCAAACGCACATAATTGTAGTATCAGTTTCTCACTTTCGCCTTCATTTAGGTATGATGTACTCCATCGCTAGCGCGTCCTGGGTATGACGATAAACTACATCCGCGTCCTGGGTATGAAAATAAACTACGTCCAACAAGAAGGCTTCAAATAATGTTTTCGGAAAAATAATGTTACCAGCTATACGTTTTTGAAACAAATAATGTTGCCAGCTATATGTATTTTGGAAAAAATGATGTTGCCAGCTATATGTTTTCTGGAAAAAATAATGTTGCCAGCTATACGTTTTTCTTTCATATTCTTTAACACAGAACGCCATCCAGTTTTCTGTATATTCCAGGTACTCTTTTTTGTTGTGGTTTTGTAGGACAGTTCTAGTTGAACTAATCTGGGTACGTACAGACGATCAACATAAGCCTTAGGGAGGTGCAAGCGGCAGTAACTGAGAATCCCAATCACTTAATGCCACTTATGGTCAAATTCAGGATGTTTAAACTGGATTGTTCCACAGGGACAGCCAAAGTGTTTATGGCTGATACACTGTTCTGTGGATTCAATTCGGTATGCGCCTGTAGAATTATTTTCTTACTTTCTATTTCATTTGTGTATTCTGAATTCCTTCTACTTCATTGACTACTGGGTGTTTTTTCGCTTCTTCTTGCCCCAGTTCTCTAACCATTTTGGCAAAATCTAAATCTATTGGTTGTGTCTCTTTAATTCTAGCTATCTTGAATGATTTTTTTGCACATTTATGCAATCCGAAATCCATACCGTTATCACTGTGACATTTTACAGTGTTGAGGATACCTTTCAAATCATTGTCGTCTTTAGCAAAGCGTTTGATATCATCCTTGTAGAATAGATGATTAAACACTTTCTTTTTTTTACTTCATGTACAACTTGTATATCAGACGAATATATTTGTTGGAAATTACTTCCAAAATGAAGAGAACAAATCACTGTAAGTTCCGATTCGAATATCGAGGATTGAAAGAAATACCGAAATCTCGATTCGCAGGTACTATGTAACAAATCACAATGCACGTAACCAGTCAGCAAAATGACTCACTCACCAACGAACGCGGTATCAAAAAATACACGAATTTTGTCTTTGTTCCCCGATTCGAGAACACCAATTGCTTTTATTGAGCGAGCATTTTATAATTCGTCGACAACTGGGAGAGGACGCACAGTATTAGCATATAAAAATACGTTTATGGGGATTCATGAGTCTGACTTGTTTCTGATTTGAATATTCCGTCTTCAGCATATCATGCAGAATACGTGCTTTTTTTTTTTCGGCGAGTAACTTTCTTTTTCGGTATATTTTCCGTCGTAGGATTCACGCGACACGCTGTCGCTTGCTTTGACGAGGGAATTTGCAGTTTTCTTTGCTACAACTCATATCCATAGTTATTAATGTTTAATACGTGCGAAAGTGGGTTAAGGACAGTCCAGAAAAGGGCGGCAGGGTATCTCCTTGAAAGATTGGAATTGGCAGTACCTTTCATATGATTTTGGTATAATGTACTTTTTCACAGTTCCGTGTTATATTTAAGGAAAATTACTATCACCTAGGTGGCTTTGTACATTTCCGAAGCTTTAAGGATCAAAGAATGTGGTATACTATTAATGACTTTACTGTAATCTATCCAAGCTGTGCTGAGATTATTACCTTTTCCCCTGCAATTTTATTTATCAATAGTTGATCTTTGCAACCATATAAACGTTTTCAAAATCCCTTCTCTTCCTGAAGAATTTGTTTTCATCGAAAAAAAAGAGATAAACATTTCGTCAGAAGAGACGTGATCAATTATATGTAGTGGACAGATGTTATTGGCCTGTAATTTTTTGGATCATCTGTTTCAACCTTTTTTGCTAAAAGATTTGTTATACATTCAGTGATCCATTCTGCGAGATACGGTGGTGTAATGGATAACAGCTCGGACTGAGGAATACAGTCAAAGCCATTACATTCAGTTACGTGCTAATACCCTTGGGAAAGGTATGGGAAAATAGTAGAACAGACCGGGTTCTATAGCCTTGGATGGCAACTGGTCTATCGCAGAAAGAAATGGTAACCTACTGCGGGAAAAAAATTACCTCGCCAGTCATGTATCGAAAGTTATATTATCGCGTAATCGTGTATCATTTATGGTACATAACTGACTGATCCATTCTGAAATTTCATTTAGGTTATTAATTAGCAATGATAAAATTGTCGTAAGATTTTTTTTTATTGATATTAGAGCCATTCTTAGGCTACCGTGTCATTTCCTGGTGATTTCCATTTTGGGGATTTTGTTAGATCTTCCCTAATATTAGTCTTAGTTAGATTTTTTCCATTCTTGTAGAGATGTATCGTTCTTTATATTTTGCTTCTTGTTTGATCCATTCTGCATTACGAATATTTTTTTTTTTTTGAGTTGCTACAAATATTCTCCCAAAATGCACTTTTTTGATAGACGATAGCTGTTTTGACTTCTATAACTGCTTTTCCAATTTTCCTGTAAGAATTCTTGTGGTTCGTTTGGAATATCTTTTTTTGTCGACAAAATCAACAACGCTTTCATATCTTGTTCTCTTTGCCTTTAATTTCAGTTTCTACTTAAGTATTTCTTTCATTTGCTGCTTGAATTTTATATTTCCGCTTCACCTTGCTTCAGGTTGAAATATTTGAATTTCTTGAAATCTCATCTAGTATCGAGAACTCACATTTGATTTCCTCAGTTTCTCGCGATAATATTTTTGGGCTATCTTCGTTGTTTAATCTTTTATTTAATTTTATAGCAAATTTTCAGTAGCTGCCAAAGCTGTTGCATATATGTTATTATTTACTTCTGATATGTTTTCTTATGCTTTGTCCGTTAGCAATGTTTGCCATGTAGCGTTATATGTTTGCACAATATATTTATTGGAATTTGACATATGAAATTTTGGTTGTCGGTCTCTTTCTGACATTTACGTACGAGTTACTTTACTCATTATTTGAATGATGTGGTTTTCGCTTCAGTTGTTTTCAAGAAAATCTGCTTTAATGTCGTCTGATTCGTCTTCGTTCAGAATCCGAATCCCAACAATTATTTACGTCGCCGCTAGATTCTTAAATTTTATTTCCCAAGAGATGATTATTTCGTATCTAATTTATTTTAGTTTGTATTTCATCCTCTGTCATATTATTTACACAAATTCTTGCCTCATTTTTGTTTGGATGATGTCTGTTTGTACTTTGTCTTAAATTTAGATTGATATTATTATTATTATTTTTATTTTCTTTGCTTTCTGGCGTTTACACATTTCTTTCCGGGTCCCATCCAGGGACCTAAGGTTAGAAATGACATCATGACACTTTTCACTGACAAAAAAAAAAAAAAAAAATTACATAGATAGAGCCCTTCGTAAAGTGTGGGCTGTACTTGTCAGAACAATTTTTTGTATCTCCTTGAGGCATGGGCTTCCAGGAATCCCTGCAATTAGTCTACTGCAATCTTTTCCAACCAGTCCTAGGGCTCCAACTACAACAGGGATTGTTGATGTACCCATATGCCACATTTTCGAGACCTCTATTTCAAGGTCCTTGTATTTTGACAGCTTTTTGAATATCTTCAAAGATACATTGCAGTCAGCAGGAACTGACATATCAATAAGGAGGCACCGTTTTTGTTTGTGGTCTTTAATAACAATATCTGGGCGGTTGGCCTTGATTGTACTGTTAGTGTGAATTGTGTAGTCCCATAGAATTGTAACAGGTCCTATCTCCGTAAACGAGTCTGGGTGGTGTTGGTACCAGTTTCCTTCCCGTAGAAGTTGCAGATTTTCCAGTGCAGATATTGGCCCACTCTGTCATGTCGGGTTTTATATTCAGTGGGTGCCAATATCGTGCAACCTGATACAAGATGATCAATCGTTTCTGGATATTTATCACAGAATCTGCATTTTGGGCTGACACAATATTTTAGTATATGTGCTTGATAATTCCTAGTTAGCAAGCATTGGTCCTGCGCAGCAAGGATAAAACCTTCAGTTTCCGCTTTCAACCCTGCACTGCGTAGCCACTGATGTGTACGGGTTTTGTCTACATCAGCTTGTTTGATACGGGCAGAGTATTGGCCATGAAGCGGTTTATCTTGCCATCGCTTCTGTATCTGGTCGGTTGCATTCGTCTTTGCTGTCATTTTCAAGTATTTTGCAGTTTCAGCCGGTGTATTGTGCTGTAGTTGCATCTCTACGCCCATTTGAAGCTCCAGTTTGAATATGTTGGCTTCTTTCATTACGGAGAAAATACACTTACTACTTTCATGTTCCTTGACGCATACTATCATCCAGTCTTCTGTAGTTTCCAAGTATCTTTGGAGGCCAATTGTTGTAGTTTTGTAGGACAGTTCTAGTTGAACTAATCTTCTGCCTCCTTCGGATCTGGGCACATACAGACGATCAACATCAGCTTTGGGATGATGCATGCGATAGCAAGTGAGAAGCTTTCTCGTTTTGGCGTCCATTCGCTTAATTTCAGCTATGGTCCAGTTAAGGACATTAAAGCTGTAATGCACCACTGGGACAGCCAATGTGTTTATAGCTGATATTCTATTTTTTGAGTTTAGTTCAGTATTTAGTATCAGACGTACACGCCTGTAGTACTCTTTTCTTATTTTTTCTTTCATTTGGGGGTGTTGTATGCCTTCTCCTTCGCTAATTCCTAGGTACGTATAAGCTTCTTCATGCTGCAATTCCCTAATCTTTGTGACAAAATCTAAATCTATTGAGAGTGTTTCTGTAATTCTACCTTTCTTGAATGTTACTTTTGCACATTTATCTAATCCGAAGTCCATACCTATGTTGTCACTAAAGTATTTTACAATATTGAGGAGGCCTTTCAACTCATTGTCGTCTTTGGCAAAGAGTTTGAGATCATCCATGTATAGTAGGTGATTGAAAATTTTCTTATTTATTTTGTAACCATAGCTACAGTTCATGTGTAAGAGGGGTTAAGGATAAACAAAACAGAAGGGGTGACAGAGAGTCTCCTTGAAAAATTCCACGTCGGATATTCAGACGGTTGGATATGGCAGTGCCCCTGGTGTGCCTAAGGTATAGTTTTGTGTTCCACATCCCCATGCTGTGCTTAAGAAAGTTTAATACCACAGGGGAGACTTTGTACATTTCCAAATTCTTAAGGATCCAAGAATGTGGAACACTATCAAAGGCTTTACGATAATCAATCCACGCTGCACTGAGGTTTCTGCGTCGTCTCCTGCAATTTTCCAGGATCATTTTATTTATCAGAAGTTGATCTTTGCAGCCATATGAACCTCTACTGCATCCCTTCTGTTCCAGCGGGAGAATGCTGTTTGTTTCGAAAAAGGAATAAGTACGGTTTGTCAGTACAGACGTGATCAACTTATACGTTGTGGAAAGACATGTTATCGGTCTATAATTTTTCGGGTCGCCTGTTTCAGTTGTTTTTGGTATGAGGTATGTAATACCTTCAGTAAACCATTCCGGGATTTTAATGGGATTATTTACAAGCGTTGATAATGTTTTTGCAAGTATGCCATGGGTAGATGAGAGATGATACAGCCAGAAATTGGGCAACTTGTCATTTCCTGGGGATTTCAATTTTTGGGATTTCGTTAGTGCTTGCCTAACATCATCTGTGGATATATTTTCCCATTCTTGCAGAGGTGTATCCAGCAGTCGTTCTTCTTCACGCCGTATCCATTCTGCATTTGGGTTACATTCCTTTGGGTTGCTCCAAATATTTTCCCAAAATGTCTGTACATTATCAATCGATGGTGGCGTTTCGACATGTATAGGCGTTTTTCCAATTTCCCTGTAAAATTTCTTATGATCTGTTCGGAATATTTTATTTTGGCGATAGAATCTACAACGTTTCTCGTATCGTCTTGTTCTCTGTGCTTTTAGCTGAAGTTTCTGTTTCAGCATTTCCTTGATCGATGGAATATCAATTAGGGATTTAATGCTATATTTCCGTTTGATCTTTTTGGATTTACGTGTGGAAATATTAGGGTTTCTGGTGAGCTCATCTAATATAGACAGCTCACATCTGATTTGTTTTATTTCTCGTATCAGTTTGCTTTTCCAAGCTGGTTCTCTGTGTCTGTTAATTTTATTTATTGTCTTGACACCAAGCTTCCGAGTCGCTGCTAGAGCTGTTGCGTATAGGTATTATTATTAAACAAAAATTTAAGTAAACATAATACATAATGGAACAATGGAAGCATTTTCAGGCACAACTGTGTAGAAGCATTTACTTATCTATGTAGTAAAATCTTTATCTGAGACAGTGATATGAACGCCCACATTGTTAAAATCTGGGGTGCCATCGACAAGTTATCTCTAGTGTGGAAAACAAACAGTTCAGGCAGCATGGAAAGGAACCTCTTTCAAGTAACTGTTACCTCTGTTCTATTGTAGAGCAGCTCAGCATAGACTCTTACCACAAACTGAAAAGATGATTTGATTTCGCCTACACTCGTTTGCTGAGAATGGCTTTTAATGACACTTAGAGCGTCTGACCAATGAGGGTTTATATAGAAATTTTCGTCCAGCATCAGAAATCATCAAAGAACGTAGATACACATATACATGGTATTGCTAGATCGCTAGAGAATTTGTTATTGTGGGAGTGGCTAGACTATTTTCCTTCGTTAAGTGGTCAGGGAGTTAATTCTTATCAATAGATTCATCATCCTCTGAGAGGTTTTGCTAAGGTTGGGTAGGGTATCTATTTCAAGGCTAATGTTTACGGTCATCCTTTAGTTGGTTCCCAGTGAAGGATATTTTTATGGCGCGCCTACAGTCGTTATGTGTCTGGAAAAATTTCTGTAACGGACCGTGCCTAAAAATACACGTAAACCGAGAGATAGCTTATTCCTAAAATTTCGCTTGAAGATGAAACGGGACTAAACACCACAATCCAACTTAATTTTATTAATTATTTGGATGATTTCGGCTCTCGTTTTTGAAACATGAGAACTCTTATGTAGCGAAGGAATCATATTTTTAAACAAAAAATATTATTATAATATATATATATATATATATATATATATATATATATATATATATATATATATATATAATGTATGCTAACAGTTTATTTTATATCATTTCTCGCTAATCTTACGAAAGAGATTGAGTGAATTCAACGTAGAGTACTTGAATCAACAAGGTCCCATCAATTCACAATTGAATTGGCTATATGTAACCCTAAGTTCGATACTAACAGTTTCTTTTCTCGTACATCTCGGTTGTGGGACGCTCTTCTGAATTATTGGTTTTCAGTCAAGTTTTAAATGAAATATCAATCGCCATATGTTAATCTCCTCATTACTCTTGTTCTCGCTCCATATTAATGTTTCCTTTTCTTTATGCATTGATACTCAGTAACCCCTTGTGTCTTAGTGCAAAAAACAGGGCGAATAAGAATTTTTTTCAATGCAATGAGACCAGATGACGATGATGGATATTTTAGTAACAATATAATTTTGAAAATAAATAAATCAATCAATTTAAATTTATGGCTTTCTAGCCAACTTTAATCCTGAAAAATTTCAATGCATTGTAAGTTGATATCTATTGTCCAGATTAATCATATTTTTTCGCTCCTTATTAATGTTTCTATTTCTAATTCTTCCACACCCAGTAACCCCCTTGTGTCTTAGTGTCTTTACTGCCTTGCTTGAGGTGGACACAATTTTTTTTTAAAGAAGTGTCTATATCTATCAATAACTGACACATCTGGTCCTGATTGTAGAATCTCAAATCAATTCCATATACAAATATTTACCGTTCCATCACTTCAAACGGTTAGCGAAAATGTTTCTCGTCTTTGGGAATCGTTCTTCATTTCGTTCTTTTTTCCCCTCTTCTTTTTATATATTCAATATGTTTATATTTCTTAGGGTTTATTTTTTTTATTCCATTTATGTCTTTCGTCAATATACATTCATTTATTTTTTATTTCATTCTTAATTTCAATTTTCTTTCTTTCCAAATCTTCCCATTAATTTTCCGTTTTATTATTGCATACTCCTTTAAATTCTTCTTCCTTACTCTGTTGATTTTTTTTTTCTTGATACTTCACTTTTTCTCCGGAAAGACACTTTCATATTTAAACAATTTGTTTTCGGAATGTGCAGCTTTGAAAGCCTCAGAAATATTTTAAATTTGTTATCAAATTTAACATCGAAAACTGAGTTATAAACATCGCAGCTTTAAAGGAAAAAAAAGATATACAATGCAAAATATATGAAATTAATTTTTGACAAAGGCTTAAAAATGATGTGAGAAATAAATAAGCTGAAAATCCTCCAGGTGGGAGCAGATCAAATTATAAAGCAAACAAACTACGTGGAATTTGAATTCTATTTGTTTACAGAATCGATAATATATGTGAAGTGATAAATTAAACTGTGCTTGAAGCGGCAAAAAATTCGTACATTCAAGATTCCCAAATTAAAAAAAAAAATGAAACGCTGTCAAACAAGCAGCACTCTCTGTTCCACTTCCCTTCGTGACATAGGCGACCATTACTATCTATGATTTCCTACCTATTATGACCCTTAGCTAAGTCAGCCGCCAGGGAGATTCTGACTGCCTTCTACTATCTCTCTTGTCCTCAATATATCCTGTGAGGGTTATGTTTTTCAAGACCTAATTAAATAAAGAACTTCTATTCCAGATAATTATGTATTTTTAAAAACCAGATTATTTCTGTTCATTAGCTAAATATTTTTAATGAAATCGGAATGAAAGGCTTCGACTTTTATATATCTTTTCATCGCTTTCTTCGCTTTAAACAAGCTCATGCTGCTAAATTACGTCACATAATCGTGTTGTGACAAATGCGGTGTTCTATAGTTTCCTTCGAAATCCGAATCAAGGGCTCGCTCACTATGATTGGATGACCTATTCTCTGGTTGACGATATCGTTAAGGGTAGAGATGAGTCAAATACAGGCAGGTGAGTCTATTTAGACCCTAGATGGGGTGAGGCCGGTGAATTCGAGGACATTAACAGTTTTTGTTTTTTGTTTTGTTTTGTTTTTGTTTTTTTTTTGCTGCTGGGGTTTTGACTAACCTCCTCAACAGAGTCTAGTGAGGGATCCGTCTTAGTCGCCGACGAGTAGACCACTGAGGTTTTGAATGCAAATTTTCGTCTCCTAGACTGAGTGCCACCCAAAGCTATACGGCCCCTTTTTATCCTGCCATTTCCCCATAGCTCGTAAGAGAAGATATGGATTAATACCTTTCGCTTAACTGGGATTTCAACTTGACTCTCCAGTTACTCAATGCTAGCCGCCAGCCATTACACTACTGTGTAATTCTTTCTATATCGAAAGATTGATTGATTTAACGTTTTTTAGCAACCTATTGCGTGTTATTTAAAGCTAGAAAATAATTATACACTGTAAGAATTTTTGGAGAAATTAATTATTTTCTGAAAGAAAACTTACTAATTAACCTATAGCTGGGGAGAGACGAACTGGATTAACAACTTTCAACGGGCGTATAAGTGTATAGAAAGAACCAGACAGAAGTTGGAACGTGGCTTTCTAATTTCTATTACCCGACAAGCATATTACATTGGTCATCCATATAGTGATCGGTGATCGTACGTGAACCGGTGTTTCAAAGTGATATGGTCATAAGCCTCGGGGTCAGAAGATTCTTTCTTGCTTGTTTCATTCATTTAAAGCTTCTATCTTTCTTCTTTCATTCTTTCTTTCTTTCTTTCTTCTCTCTCTTATTTACCTATTTAAATCTTTATTTCTTTTTGATTGCTTCAATTTTCTTTTCTTTTTCTCTTCCAGTAATTCTTTCTTTCTTTGTTTCCTACTGTGTTACTTGCTTCATTCATTCATTTTAATTTTCTATCTATCTATACCATTTTTTCTAGTCTATCTTTCGACGTATTTTAATATTTTTTCTTTCATTCATTCATTCAATCATTCATTCTTTGTTTGTTTCTTTGTTTGTTTGTTTTTTTTCTTTCTTTCTTTCTTTCATTCATTCATTATTTCTTTCCTTCTTTCTTTCTCTCTTTATACATTGATGCATTGATTCCTTTAAATCTTATTGCTTTCTATCTTTATTTCAATCCTGCCTACTTCTTTCTTTCTTTCTTTCTTTCCTTCTTTCTTTCTTTCTTTCTTTATACATTGATGCATTGATTCCTTTAAATCTTATTACTTTCTATCTTTATTTCAATCCTGTCTGGGCCCTGTTGGCTGGGGCTTTAGAATACGCCGACTGCACCTCTGTAGAGGGGTAAGACACCCCCCCTCAATGAGGCGTCCTGGGTATGACGTTAAACTGCATCCAACAGCAAGGCCTTTGATCAGGAGGTTTTGAGGAGCGTGGAACCACCTCTTAATTGCTGGTGATTCCAGGTCCACCTTGACCCAGGGTGGTAGCACCTGTTAGCGTACCAGCTATGGGCAAATAGTTTTCCAAGTTTTACACACGTCCTGGGTATGATGGTAAAATACATCCGCGTCCTGGGTACGGCGATAAACTACATCCAACAGCAAGGTCTCACATAATGTTTTCAGAAAAATAATGTTGCCAGCTCTAAGTTTTTGAAACAATAATGTTGCCAGCTATACGTTTTTTTTAAACAATGTTGCCAGCTATACGTTTTTTTTTAAACAATGTTGCCAGCTATACTTTTTTTTTAACAATGTTACCAGCTATGCATTTTTTTAACAATAATGTTGCCAGCTATACTTTTTTTTTTAACAATAATGTTGCCAGCTATACTTTTTTTTAACAATAATGTTGCCAGCTATCCTTTTTTTTAACAATAATGTTGCCAGCTATACTTTTTTTTAACAATAATGTTGTCAGCTATACGTTTTTTTTTGAAAAAATAATGTTGCCAGCTTAAAGGTTTTTTTTTTTTTTTTTTTTGAAACAATAATGTTGCTAGCTATACGTTTTTTTTTAAACAATAATGTTGCCAGCTATACGTTTTTCTTTTTAAACAATATTGCCAGCTATACATTTTTATTCCATACAAAATAGGCATTTAAAATTCATATAAACTGGATTTGGTATTAAATAACCCACAGTGGTTGATATGCCATAAACCCCAAACAAACAAACAAAATCAATCCTGTCTACTTCTTTTTCCTTCCTTCCTTCCTTCTTTCTTTCTTTCTTTCTTTCTTTCTTTTTTCCCCTTCTTTCTTTCTTTTTAAACTTCTTTCTTTCTGTTAATCTGTCATCATTTTTAATCATTCGTTCCATTTGTCTTTCTTTCTGTCTCTCATTCTTTCTGTCTTTAATTTTAATGTTATTTCCTTCTTTCCGTATTTCTTTCTTTATGTCTGCCTTTCTTTTACATCTTCTTTCTTTCTGTCATAATTTTTAATCACCTTTCTTTCACTTTTTATATCTTCTTTCTTTTTTACAGTTTTTCTTTTTAATCTTCTTTTTTCTGTCCTTTTAATTTTTTTTTCTTTTAGTGTTTCTTTTCAATCTTCTATTTTTTCTCACTGTCTTCTTTTATGTTTTTTGTCTTTCTTTTTATTCTTTCTTTCTTTTTTCTTTCAGTTTTTTTTTCTTTTTAATATATTTTTTCATGTCATCCTTTATAATGTACTTTCTTTCTCTCCGTTTTTCTACATTTCTGTCTTTCTTTTTAAATCTTTTCTTTTTTGTTATTATTCTTAATCTTTGTTTCAGACTTTTTAATATACTTTCCTTCAGTTTTTTTTAATCTTCTTTCTTTCTGTCTTTCCTTTTGATCTTCTTTCTTACTGAATCTCTATTTCACTCATACCTTTTATTCATGTTTCTTTCTGTTTTTCTCACTTTCTGTCGTTCACGTTAATCTTCTTTCTTTCTGTCTCTCTTTTTGATCTTCTTTCTTACAGACGCTCTATTTCAGTCAATCGTTTTATTCTTGTTTCTTTCTATCTTTCTCACTTTCTGTTGTTCACGATAATCTTCTTTATTTCTGTCTTTATTTTGATCTTCTTTCTTACAGAGTCTCTATTTCAATCCTTCGTTTTTTATTCCTTCTTTCTATCTTTCTCTCTTTCTGTCGTTCACGTTAATCTTCTTTCATTCTGTCTTCCTTTTTGATCTTCTTTCTTCTGACTCTCTTTTTCAGTCCTTCAATTTAATCTTGTTTCTTTCTATCTTTCTCACTTTCTGTCTTTCACGTTAATCTTCTTTCTTTTTTTCTTTCTTTTTATCTTCTTACTTACTGACTCTCTATTTCAGTCCTTCAATTTAATCTTGTTTCTTTCTATCTATCTTTCTCTCTTTCTGTCGTTCACGTTAATCATCTTTCTTGCTGTCTTTCTTTTTGATCTTCTTTCTTACAGACTCTCTATTTCAGTCCTTCGTTTTATTCTTGCTTCTTTCTATCTTTCTCACTTTCTATCGTTCACGTTAATCTTCTTTCTTTCTGTCTTTCTTTTTCATCTCCTTTCTTACTGACTATATTCTCTCCTTCTTTTTATTGTTGTGTCTTTCTATCTTACTCACTTTCTTTCGTTCACGTTAATCTTCTTTCTTTCTGTCTTTCTTTTTGATCTTCTTTCTTACTGACTCTATATTTCTGTCCTTTTTTACTCGTTTCTTTCTATTTTTCTCACTTTCTGTCGTTCAAGTTAATCCTCTATCTTTCAGTCTTCCTTTATGATCTTCTTAATTACTAACACTATTTCAGTCCTTCAATTTATTCTTGTTTCTTTCTATCTTTCTCACTTTCTGTCGTTCACGTTAATCTTTTTTCTTTCTGTCTTTTTTGATCTTCTTTCTTACTGACTCTCTATTTCTGTCCTTTGATTTAATCTTGTTTCTTTCTATCTTTCTCTCATTCTGTCGTTCGCGTTATTCTTCTTTTTTTCTGTCTTTCTTTTTGATGTTCTTTCTTACTGACTCTCTATTTCTGTCCTTTTAATTCTTTTTTCTTTCTATCTTTCTCACTTTCTGTCGTTCACTTTAATCTTCATTCTTTCTGTCTTTCTTTTTGATCTTCTTTCTTACTGACTCTCTGTTTATATCCTTTTAATTCTTACTTTTTTCTTTCTCTCTTTCTGTCGTTCATGTTTATCTTCTTTCTTTCTGTCTTTCTTTTTGATCATCTTTCTTTCTTACTCTTTTTTCAGTCCTTCTTTCTATTCTTGTTTCATTCTATCTTTCTCACTCCTTGTCGTTCGCTTTAATCTTCTGTCTGTCTGTCTGTCTGTCTGTCTGTCTGTCTTCCTTCCTTCCTTCCTTCCTTCCTTCCTTCCTTCCTTCCTTTTGATCTTCTTTCTTACAGACACGCTATTTCTGTCCGTCTTTTTATTCTTGTTTCTTTCTATCTGTTGTGGTAGGATCCACCTAATTTGCATAGTGGAGTACCGACCATATAAATATGGTTGGTACCGGGGAGGAATGAAGGAATTCAACTAGAGACTCTGCCCGACTGCGACTCAGTCAACACACATTCCAGGAACGGTCTTCCCAGGAATATACAAAAGACTATATGTAAATATTTTGTACACTTTCTTGTTTCAATACATTTTGTTCTAAGTACATTTTGTGTTGCATTATTATTCCATGCATTAGTCAAGTTTCAACAATGGCGACGAGGTAGCAAGAACCATACGAAAAAAAAAGTATTAATAATTGATAGCCTTCAACAATTGGGACAAGTCATTGAGGAAACCAGGCAGAAGGAAAAAATTATTAATTAAAAGTCCAGCATCTAACGGAACGGCGAAGGATTCTGAATTTCTGGATATTTAGAAATCGTTAAAGGACGACTAAGCATAAGGAACGTTCACTCAGAAAAGTTTGAAAGGTGTCGTAAGCGAATAACGGTGATTTAAATTGAAAAATGTATCTACAATGAGACACCCGTTAATAAGAAAAACTGGTCGACTACAAAAACGTGCATGGAATTAAAAGGCGCACAAATACAAAGTGTCGATTTTGAAAGGTAACGAACTTTTAAAAAATTATTTTTTTTGTTTGTTTGCTCAACAATATTTTATAGTGACGAATTTACCTCTGATAATAAAAATCAGAAGTTTGTCATTGAAATACGTGAACAGAAGTAATAAAAAAAAATACCAAAGTTGATTATCACGGGCTTGAATGTAAAAGCAAGACATAAAATAAAAAAGTCGTAAGTTGTTTCGGTTTTTATGGTCAGCTTATATTATATCCATAGATACACAAATTAAAGGTATATTCTTTGTTGCATGAACACTATCAGCTAAAGATGGATGAATTATCCAAAGTCATATCTGAATTATTCAAATCCCAGCAAACATATCAAGAGAAGCAAGAGGAAAGACATTTAGAAATTCAAAAGTTAATTCTGGAGAAATTAAACAACAATCAGGCAAATGAGGGAAATTCTTCATATTCTAATAACACCATATTTAATTCGCTGGAAACTTTCAACTATGTGCCAGACGAAGAAAAATCGTTTGAAGCTTACTTTAAACGATATGAAGATATTTTCTACACAGACTGTGAAAACTGGTCGAATTCAAGAAAAGTCAGTCTATTACTAAGAAAGCTAGGTACAGCAGAACATAGCAAATTTGTAGATTTTATTCTTCCGAGACGCACGAATGAATTGGAATTCTCGGAAACAGTGAAATTGCTAAAAGAGCTGTTTGGAGCAAATATGTCGCTTTGGCATAAGCGATGGTTATGCATGAATGTCACTTAATCCGACGATCAGGATTATTTAATATATGCATCTATAGTGAATAGACATTGTGACAATTTCAGATTGGCAGAGATTACGGTTGAAGAATTTAAGTGTTTAATTTTTGCTCAAGGACTGTTATCCAGTAAGAGTGTCGGAATAAGACATAGTTTTGTCTAAACTCGAATCTGAACAAAACCTTACCCTGAAAAAGTTAGCAGAGGAGTGTCAGCGGGCCGTAAGTTTAAAGAAAGAGTCTCAAAAAATCGAAGCTGGCATTGCTTATATTAAAAAAATAAAAAAACAGTCAAATTACCCATCAGAAAAAAATTGGAGTAAAAATTCGGCGCATTTTAAAATTGACAAGAAAAATTAAATAAGAAGAACGAGGAGGAAAAAAAGGTTCCACCATATAATTGCAGGCGTTGCAACGAAAGACACTGGGAGGTAAATTGCCCATATAGAAATAAATGTTTCGTGTGCCACAAGAAGGGACACAAAGGATCGTGTTGTAAAACGAAAAAAATTCAATAGCCGAATTAGACAAACAAATTCGAATATCAAATCAGATAGAGATTTGAGGAAATATGTGACGACTGAAATATTTAAAAAGAATATCAAATTTCAACTCGATTCGGGTTCAGATTTAACAATAATGAACTATAAAACATGGAAAAATTTAAAAACGGTAACTGGAAAGGAAATTAACTTCGAAGGCGAGGTTGTACTTCCAATGAAATTGAACGGGATCGTTAAAAAAATAAAGATTTTAATTCTGAAAAATGGAGAAAACTTGATGGGTACAGATTTTATTGAAACATTCGAATTGTGGGATAAACCGTTAAACTCTTTCTGCAGAAAAGTAGAAAGTAATACGCAAACAAGACAGGACATTAAAGATGAATTAAAGGAAAAGTTTCCGGAAACCTTCACACCTGGTCTTGGAAGATGTAACGAGTTTGAAGCTAAATTTGAATTAAAGGAAAATACTATGCAAATTTTTAAAGAAACGTAACGTGTCTTTCGCAAGTGTAGAGAGAATTAACGAAGAACTTGATAGGTTGGAAAAAATGGGAATTATTTCGAAAGTAGAATCTAATTCATGGGCTGCGTCGATTGTGTGCATAAAAAAGAAATCAAACCAAATCAGAGTCTGTGTTGATTTTTCGACAGGGTTGAACTCGATAATCAAGGACTACCCTCACCCGTTACCGAGTCCGGAGGAGATTTTTAACAAGCTAAATGGTGGCGTTATATTTTCAAAATCGACTTATCAGATGCCTATCTCCAAATTCCCGTCGAAGAAGAATGTTCGAAGTTACTAGGGATAAACACGCATAGAGGGTTATTCAAGTACAACAGGCTTCTTTTTGGTATTAAAGTGGCACCAGCCATTTTTCAACAAGCTATGGACGTCATGTTGAATGATTTAGACTGTGTGTGCGCTTACTTAGACGACATCATAGTAAGGAGCGAAACCGTCGACGAACATCGAGAGCATCTCAATCAAGTATTTAAAAAGATTCAGGACTTTGGATTTAAAGTCAAAGTGTCAAAGTGCGAATTTGGTTTGGAGGAAATTAAGTATTTAGGTCACATAATCAACAAAAATGGCAGATGTCCAGATCCGGAAAGGTCCATTGCGATTAGAGACATGCCGACGCCCACTAATGTGGCGATGTTACAGAGTTTTCTGAGGCTCGCAAATTATTATCAAGCGTTCATTAAAGGAATGTACAATCTAAGAGTTCCGTTGAATGAACTACTAAAAAAAGACAAGGCATGGGAATGGACGGTAGAATGTCAGAAAGGCTTTGATGAAATAAAGAAAATGCTTACATCAGACCTCTTTTTAACCCATTACAATCCAAAACTTGATATTGTAGTGGCAAGTGACGCCAGTTCATACGGGATAGGAGCGTGTATTCAACACATAATGCCAGATGGTTCTAGAAAACCAATTGCACATGCTTCGAGAACTTTACTCCTAGGAGAAAGGAGTTACTCACAGATAGAAAAAGAGGCGCTGAGTATCATTTTTGCCATAGCAAAATTTCACAGATACATCCACGGCAGACATTTTATTCTTGAAACGGATCATAAACCTCTGATCGCTATTTTTGGTTCGAAGAAAGGGTTACCCGTTTATACGGCAAATCGTCTGTTGAGATGGGGAACCATTCTTCTCAATTATGATTTTCACAAAGCACCTATCATCCAAAAATATAATTCATGCGGATAGTTTATCAAGACTCGAACCGAATCAAGAAGAAGGATTCGAAGAATAAATTATTGCAAATATCAGAAGATTATGAGGTGAAAAGCATGGTAAACAACATTTTAAGAGAGCTACCGGTTACATCAAAGGAAATCAAAAAATAAGCTGAAAGCGATGATTTCATTTTAGAAATAAAAAGCAAAATCGTAGCAAATGACCAAAAAGTGCAGGAGATTTATTCAATTTGTGATGGATTTTTATTATATGGTGAGAGAGTAGTAGTACCAAAAATGTTGCAGAAAAGAATAGTACGGGACTTTCATATGGGTGACCTGGGGGTTAACAGAACAAAAAGCTTAATGCAAAGCTTTGTATATTGGAAAGGAATGGATGTGGATATCGCAAACATGGTTCATCGATGTAAAGGGTGTGCGTTAGCAGCTAAGGCGCCACCTATATTACACAAACCATGGCCCAAGACGGATCATCCGTGGACAAGATTACACATTGATTTCTCTGGTCCAGTAGAAGATTATTACTACTTAATAGTGGTAGATAGTTTTACAAAATGGCCGGAAGTACTACGCTGCAAAAAGCCTACGTCCAATACCACAACAACTTTTTTGCATGAACTATTTGCACGGTTCGGAATTCCAGAGTGTATTGTGAGTGACAATGGTACACTATCCACTTCTGAAGAATTTAAGGAATTTTGTGAGTTGTTTCAAATTAACCACATAACGACCCCGCCGTATCATCCGAGGTCCAATGGACTCGCAGAAAGATTTGTCGATACTTTAAAGCGCGCGCTGAAGAAAGCCTCAGGAGTTCCAACGGAAAAGGCGCTTCAGCAATTCCTACAGGTATACAGAATTATGCCAAACCAGAGAAGACACTCAAACATGGAACCGGCTGAACTAATGTTCGCTAGGAAAGTTAAGTCAGTGTTTGACAAGCTTATGCCAGGAAAAAATAGAGTAAAGAATACTATGTATACAGCGAGAAAAAGATACACCGCCGAAGAGAAGGTGTTTTTCAAGTGCTACAAAAACAACGTTGAGTTCTGGGAGCGAGGCATAGTGGACAAGAGAATCGTTGACCTGATTTACATAATTAAAGGGCCGAAGAATACTCATAAAAGGCACCAGAACCAACTTAAAAAATTTTACGTGCTAGAGCATGAACAGAGTATACCGGATGAGGAGGAAGATCCCATTGATGTAATGTATGATATGTTTCAAGTAGAACCTCCGCAGAATATTCCTGAACCGAGAAGATCCGGTAGGAAACGAAAGTTCACAGAGCCATTGGACGGGAATCCAAAACGAAAAAAATATTAAAAGTATGCAAATGGATCTACAAAGAAATAGCCATAATCATTAACCCATATAGGAAGCCAGTTTGAAATCCCAAAGGGATTCCAAGGCTTGGGAGGGGGGGTGTTGTGGTAGGATCCACCTAATTTGCATAGTGGAGTACCGACCATATAAATATGGTTGGTACCGGGGAGGAATGAAGGGATTCAACTAGAGACTCTGCCCGACTGCGACTCAGTCAACACACATTCCAGGAACGGTCTTCCCAGGAATATACAAAAGACTATATGTAAATATTGTGTACCCTTTCTTGTTTCAATACATTTTGTTCTAAGTACATTTTGTGTTGCATTATTATTCCATGCATTAGTCAAGTTTCAACACTATCTTTCTCACTTTCTGTCATTCACGTTAATCCTCTTTCTTTCTGCCTTTCTTTTTGATCTTCTTTCTTACTGACTCTCTATTTCTGTCCTTTCATTTAATCTTGTTTCTTTCTATCTTTCTCTGATTCAATCGTTCACGTTAATCTTCTTTCTTTCTGTCTTTCTTTCTGATCTTCTTTCTTACTGGCTCTCCATTTATCTCCTTCTTTGTATTCTTGTTTCTTTCTATCTTTCTCTCTTTCTGTCGTTCATGTTAATCTTCATTCTTTCTGTCTTTCTTTTTGATCTTCTTTCTTACTGACTCTCTATTTCTCTCCTTTTTATTGTTGTGTCTTTCTATCTTCTCACTTTCTGTCTTTCTTTTTGATCTTTTTTCTTACTGTCTCTTTTTCAGTCCTTCAATTTATTCTTGTTTCTTTCTCTCTTTCTGTCGTTCACATTAATCTTTCTTTTCTGTCTTTCTTTTTGATCTTCTTTCTTACTGACTCTCTATTTCTGTCCTTCTTTTTATTCTTGTTTCTTTCTATCTTTCTCACTTTCTGTCGTTCACGTTAATCTTCTGTCTTTTTAAGATTCTTTATTTATGTCTTTTTTAATCTTTCTTTCTGTCTTTCGTTTTAATATTCTTTCTGATGTGGCTGCAAAATTTGGCCCCACAGAAGCAAAACACGGAACACGTATTAGATATAAGAATGATATATTAACAACAGGTTACAGAGATAGTATATGCAAAGCTTACTATAAGTTAGTGTCCAACACCGGTAGTCGTATTAGACTCTCTGTCTCTCTCTGCCACTCTCTATCACTCTCCTCTAGAGTGCTATGTCGCCTACTTAATATAGGCCTGGAATAGTCTTTTATGTAGGTAGTTTCCGGTCTCACTATACTTTCTTTCTCTCTTTATTTTGATTCTTCTTTCATTCTATCTTTCTTTTTATCCCTCTTTATTTGTCTCTTTCTTTGTATTATTCTTTCTTTCCTCAAGTCGTTATTTTTAATGCTTCTTATTGTCTTTCTTCTTACTGTTCTTTTTTTCTTTATGTCTGCCTTTCTTTTTAATCTTCTTCCTTTCTTTGTCAACTTTCTCTCTTTCTTTTTAATCTTATTCTTTTTTTTTCTTTTTAATCTTATTCCTTTTTTCTTTTTAATCTCGTTACTTAATGTCTTTTTTATCTTCTTTCTTTTTGTCATTATTTTTAATCTTTCAGTTTTTAATATTATTTCTAAACTTTCTCTCTTTAAATATAAACTTTTTTCTTTCTGTATTTCTTTTTAATCCTCTTTCTTTCTTTCTTTCTTTCTTTCTTTGTAATCTTCTTTCGTTCGTTGTTTCTGATTTCTCCATTTTAACTTTTCTTTTTGCTAATTTAAAATCTAATATTTCCTCATTTGTTCTGTTCCCGTTTTCTTTATTTTTCCTTTCTTTGTGTGTCTTCTTCCGCTCATTTGTCTTCCTTCCAGTCATTTCAATCATTTCTTTTTCTCGTATATTCTTTTTACTTCCTTTCTTTTTATACTCCGGTTTTAATCTTCTTTCTTTCTTTTCCTTATTTTCCTGCGAGCCATTTCCTTTCCGCTCTTCTTGTGTACATGAGTCATTATTTGGAATTAAAGCGAATAAATGCAGCTCCATTCCTTCATATCCGCGAATCAGCATAAACAAAAGATTCCAGATTTTAATCTTTCGTTTGCCCTCGGAAGTGGAATATAAATCCAAAAATATATACACCGCAAATAACTATTTTGGTCTCCGCTTCTATATATTTTTGGAAAGTAATTAAAACGAAATAGCAAACACATACTGAAGTTATGCAGCAACAAAAAAAAAATGAATAATTCTTTGGTATCGCATAGCTCAAATTTATTCTAAACATGTCTGAAACGATTCCCATTATCACAAACAGATGAAGAGGCCGACTTAATTAAAAAGAATGGAAACAAAACCTACGGATAAAAAAAAAAAAAAAAGAACTCCAAATCCACTAATTGATAAATAAATTTAGGAACCGCTGACAAGTCCGTCAATATATCGTTGATTGTCAACATTCCATAACTGATGGGTATATTTTATATTCATGATAAAGGCCTGAAAGTATTTCTCTGAAAAGAATATGAACTGAATATTGGAATCGTCACATATAGACATGTAACTATTTGCATACGGATAGAAAAGAAATTGAGCAAGTCCTCAAAAACAGAATGGAGTGTAAATGAATACCAATACAGCGAGACGATCCTCAGAAAACAAAAGAATTCTTGAATTTATTAGCGGAAAACACAATCATTATGAATTACTATATAAAAAAAAAAAAAAAAACAGCGCAGCTTCATTAAGGAGTCTGGAACAAGTAACACGATATTTATGTTCAGAGTGATATAAGAAAGCAATACAAATGCAGAAATATGTGTTTATTTAATAATGGCGTACGTTATCAATGGCACAAGCCTGAATAGAAAGTGGAGGGAGATCAGTCATCTGTAACTATCCTGCCATATCCTGCGAGCTAGTTCAATTCACGATCCATCTATTCTACCATTTTACACAAGCACCGTAAGAACTCATCCTTCACCATTTCGATTCGAGCATGCAGTATAATACCGCATTTTTACAGTCTTTTTTTTTTTAAAACAAATTCACCCCAAGCAAGTAGGGAGTGCTACTATTAACAACGAGCTACAGAGAGTGTAAGTAAGGGGAAAAACTGTGTATAGCTGGGATTGGGGAAAGGATAAAACATAGAACGATGGCAAGTAAAAAGAAGGGCGGGAATCACGGCAACAGAAGATATCGTTTGAAATTACATTTAAATGTGAGAAAAATATACTTATCAGGGAAGCAAGTAAGAGGAAGAGAGTTCCACTGTCGGGAAGTGTGAAAGAAGAAACTGTTGGAGCAGATGAGGCGGTTACATTTAACTGTTTTGACCCTTAAATATCATCAGTAATTCATTATTGTTCATCTTTGTGTATGGGCTTTGTAATTGTTGGATGAATATTGGCATATTTTCTATTTTTGCGGGCGTCTTAGGTTTAGCGTGATTATGGTTGAAATGCGATTCATAGGGTTTATTGAGACGACTGATTATTTTTTTAAGCATTTCACCCCAAGCAGTGTCACTAATAACAAAAGGGAAGGGAAAAAATTAGGTATAAAGGGGATTGAAGAAAAGAAAGAAAAAGAAAAAGGACTTGGATCATAGCATCAGGAGATGACATTTGACGTTGCATTTAAATATTTCAAGATTATATTTATCGGAGAAGCAAGTAAGAGGAAGGTAGTTCCACGGTTGGAAAGTGCGAGAGAGACTGTTGTAAAGGCAGTTACATTTAACTGTTTCGATAGTAAAAAGCGGAACCGAGATGCCGACCTAGAAGCACGGTATAATACACGCATGATATATGTATGTACATTTTTTCTTTTTTAAAAAAAATATATATAAATTTGTGATTTGTACTAGAATATATATATATATATATATATATATATATATATATATATATATATATATATAATTCTTTTTTTTTTTTTTTTTTTTTTTTTTAGATATATATCTGTTCTTTTGGGAAAAGCCTTATATAAACTTTTATCCAAAACTGAGATGCCAGCGTAGTAGCACGGTATAATACACGCATCATATGTGTATGTAATTTTTCTTTTTTAAAAAAGTATATACACTTTTGTGATTTGTCGTAGAATGTGTGTGTGTGTATATACCTACACAGATATCTATCTATCTATCTATCTATCTATCTATCTATCTATACATATATTTCTTTTTTTTTTTTTTTTAGATGCATATCCGTTCTTTTAAGAAAAGGCTTCTATAACATTTTATCCAAAACTAAGTCATAAAGAACTATTCGAACAGTTAGGAAACCTCGACATACTTGATAAGGATATTAGAAAAATCCAGAATTTATACTGGCAACAAAGCGTCAGCATGAATTCAGTATACATGTACAAAAATAGAAAGAGGTGTAAGATAACGAAATATCTTTTATGAGTAAATAGCAGGACACACGGGATTCTATAGTCTTGGATAGTACTGGTCTATCGCAGAAAGAAATGGTAACGTACTACGGGAAAAATAGCTGCCTGGTCTATCATGTATTGAAAGATACATGATCGCTTAAACGTGTATCACGCATGTCACATAACTGAATGACAGAAAATGGATCCAACAAAAACTTTTATCCAGTTGAGGACTTGAGACTATGAACTTTGGGACTTATAAACTTAATGTATTTTTTTTTACCAGAGCTCATATTGCAATTTTGTTGTTTTAGTGCCTTTCTCTAACAATCCATGTTACTGGTTCTCATACACTGATGTCCTGCTGGTCCAGTTGATAAAAGCGTCGGTTGGATCCAGTGACCTGCCCCAAAGAGCTGTGAGTTTAATAACTGGTTACTGCGGTGTCGAACAAAAAAATGGACAGATGAGTTAAAAGGAGAAAACTGAGACACCCGAATGAAGCATTGCACGTGGAACTAGAACGATCTAAAGGGTTCAGTTTGAAACTCCAATCACCTGAGGATGTCCGGATTGCAAGACGGTCGAAACGTCGTTAGAATGGCAATAAAGATGTGGGCCACAGTACGAACAATGTAAATCAGGTAAATAAATGCTGGACACTTTAATAATATTATTCGACGGCATCTTCTGACCCCGAATAGATTCTTTGCGAGATAATGCCGGACAAGAAGATCGGTCAAAATATTTCTTCAAAGCTGGAAGCGCCGCGATTCCGTCAGGCCTACACACTATGAGTGTTTGGAAGATCTTCGGCGATAATATTCTAGCATACAAACACATGATTGATTTCGTCTTGATTCCGCTTGAGGAAAGGGACAAAATCAACCCTGAACAATGTGACAATTTAATGAAGTCCGGCGATCGGAGGTGTGCAGATATAATTAAAAGTCATAGACTGTACAAGTTTTATGAATATTCTGTATCAATATTAATTTAGTCCTGATGTTAATTTAATTTACATGTGCGTTGGGCAGTGAAATGTAATCGTCAATTACCAGTTGTATATTGAAATTCTACCATTCGTTCGTGTATCGAATATTGCTGCCATATCTGGGTTGATGCTACCGCTACAGACGAAGAGATTCTTGTGGAAATCCAAAGAACAATCGAAACGGTATCTCAGTTTCAGTCACGTTACAATCGACGCCACGAAGCATTATTTTAAATATTAGGTTGGTGCAAAAATAATGTCGTTTTCTCACATATGTTACTATGTGAGAAAACGACATTATTTTTGCACCAACCTAATATTTGCATGCTAAATCTTCTGACGAACTTCCTTGTTATTTCCTACATTGGACTCAGAAATTCGGTTGTAGTGCTGGATTGGCCGTTCTCATAATTGAACTGGTTGGATTGCTACATGGAATCGTGACGACTCTGCTAATATTTTCTTCCTTCCACACCTTTCTTTTAAAACACACTTCCTGCTTCCTAACATAACTACCAACTAGGATCGTCAGCATTTTGAATCCAATTTCAATATGTCTCATTTAGACAAGTTCTTCCGGTCAAAGGCATTATGGATAAAGAACAATATTATTTAATTTTAAAAATACATGCGCTAACATCGAGTTTACGCATAACTGAAAAAAAAATGAAATTTCAACAAGAACTAAATGTTTAGTAGTAAGTAGAAATTTTTTAGATCAAAAAAAGGGTTATTTTTTCTCTTTAATGCCCTCGTAAGTAAAATGGTTTAGCTCCACTATTGTTATAGCATGGTATATATATATATATATATATAGCATATTTTCATTCGGACATGTTTAATGTACACGTATTATATATTCTTATGTTAGTTTTACTCCTGTCTACAATTTCTTGGTGGCTGTAAAAAAGTGATTTACAAAAATTACAAAATTTTCTTTCAAATAATTTTCTTTTTTCCCAAGTTCTTTCAATCACATCTGAGACCATCTTCAGGCGTTCCATATCTATGAATGTGTCCTGCATTTATATATATATATATATATATATATATATATATATATATATATATATATATATATATACAGAATAATCTTCACATGAACAATGTGTTTTTATCTCATATTTTATACTGACACTGTTTTGTACATATATGTTCTGTACGTATACATTTCTGATATTTTACATTTAGTATATATAGCGTTCTTGTTGGCCTCTATGATACAATATATATATATATATATATATATATATATATATATATATATATATATATATATAGTACTGATATCGCTACACTATGGTGCAACATCGGGGAGTGTACGGACGACATATCTATCAACTTGATCCTTTCCAATACGAACGATCTGCAACAGAAAACTGTGATCGCATTAGAAACAGTGAAGTTTTAACTAAATGCATCACGATCAGTATTGAAGCCATTCTAATGAAATCCAATTCTTGTGGGCAGGTTATCTTTCTTGTATGAACAATGACAGACTTTCAGAACAACAACTCTAACAGGCAGGTCAGTTTCAAAGATAAATCTCAAGGACAATTTGAAAATATGTTCCATCTCCTTTTCTTCCTCGGAAAACAAAGCCACAGAGACTTTAAATTAGTGCCTATCTTATATATATATATATATATATATATATATATGTCATTCGCAGACATTACTGTTTCACTCAGTGCGACCAGACAATCTTGCCTATTGTTCTTTACAAACGTAAACAAAGGCCAAGCAGCCATTGTGCTCCATTCGTTTTACTGAAGAGCTTCGCAGGTCACCGCTGTTTAGTTTTTTTTTTTTTTTTTTTTTTTTTTTACAATTAGCTTGTCATTCAACAGTGCTAAGTTTAAAATATATTTTCAAGAGCTAAATTATGTCATTCGCAGACAGTACTGTTTCGCTCTAACACAGCTCCTCAGTACGACTAGACAACCAAATGCCTCAAGCCCGGTTCGAACTCGAACCATTTGGTGGATGTCTGAGCTTCAACCACTGAGCCATCTTCGCTCGACAGAACGAGTCCGCCAATATGTATAAAAAGTATACCGTCATGATCTGCCTGTCCAACATTTATTTCGTTCTTCCGAGGTGATTGTTGTCTTAATACATTTTACAAAGTATCCATGTAATTATTTTCTACAATATTATTGTATACGGATTGACAA